>CAJVGC010000589.1:51497993-51761668 GCA_910822075.1 Senecio squalidus | reverse complement strand
GATTGAAATAACAAATTAACAATGCTATGAGAGTGACGAAAGTAAACCTGGAAAGAGGTTGAAGAAGAGCGGGATCGAAATGATCGTTCCAGCCGCAATCGATTAGTATATTGAAGCCGTCGATTGAGACTAGATATGATAACGGATTTTCATTGTATACTCCACATAGTGGCGTTACTTGCACGGATGTCCCCATGCCGGAAACCTAATTTTCTGCCGGAGATTGAAGGAATCGTTGGACTGCTAGTCTGGTAGTTTACAGAAGACGGGGGTAGCTTTTTAAGCTTATTATGGTTTTATCCTTGAGAAATAGTAGTGTAAGGGGGTGTTTCTTTTTTATAAGCTCGATAGCTCAATCAGGGTTTATAAGCCTTTTTTAAATGCGCTGCTTATAAGAGCAACTGTATAAAAGGGTTAACTCATTTCTGTTTTCTAGAAATGATTTGAGCTACAATTTAACCACAATTTCTTTGTTGATTCATAATTTTCTTATTCAAATATTATTTTCGTATGGTATCATAGATATGAGATACAAGCTTTGAGTTCGATTCTCCTTTCACTTGATTCGTACATAGTTGGGACTACTGATTGTTGATTAGGTTTTGATTTGATTTGATAATCATGCCAACATCTACAACTACTTTTATTAATGGGTTAATTGTGCAAAGTTCATAGAATAATTTGTTGTATCTTGCAATTTCTGATCATCCTTGCATGATGTTAACTAATACATTATTCAATGGATGTAATTTTCTAGGTTATAGTCGTGTTGTGAAAATGGGGATACAAACTAGTTTGAATGTTGGATTCATAGATGGATCGATTCTAAACCATAGTTTGGAGATACAAACTTTCAGAGATTGACTATATGTGATTTACAATGGGTAAATGGTAATAATGTATGAAATAACGGATGATGGTAAAATATAAATGATATATTTCATTATCAGCTTCATGTTTTTTTGTTGCTACTCGCATACAAACTCAAGATATAGCGAGTCTCTTACAAATGTTCATCGTCTTATTGTTGCTCTATATCAAAGAAAGTCGTATAATATTGAAGATATTTGTAAATTGGCAAGAAAGATATAATCTTTGGACTTTATAGAGCATGAACATATTCAACTAAAATCCGAGTTACAACCTTTTGAGTCACATATGTAAAATAATCCATAGTTGAAAAACGTATGTACACTTTATGAGTTGTGTTTAGGGTTGAATGAAACTGGAAAATCGGAAACTTTATCCTTTGGTGGACCGATTGATTCGTCTAATATTAACTCTTCATGTGTTCAACTGCATCGAGTGAAACAAAGTTTTAAGCAATGATAATTGCGAAAAACAAACTTAGGAGTAGTATAGGTGACTCTTAAGATTTGTTTAACACTTAAGGGATATTGGTAATAAATTTTCTACCGATAAAATAATAGTTGATTTCTACTTAAAATGTCAAAGGTACCATTTTACCATTTCCAAATGAGGAAATTTTCCCCTTTTATACTTGCTGGAATTGAGACTTTTAATGAAACTGATGTGTGAGAGTAATATTATACTACATAGAGTCGACGAATGAGATAAGTTCGTTAACAATCACATTGTAATATGGTTAAAAAGAAAGCATTCATTTTTCTTTTATATCTCGTACCAATTTTTTCTTTTATTTTTTATTCTTTTTTTACGAAGAATACGAAGAATAAGCATAAATCAAGAGCCAATCGTGGCTCTCACACCACTTATGATACGTATTTGTAACGAAAAATCGAACCAACTGGCAATTATGAACCAAATTGATATGAACAAAAGAAAAATGATAGTATGTTGATTAAATTAGACCTATAATTTAATCAACTAATGTTAACACAATCAAGACCTATTGATTTGTTAACGAATCAAGCTTAGATAACGCGATCTAATATTGAAACAAAGACGAATTGAAGCATCAATTCAAATAAATAGGTAAAAACCCTCAATATATTCGAATATAAAATGATTACAATGAATAAAAATGTTCTATATATGTCGGAAACTAAACTAAATCCTAAAAACAAAAAGGAAAGTAATAAAAAGTCAGATTTAGTAGGCCCAATGCGTCGCAGTGGGTGTTGGTGCTCCGCAGCGGGGAATATCTAGAACACTTCGAAACGAAAAACCCTTCACTGCGACGCAGTGAAAACTCACCCGATTCAGTTTGTAGCAAAACTGTCATAACTTCTTCTCCGAAACTCCAAACGAGGTGCCCCTTTTTGCATTAGAAAGTAGTCTCTTAGAGCTTTCCATCCATGTATGGTACATAATTTTTAGACTTATATATCATACCAGCTTATTCTTTAAAGTCGGACGACCAAAAGTGAAAATCGTTTTAAGACTCTTTACAAATCCTCCAAAGTCACCAAACATCTTTAGTCATGGTTATTTCAAAAGTTTCATTCCCAATCATCCATACCAAGTTTTGATCATCACAATTCATATCAGATGTTGACAAACGGTGATGATAATGGTGGTAATGGTGGTAACGGTGGTGATGTTGATGATGATGATGATGGTGGTGGATCTACATCATCACTAACGTCGGAATCTTTAATATATAATAAAAGATGGGTCTTAAATGTCACATGGCGAAATAAGGTCCATTGGATAGGTTCACTTCTTTGATGTCAGCCGTTAGATCATATTGATGATGTCATAAAAAATTACTTTTATTTTACACCCTCTTACAATACATAATTACATTATCTCTTTTCATTTCAACTCAACTAAAATAAAAAAAAACATAATTCTAATATACTTATAGAATCGTTCAATTTGGAGTGTGATTTACGTTATTATTATTCTAAAATCTCCTAATACAAAACATCAAAACATGAAGTGTATATGTTATTATAACTATAAACGTCAGTATAACATTATTTTCTCATAATAGCTTAAAATCTACATAAACATAAAATTTACGATTCAATTTTTATTTTTTTACACGTTATCGCGAAACAATAATCTAGTATAAATATAAACAACATAACATCTATCATATGATATAGTAATATACAATCATATAGAAAAACCTTTTTTTCGTTTATGTTAAGAACAAAATTTAAAACTTGTTTAGAACAAGTTGAAAGTTGGTCACATGTCAATATGTCATCATATTCCCTTCTAGTTTCTAACATTTTGAAAATTAAAAAGTTTTAAGAATTAAATAAAATGAGAATTTAGCAATTTGTTAGGCAAACCCAACCCAACCAAACTAGAGACTTAACTTTGACTTTTCCCTCCAAATATCTACCAGCTGGGCTCTTAGACCTGGGCCCTCCCCACTCACCAATGTAGGCCCTCTCAAACTCAGTGGACCCATCCTTATCTCCCCGCCCAGATTCGAAACCCAAACCTTCATCTTTCATATCTCTCCATATTTTGATTCCTTACATATATACTCTTTCCTTCTTTCTCATTAATCATTTTAATTTTAATATAAATATATATATTCTTCATTATTATAATTGATTTTATTTTTATTAATATCGATTCAGTTTCAAATTTTCCTTATAAAAAACCAAAACTACATTTTTTTATGAGTTTACTAGCGAATGAAGATAGTGTTGTTTATAGTCGTTGTTTTGCTAACATTCACCGAGACGACCGTTTCGTTAAACGATCGTCTTCTGGTGAATATGACGGTAGTCCATAATGCTGGAGCATTAGAAGCTTGTATGTATCATTTTTTTTTTTTGTTTTCAATATTATGAATTTGAATTTAAAAATGTAATTGTTGAAGATTGCTTGGACGGAAGTTTACCGGCGTATCATATACACAGAGGATTCGGCGCCGGAGCACGTAACTGGCTTTTGCAATTTGAGGTACCACTTTTTCACTTTTTTACCCTTTTTATGTCTAAACATGATATACACTTTTCATTTTCCAGATATATATTTTTCTACCTTATTTCTGGAATGAAAATAGTAATAATAAAATAAAGAGTTAATTACGTAAACCGTACTTATGGTTTATCCAAAGTTATGAATTTTGTTATTAAATTTAAAAAATTGTATAAATCGTCAAAAGTTAGAAATTAATTACGTTTTTCGTCCTTAATTTCTAATTTGTACCCGTAATTGGGTAAAACCTTATGGACCAAATCCATAATTGAGTACAAACTTTAGACACAAAAATCATATTTGAAGCAAATCTTAGAGACGAAAAAGGTAATTAATTTTGAAAAATGAATGATTTATACAACTTTTTAAATTTAAGGACGAAATTCGTAATTCTAAATAAACCTTATGGACGATTTTTATAATTAACTCTAAAATAAATAATAAAATGAAAACTTTTTGTGAAGTTGAGGTTTCAGTGTTGTTTTTTGGTTATATATGTCGATGCAAATAATGTTGTTTCTTGTTTTACGTTATTTGGCTTTACTTTATTTATTATTATTTTTTTAACCGAATTAACTTTACAGTTGTTTGACTTAACTTTATAACTCAACATGGTCAAAAGTAGATATAATGTTATAGTACAAAACGCTTATTTAAATGTAATAAATATGCTTAAAATGAAAAGAAATAGTAAGGTCATGTATTTTTTAATTTTGTTTTTACCAATAAAAAATAATATACCAATAGACTATAAACTCTTTGATCGTATGTTGTATATGTGCAGATTTTATTATTTCACAACATGAGTTGAAACAGCATCTGGAACATGCTTTCAACCTATATATATTATATATAATGTAGTGCCAAAAACTAGAAAGACATGATCTACCTAATAATTAACGTGTATATTATTATATTATATTATACTAGTTAAAAAACTAATCCTATGTTGTATATATTTCATGTAGGTAGTTATGGAATCACCATTTTTTCTTTTTTTTTGGGGGGATAAATGACTCATTTATGAGTCGATAAGTCATCATCGAGCGTAAGAATGAAAGCTTGGACCCCTTCATATTTGATGAGAGCTTGTCTAATTTGTGAGCCGATAATGTCATACAGAGAAGTAGGAAAAAGAATAAAGAAATCTAGGTGTCATCTTGAATACATTAATGTTACAACTATTGACAGACGTTTCTTAATAATGTTGATGGTTCTCAAATTTATGATTTGTCACTACTACAAGGTATTTAATGAAATCATTAATTGTAACTTTCAATTTGATTAATACAAAAGGAGTAAGGCAAATTGAAGAGGTTTTTGTTAGTTTGTGGGGTCTTTGATATCTACATCATACTAACCAACTTATAATTGTGATTATGATTATGATATGATAGGGTGGCGGGTGGTGTAATGATATCGAATCATGTGCAGAAAGAGCCCAAACTCGTCGTGGATCTACACGTCTTATGAACAAGTTAGAGACGTTCTCAGGCATCCTTAGTAATAACGCTTCTCGCAATCCTGGTAATCTACTTTTCCCCGTCAATTATAAGTTGAATAACATATAGACCGTAACATTTTATGCCATTTTTTATCATGATATATAGACATACGTAGACGTTAGGTTGATTTATCATTACTCTTCCGAACTTAGTTTTTTGATAATAAATGACGGGTCCAAGGAAGAAGGACGTCCACACTGTTTTTTTAGAAAAATAATGGTTAAAACGACTCTACTAAGGATGACAATGAGAGCTAGTATAAAGTTAGCAAGGGACAATTATTTCATATTTATTGATATGGTTCATAGCACGTAGGTCTTGCCATATATATAGTACCTCATCGTTTATCACTTATAAGTCGCACCTTATAGATTGTCCTTATTCTTTTCCAACCCAAATATGTGCAAACATTTTTGGTATAAATAAAATTCCAAAACCTATGTTATGATAGATGTCTTTTCATCTCAATCATTAGAACGTTCTCAAAACTCAGATTTTATTGCTCCGTAATTCTTATTGATGTAAAAAGATAACTTAGTTTGGACGATGTAAAAAGATATTTTATCCGGTCACCTTAAGAGGCTTATGTATAAGTATTCGAACCTGGAACCTTTATGTGAACATTTTAGATCACCTCTATCACTAAGTAACATTGATGACAATTAAAGTGATTGTTTCAATAATTTTCCATAAATATTTCACACACAAAAAGTAGATAGGATGTGCTTTTGGACATTGCGTATGAGGATATGACTATTTGGTGTATGGTTCATTAGTCCATGTCAAGCAAAGCATGATTGGACTAGACCATCAAAACTTTATAATTTTCATTCTATATTGAATATGTTATTGTCATTATATTTTATGTATATATCAAACCAATTTTGAAGATGTTAAAGTTATGTTTTTTTTAGAAATCATAAAATAAGTAAGTTACACAATGAGTCAAATCGGATTTGGATTGAACGAGTAAGTTTTTGGCATGGTATGCGTTGAGTTTTGTATATTTAAATAGTTATAAAAGTAAGGTATCTCAATAACCATTTATGTACGTTAATTCTTGCCATCACGAAGATGTTACCTAGGTAGATTCAAACGCAACATCTTTTATAAGAGCATTACGACATCTTATCGATCATGGTCGTGGTTCATTTAAATATGTTTGAAATAATGAAAACAATTTACCTAATATTCGTAGTAATAAAAATTGGATTGGGTCCAATTATTTACAAATGAAAGCGTAAACCAATGTTGTAATGTTGTAGATCTAGTAAACCATGTGCAAGTTTTTAATTGTCGTTTTCACGTGTTTAATAATTGTAGACAGCTACTGAATTTTATTCATGTCTTACTTCTTTTTCCTACTTCCAGCTTTCACCCATGCCTTCCCACTATCCCTTTACCCCACTTTTTGGCTGGTTGGACACTGTAAAAAGTCATTAATACCCTTCCCATTTTAAACCTCCTTCAATATATAGTAACAAATCAAAGGGCACTATCGTCATTTTCCCAAAATGACAAACTTTCATATTGTGCCATTTTTGTCATGTTTATCATAGAATCTAATTGACAATTGTCAACTACAATGTTATTTATTTCTATTTGGCATGATTGTCACAAAATGTCACAAGTTTATTATGGGAATGGGATTGGTAATAATCTTGCTACAAATGGTACATTTAGTTGCATTGAAGTTATGGGTATGCCAAAATGAGTAAGAATCATGTGACTATTTTCATTTTTAGTGAAAATTGAGATACAATTTTTCGCATGATGGTACCCTTTATATGCTGTAAAAATACTTTTATTCTTTCGCCATGGTACCCTTTATATACCATTCTCACGGTAAGGTCATCTCCAATACGTCTTCTAAACATCTCGATATATCTATATATTGAGATAGATGAAAAAAGCAATGTGAAATTTTTAAAAAGTTCAATTTTCTTTATATACTCTATATTAAAAAAATTTAAAGAAGAAATATTATGAATAAATTTGGTATAAAAAATAGGTTTTAATTATCTAAAATATCAACTTACTTTTATGTCACTACGTCAATGTACTTTCAAATTTTGTTTTGTCCCGTCAGACAATTATTTTTATGTGTCACTACGTCAATGTTCTTACAAATTTTGTATGTTTTAAATCATCACGTATCGAGATATCACTTGAATTCATAACACTTTACGGACATGGTATTTATTTGAAATTATTAATATCAAGGGATGTTGATTTCCCTCTTAATTTCTCTTTTTACACATCAATTTAGGAGAATTTTTTCAACTTCTTCAGGGTTTTAGAGAAGTTAACTAATGTTTTTTCATCATGTAAGCTGAATTATACTAGGTTATAACAATGTCGGGAAGATGATATTCGATATTGCCTCATTTGAACAAAACAAAACCGTAACTTAATATTTTTCGATAAATAACCTATAAAACTCTTTTAGAGTTAGGTTTGTAGTGTACTAGAGTAGATGTTGGAGATGAATTTGTTTTCAGAGAAGGAATATGCTAAACCGTGAGAGTAAAATAAAACAGACTTAAATGAACACAAATTAGAAATTACCGCGAACAAACTTATGTTCATTGTCATGTTCTCCAATGTTCATTTATGAATTTCACAAATACAATAAGCTTACACTAGGCAAACTAACCTGAGCAGATTTTTACAACTGGAATCGGGTGAAGATTAGATACTGTGATGGAGGATCTTTTGCTGGAGATGAGAAGTTTGATAACGGGGTACGTAAATATGATTACATGTTACCATTTCATAATGCTGATAAATCAATGAATGCCTTCTAATATTTCTACTAATACCAGCAATTACAATTTTTCTTCATGTAATATGAATAACAGACGTTACTACTTTATTTCCGCGGCCAAAGGATTTGGCAAGCAATCATCGAAGATCTCCTTCCAAAAGGCTTGGAGTCTGCTAAGAAGGTATAATTTAAAGTAGACTTCAATATAACATTTTAAGCACGGTAATTAGGATTCAAGAACTTATAATACAATTTGCTTGTATTTACTTTTAGGCTTTGCTTTCTGGGTGTTCGGCTGGGGGTTTAGCATCTTACTTGCATTGCAACAATTTCACAAGTTATCTACCAAATACTACAGCTGTGAAATGTCTAGGGGACGCTGGATTTTTCCTTGACTCGTGTGTACTATAATTTTTTTGACTACTTAATGAGTTTTATTTCGATTTGTTTTTAACTTTTGATTTTTGGGCTGCAGACCAGACATCACCATGAACTATACTCAAAGAACTTTCTTTCAGCATCTTGTCACATTACAGGTACATCAACAACTATTAGGTGGCAATTCCGCCTCTTTACTTAGGATTAATTAGTCGTTTTTGGCTGTCATTTTTCTCAAACGGGTCAAATTTTTAAAAATCACTAATAGAGGAACATAACATATAACCTTAACTTATAAAATAGAAGTATATTGTTGTTGTACTCATAGTGAGCGTTGAATGGGAAATGATTTGTGCATCAAATGCAGAGTTGATTATGTGTCAAGAAATGTAACTTTTGTTTATCTTTTATCGTTTGTTGCACATAACTTAAGGTGCTTTCAGTAACAAGTATCATTTCCCAACGTATTAAATATTCAAACGAAAACTTTTAACAGGGAATAGAAAAGAACCTGGATGAGAACTGCACGAGTTCTATCAGTGATCCCAAACAAGTATAGTACATCTTCACTCACTTTCGTTTTTATTTTTTTAAAATTTTTTTAATAACTATATTTGACACTTTTAGTTGCTTCATAGTGTATCTTCCCGCAATACATGTTGAAGTACATCACATCGCCATTTTTCATCTTAAACTCTGCATACGATGTGTACCAAGTAAGATATAAATATCATTTGTTACGTATAATGACTTTCATACGTCACTTGATCCAAATCGAGGACTTAATTAACCAATTTTTGTTGCAGTTTCATCATATACTAGTTCCACCATCTGCTGATCCACGTGGACACTGGAATCGCTGCAAATTGAATCCAGAAGCATGCCGAAGTGACCAAATACGCGTTTTACATGGTTCATACCTTTTTTATAGTTTTATTTTTAAAGACTATTATTAACATCTAGTTACTGGTCTAATATGTGTAACTGAATGTTTTAATTTGTTTAGCTTTCAGGGTAGAGATGCTTTCAGCTGTGAGATCATTCTTGTTCAATTCAACAAGCGGAGGTGTATTTATAAATTCATGTTTCGCTCACTGTCAAAGTGAGTCTCAAGACACCTGGTTTGCGTTAGATTCCCCACAAATGTATAATAAGGTTCGTTGTGGTTTAACTGATTTTTGTAAGTGAATATGTAGTGATTTTGACCCATTTACTTAATTTCTAATGGGTCAGACGGGTAAAAAAAGACATACCTAAAAAGGAAACAGGTCAAATGGGTCAATAGTCGCACAAAGTGTTTTTTATGCATAAAACCTCCTAAAACGTTTTTATTTAAAAAGTTTGTATAATCATATTAGACACATAGATTATAAAGAAAAACTATTTTTTGGAGAAAAATGTTTGATTCCATAAATTACAAGTTTTGCCACCTCTAGTGAACACGCTCGTAGTTAACCGAATGAGTTAATCAGTTTTCAATGATTTTACAGACAATTGCAGAATCAGTTGGTGACTGGTACTTTGGCAGAAATGTTTCTAAGAAGATCGATTGCCCTTATCCATGCGATACCACCTGCCATAATCTCCTGGGAGCTGTGTAGTGTACTCAAATAAATTCATTAAACACCGGAAAAAAAAATTATACAACACAATCCAGTCGCCATATATATATATATATATATATATATATATATATATATATATATATATATATATATATATACATCTCAAGAAAAAGAGCTTGGAAACTTCTCCTACTGCTGAAAAATCATTAGCTGCAGTCTGCAAGTAGTATAAGTCACACATATACGGATTAGATAGTAATTACTAATTAGTATACACAAAGTAGCCCCTATCATTCTTTCTTCATAGCACGAGATCCTGTATTCAAAATTTTATATTTCATCATTGAATTCAGTTGCATAAAGTTAATAATATATTCTTTTGAAAAATGATTGTGTGATGCAACAAGGCGATATGTATTATATAACTATATGTACCTATCATAGTTTCATTATCTCGGTTTACTTTGTTTTTAACATGAATAGAAAAAGTTGGAATTTCCTTTAATCATGGGCTAGTTTTCGATCCTGTTAGAATTAAAGTATTTTTTTAAATGGATGAAATGTTTGTCGAAAATATATTCAGAACTAAACATGACTACATCTTAAGTAATGCTAAAACTAGTGAATAATACACATTTAATCCAACTTTACAAACAATATTAATCCAGTGTCCCTCTACTTAACGTGTGATGAACACGGAAGTAGAAGAAAGGTAACAAGAAAGGTAAAAACAAATGGGTAAGAAGGCTGTCATGATTTCATAACAAAAACAAAACAAAACGTTATCGAATGAACCGATTAGTAATGTTTAAAAAATAGGAACACCGATGATTATGAGACCGTCTTTAGAACTTTGCTAGTCATTAGAACCATTATGGTACCTGTTTTTAAAATGATCAATTTGTTGTTTATCTTTACATAACAGTAATTTAACTTTTGAACAGTAACACTAAATTTTAAATTTCATTAAGATAGATTAAACTTTATTAATAAAATTGGGTCCATAGCTCAGTGGTAGAGCATTTGACTGCAGATCAAGAGGTCACCGGTTCGAACCCGGTTGGGCCCTCTTTTTCTTTCTTTCTTCAGCTGTCTCATTATTATTTTTTTCAGAAACACTTTATATTTGTCTTAAAAGTTGTTAGACATATATATATCGTAAGTATTTATTCGGCTTAGTTTTATAGGCTCGGTTAGGTAATTAGGTTTTCGGCATTTAACACTCCAGCTAAGACCCAATAATTCACTAAACACTAGCATCCTAGATTATTAGGTTGGGCTTTAAATAGGTAAAACAAAACTTTATGAAAAGAAATCAACATTTATGTAACTAGCCATTGTATAGCAATTTTACAAGCATCAATCAACTCAAAACATTACTTGGTTAGTTATATCTTGTGCCCAAATCTTTGCTTAAAACTCGGAGATGTAATGCATGAGTAAAAACGTTTAAATCATATATACCGAATAATTTAGCAAAACCCTTGATTAAACTGTTTTTTTTTTTTGGTTTCCTTCTGAAAAAATGTCAAGCGATCATAAACAACTATGTGTTACGACTTACGAGTCGTACAATTTTGTCCAGACGATCCCCTCCGCTGTCGGAAACTTCTAGAGACCTCGAGTAGTCTCCATAATATTGCCTAGTATATTCTAGAAAAGCTCTACATATCTAGGACATATCTAGGCTAGTTACAAAAAATTCCATAGCAATAATACAAGTTTTGTTCCATCATTTATCTAAAGCGATCTCCTAGCAAGTGTTCCTAAATCGTTCTCTTATAAGCTTGGTTTACTTAGACCCTTGATAGCAGGATCATCTAAGTGCTACACAAGTTCGGAAGCTAACTTCGTGACATCTAGGTTACATATTTTTTAGTGTATGGTCTTTATTGAACTTTATACCTATTTGTATACCAAGACATAATAATACAAACTCTAACGGGATTTCCACATCTCTAACAATGAAATTTTAGTTAAATTGTATATATTTACCTTCATTAACGAGAAACGGGTCATCTAAATATATCTTTTTGAATGAGATAAAAATTCTTGCAAAATCGAATCAGATCAGAAATTTGTTTTCCATCTTCTATGTGTTTTTGATGAAAGTCTATTACTTAATTTTCTAATAACCCTTCATAATATCATTTGTGACTAGTGATCTTTAATATATCTTTCTACATTTTTAAAATTATGTACTTGGTTTATTCATATGGTCCTTAAAAGAATCCCATACAATTCTAATAAAGTTAAGGTTACAGTTGAATTAATTGAACATACAACAATTGATAATAGTTTTAATTTTCTAAGATACTAGTAACCAGAACCATATAAATAATAATTTAAAAATGTTAATAAACGGACCAAAACAAAATTAAAACAAAAAAGTCAAAGAAATGGAATGCATAGAGGACCCATATGCCATATCATTGCGACATTAACAATGTGGGTTTTGGGCAATATGTATGTGCAAGCGTGTGCTTATGGTCCCGAATCTTTAATTAATTTATATATTTATTATTACCAATATATGTCGAAAATAGTATTTTTTATTACCAAATAAGTTTTTCTAAACATAGTCAATGGTTAATGTTAGTTGTCAATGTTTTAAAGTGGAAATGTGAATAATACTAATCGGTCTTACGATCAATATAATATAGATAAATCACGTAACAAAACAATCAAAGAATATAAGAGAGGGATTGAACCCTTATCATGGGAAGGGAAAGTTTGTGTTAAGTAATTATGGTAATTTTAATCAAAAGAGTAAAATAGTTCTGGTTAACAAAACAATATTAATTCGATGTCTTGTTGAGGATTCACATATTTACATCAACATAAAACCCCTTGTTAAAGCTTTCAGGATATTTACACAAGATTCCATAACACTTGTTAAGCTGAAAATCAACAGTTTTTTTTATAATATTTGGAAAAACGACGTAGTCCTTGATATTTTAGATCGAAAAGTGTAGACTCAAAAATAAAATTGTGTTAATCCATTTCGAAATAACTGTCTTTTAAGAAAATTTGAGGATTTGCAGAATAAAAGTAATACAAATAAAATAGATAATACTTTATTCAAGAGTAAGGTCTTAAAGGGAAGGGATACACTAAAAACGGGGCCAAAGTCAAAGTGTTAAAAGATGATGTTTTTTTCCTCATCAACGATAGCACATAAGAAAAGAAAGACCACACAAGCAAAGAAGAAATGGGTCAACTTGAAAACTCTAGAGATTGTGTTATTTTTGTTAAGGGGTTCCAAGACTCTAGGGATGGCAAAATCACCCAAAATTGATGGGGAAAACCGAAACCCGAAATAGTTGGGTCGGGTTCGAGGACGGGTTGGCGGGTTTGGAGACGGGTATGGGCACAAAAATATTTCTTTTGCGGGTTCGGGTATGGATTTGGGTTTTGTCAAATACCCGTCAGATTATCCGTATCCGTACCTATACGCGTACCCATACACATATTAAGTCTTTTTTTTTCTTTTTTAATTTACAAAAAATAGATATTATTAATAATAACTTTTTATATTATATACTTTAATTGATTTCACATACCTTAAACTATATCCTTTAAAATAATCGTTTAAAATTTTTGAAATATCGATAATGAATTAGGTATTTTGTTGGGTTTTAGTAATTTGTTAAGAATTTTTTTTATCCCTAACTCGACATTTTGTCTAGTATAAATGTAAATGGGTATACCCAATACTCGCGCGGAAAACCGAAAAACCGATGGGTAAAACTATATGGGTATCCGATGGATATTGGGTTGGGTATGGGTATGAGTTTTATAAATGGATGCGGGTACGGTTTAGTGATATCCGCCCCGAACCCGCTCCGTTGCCGTCCCTACAGGACTCTCAAAGGATAGCTAGTTGGTGTTCTTCCTTTTAAGTATAAGCTTCTCAAGACGAGTTAAGACATAGTTCGGTTCAAAGTGCAAAGTTGGGTTTGAGGTGGTGATGTTCATTTCGAGTATGCAAAGTTGGGATTGAAGTGGTACACTAGCTTTTATGGAAAATCTGAATATGGGAAAACCTTCAAAACGTTTGCAATATGTTTAGTTATTGCAAAGTTAGATGAATGTATCAATACAAATGAAATGTTTGTATGTTATCACTCATTTTGTATAACTTTCGACCTAGTTTCTTTTATAACAACTTTTACCAAAACTATCATGTATGCAAACACAAAAATTTAGCGAATTTTCTAAGCTAACGAATAAGTTATTTTGAACAAGACATAAATATAAGATTGAAAGAGAAACTAGGTTAATTATGTTGGGATTGGAAATTGAATGGAGTGGACAACAACATTATTAATTAAATTGTTAAGTTGTAGTAGTAATAGTACTATAACTATTAGTAGGATTCCATTTAATCAAAAATGGTCCATTAGTTATACTCATAGACTAAGGACCAATATTATTGTGGGGTTACAATAGTGGTAAGTGCATGTGGACATGTATGTTGTGTCTGTTGAGTGTTGATATCAACCTTAGCTGTTTATTTTACCATAATTAGCTCTTTGATTGCAACTCCTACCTGCTCTTTCAAAAAGACTACCTTTTTTCACTATATTTCATCACAAAATTACAACACAATATATATAAGGTGTAAGTTAAAAACAAAGTGGTTGAGTTTAACTAGATAGTACTTCTTGGTAAATATAACAGGTGATGATTGCAACGTTACAAATGTCGTTCGTTGTATTTGTTTTGACTTGTTCTATCCTTTTCGTTTTCTTAGAATACGTAATTAAGACGAGAGAATAAACATATTGGTGACTTGATGCATTTCAATTTTGTGACAGACGTACGTAACTGTAAGAACGCTTAGCCATGTTAATCCTCAACAAATTAAGGCGTAAAATTGTATATCTAAATATATCTACTGTAAGAGAACTCTCCACCCAATAAAGCAAAAATTCTAAGGGTCTAAAAGACTTCATAGATTATGAACCCTTATCTTAGAACAAGTTAGGATGCAAACCATAATATACCCAAATGACAAGTTGCGAACAACATTATCATCCACACTAACCAATACCTATGAACCATGTGCTAACACAAGATTTAGTTACAAACAAATAGCTCGTGCTTGGAGACATTTTTAGTTGTCTCTACGTTTTGTGTGACAACATGTTATTGGCTCGTCTGACATATCAAAACTATGTTTCAATCTGCAACGATCAGGTTTAGAGTGAACATATTACCTGCATTTGATATAACGATCATAACCACGTTTTTGTCTTACTATACAATCCAATTCGTGTTACATAGAAATGGTTTAGACTAGTATAGTCCTGACGAAGCTTACTCCATATCTATACTTCATGAAGTACATTCACTATAAATAAAAGATTATCAAATCTAAATCAGGTATGCACCACTAACTCCAAAACCCTTTACTACTACATCCTCTTAGTACCTCGCCAAAATTATAATTCTCCCGCTAGATCAAGGTGAATAGCATGACCGATCGTATTTACTTAACTAGCATATTTAGCATCTGTCTTAGCAGGTCAAGTCACCACCGTCAACACATAACCAGACACCTTTTAATCCAAGCCGCTTAATCTTTAATTACATCATCATCTTTACATTAAATGTCATTTTTCTTTTAATGACATTTGTTACATGGCAAACATGTAGACAAAACAATAACATATATGATGTTAGTGATCTTCTAGTAGACAAGCCAACAATAAAAAAATGACTAGTTATCGGTCGAAATTTATAATCCTGAAAAGAGAAAAGTTTAATATATGTATATTGGGATAACAAAATTGTAACTTGGCTTTTATGTAATGCCTAATATAAAATTAGTACGTTGTTAAGATCAAGTTTGTGTAAATTGTCCGTATATACTTTTGGTAAGAGTTTGATTATGAATTTGTTTGATCAAATACTATTTCGAAAACACAGTTTTATACTCTTTTCTTACTATAAGTGGCGAATTAAACATGTTCATTGTGTTTTGAATTTATACGCAAATACGTAATATATAAGTATAATAAATCTGTTAACCAAGACGTGCAACTACAAGAAAGAATATATTGATGACGATAAGGATCTTTAAAACATTTTCCACCAACTATTAAATCTATGATTTTTTTTTTATCATGCTATATATATAAAGTGGATTGGAAAAAACAAAATATATAGATTGAATGATGATTACATTTTATAGCTCTTACAATTATACTTATATATTACTTCAAATATCATACATTATTATTATTTATAATATAGACTTTAATTCTATTTTTTTTATAAAATATATCTAAAGATTTATAGCTGATAAATCTATGATATAATTGTGAAATAACAAATAGGTGTAGTTGCTTGTAAATTAAAACAAGAGTTAATTACATAATTGGTCCCTGTGTTTGTTCCAAAACAACGGGTCCAGTCCCTGGGTCGCAATTCCTTCGGACCCAGTCCCTGGAGCCTATCTTTGGTTGCACGTTTGGTCCCTCTTCCTAACGTTCGTTTATTTTGGTCGTTAAGTAAGTCATGTGCTTCTCACGTGAGGGGTATATAGACATTCTCTATTTTACAGGGATCAATTATGTACATCATATTTTAATTTATTATTTCTTTTTCTTTTATAAATTCATAAACAAACAAAACCTCATCTCTCTCCCTCTTTCACTCCAAACCACCTCCACCACCGTCAATAATATTTTTAGCCCCCCATTTCTATAAACCCTAACCCCAATTTTCACTCTCAATTTCATCAATGGAGCCTCAAGCAGTAAAATCAAACCTCGTACTAATCCTAGATTACGGTTCCCAATACACCCACTTAATCACTCGTAGAATCCGCAGCTTATCCATCTTCTCCCTCTGCATTTCCGGTACCTCCTCGTTGAAATCGATAACCGATCTAAACCCGTCTGTGATCATCCTTTCTGGAGGCCCTCATTCAGTCCGCAACTTATCCATCTTCTCCCTCTGCATTTCCTTAGCTTCTTTTTTTTCATCATTATCATTATCACTATAAATCATTAAATTCATCTAATCAAAACTTCAATTAGTTAAACAATTAAGAACGAATTAATCAAATTAGCTCACCGGCAGATCTGAATGAGCTCGATTTCGCCGGAAAACGAAAAAAAACTCATGGATTTCACGTTCGGTAGCTAGATCTGATAGTTGCTCCACTTGTACTGTTCGTATCTGAAACAAAAAATTGAGAATTAGGAATTAAATTGTGTGAAATTAGGGTTTATGTTTGAAAATGTGAATTAAATTTACCTGCATTTTGGATTAATTTGTTGGAATTTGATGAATGAGGTTTTGTGAAATTAGGAATTATTATGGAATATAAAGATGAGTGTAATCACGCCATTTGGTTGATGATTGGAGAATAACAAAGAAGAAGAGAGAGAGATGAATTTAGAAAAAAAAAAATAACAAATTAAAATATGATATTTCTAAGTTACATAACTGACCATGTAAAAGAGAGAATGTCTATAATACCCCTCACGTGAGAAGCACGTGACTCACTTAACGACCAAAATAAACGAACGTTAGGAAGAGGGACCAAACGTGCAACCAAAGATAGGCTCCAGGGACTGGGTCCGAAGGAATTGCGACCCAGGGACTGGACCCGTTGTTTTGGAACAAACACAGGGACCAATTATGTAATTACTTTTTTGATGAGTATATGACAATTTAGTTAGAATAAAGTATGGTAGGACTTTGTTTCGATTCTTTAATTTTTTTTATTATTTTATAAAAAAGTGATTTTAAATGTCATATGACAAAGTAAAGTCTTTTTTGATGGCTTAACTTTTTTGATTTCAGTCGTTAGATTAGATTGATCATGTCATCAAAGATTATTTTCATTTTACACCCTCTTACAACATATAATTACATTCTCTTTTTCATTCCATCTCCACTGAAATAGAAACATAATTTTAATTATTTGTAAAATCGCTCAATATCTTATCGTTATTCTAAAATCTCCTAATATAGAATATCAAAACATGTGTATAACAGTAAAGGTATATATGTCATAAACGTAAATGTGTATATGTTATTATAACTATAAACAACATGTGTATAAACGTAAATGTATATATTATTATACGTGTAAATTGTCTTCTCATAATAATTTAAAATTTACATGAAATTCAATTTTTATATTTATCCGTACTATCACGGAACAATAATCTATTTCTTTTTACAATTTAATATATAAAGCATTATATTATTTTTTATAATCAAATAACAAGTCCAAATTCGATCATACATTTTGTCCCAACATGAATCTCCTTTATAATATATGGATAAAAACATAATTTATTTTTTAAAAGTAGACGAACGATGTAATTTTCTTAATTAGGATAGACATAAGCCCAAGTAAAAAATAAAAGAAAAGATTGAAAATGAAAAAGTCCCACGCAAATAACCAACTTTACTCACTCCAGAAGCGTGACAAGAAAAAACTAAAAATTATCAAACACACAAAAACACATGCAACCACACATCTATCTCACATTAACATTACATTTCTAACTGAATAAAAACATGTCAAACCCCTCCACCTCGCCATTCATTCACTCCCATTTATCCTATATATAGATATATAAATCCAATATATTATATATCATATCATATCATATATGAACTCAATTTTATTGCATCAGGCGTAGGCTTCCAAAGGGATCGCATTGATCCGTCTAATTTATCATCTTCTTGAGTATGTTGATAGATATTTGGATCATGCGATCTCTTTGGAAGTTTCCGTCCATGGTGCTACATGTTTCCATCGTCTAGCTTCGGTTTGACTCAAAGGTTACCATTCCTCTCTCTCTCTCTCTAGCTTATGATCATATAACAAGTTAAAATTTGGTAAGAAGAAAATTGAATCACAACTTTTATGAATTGCTTAAAGATGAAAAACAACTGTATTCTCACGCTTCTCGTATAAATTTGGTTGTGTGTGTGTATAAAGTATAAACTTGAATCTGATTACACATATATAGATTTGTTTTGCAATTTTGAAGCTAGTTACAGATGAGACGACTAAAGGGATACATGGTTTTGCAAGTCCGAGGGCTTTATTAATTAACTTTGTAGTCGCAAATCAAAAGTAGCCAATTTCATTGTATGGTGAAGAAGGTGCATATCATATTTTTGATGATCATTTTGAATGGTATCAAGTGTTTGATATATGCGATTATGGTATATATGTCGATTGTCAAATGCAACCATAATAAAGATTGAATGATTGAATAACATTATGTTTTTCGATTCACTCTTAGTTGTCATGTTTTGAATTTGATGTATAAGCTCGTGTTTGATTCATATAAACTTATTATTAAAGATTACATTAAATAGATTCAAAAAGTTATTAGACATTAAAACCTTTTTAAAAGATCATATGATAACTATTTAACTTTATCAAGAGCTAACAAATCTTTATAGTGTTTTTGGTTATGGTGTGATTGTAGGAAAAAAACACATAATCTATTTAATTTAACGTAATCATCAAACATCAATCAAATTTCCGGTGACAATTAAATTAACATGGTACATGATCAAAATTAATTTCAAGGTAAATAAGAAAACTTTAATGGTTTTTGAGCATAACCAAAAAAAAAAATAGTTAACTTGAATATAACTTTAATCAAAATTTTATTCGTTCTCAATAATCATGAGATGATTCATCATAGGGTGATCCTTTTGTCGTCAAATGTTCCTATTACGTTCTTAATCTCCAAAGTATAAGAACCAACTATTTAGCATCTAAACTGAGAATTCAAGTATTGTACACGTCATTAGTCGATACTTTTGAAACTTTTATACTATTAACCTCTACTAAAATTTCATTTTCACTAAAAACTAATATAAAACTAAGGATTAAGATACTTTTAATCTTATATCATCCTAATCGATCACGTTGTCTTACATGAATTACAACGAGTTGTTTGTAAAATAGCAAATTATATAATTTTGTAAACGTTAATTTTTGTATGGGCTTCAGCCTTACCGTAATCATGGGCTCTTAAAAATGGGCCCGGTGAACATATGATCCAAAGTTTCAAAAATGAAATATCTTTGAGAAAAAATATTACTCCCCTATTATTTCATTTTATTTTTATTTATTTATAAAGGATCATAGAATCGAACCAACAACTTTTAAAACAGCGGGTCTTTAAAGTATCGTTAGATTTAAAACAAACATATTGCTTTGAGAAATTAACTATGATAATATGTTTTTATTAAATGCGTTGTTGTTAATCCGATATAAGGATCTCTAGTAAACTTTACAAGTTTCGACTGTTTTTCAATTTCTAAAGTGAGAAAAAAGTAAGCAACCTTAAAGGTTGTAGTTGATATAGTGTTACATGCATTAAAATTTTGTATTTTTAAATTATAAACATACGAACGGTTATTAATTAAAATCTAAGTAAATAATTAGAAATGACGAAGAAATTACGAAAAACATATTACACTATTGTGGGCTTTTGCCCCGCATATGACGGGAAAGAAAAGAGAAAACAAATACATGCTTTTCAACTATCTATTTACTTTTTGTTTTTTTGTTTTATAATTAAGAATTTCCACTCTTTTGAATATAACACTTTCGTTTTTATACATGCCTAACATTTTGGAAAAACTAATTCTAATGTCGTATATCATGCATGTTTCAAACTTTCAATCCAATGAAAATTTGTCAAATAATTAAATGTATTTTTGGACATGGAAATGTAACGAACCTCTCTTGACTCAAATGAACGTAGTCTAACGATGATATATAACTAATTTCGAACATCTCTTGGCCACCATTCTTGTGAGAACACCAAACACTACCAATAGGTTATATTGGTAGTGTTTAAGAGTCCTTTATCAGTATTGTTAGTTTTTTTAAAAACAAGTTGTTAACCCTTCAAGAGGATCTTCTTCCGTCGATCCAAAGACCGACTCTAACATGGATTAAATACATAAGCAAAAGACCGAATGTAGCTTTATGTTCTACTGTTTCTTTTTTTCTTTTCTTGTCCAACCTTTTTGTGTATTTAAATTTGGATTCTTTCTTGCTGCTTCTTTCTTATGACTTTATCCCTTTTTTATTCTATAAAATTTAAGGATGCGTTTAGTTGTAGAAAACTATGAGTGTTTTCTACAAAAATTTTTAAGAAAAAACATTTAAAACAGAAAACATGTTCAAATGTGGTTTTTTTCAATAACATATTCCATGAAAACAGATAAGTCAATTTTCTAATTTATAACTAAACTTGAAAAACTCACTTTTATAGTTTTATAACTATTTTTCATTTAAAGAAAACCACTTATTTTTTCTACTTAACAACTAACGTGTTTTAAAAATTTAAAAGCTTTTTAAGAAATAAAAATCTCTTTTCATTTTCTTGAAAATTGAAAATGAAAAAGTATAAATTTTCTTCCATAACTAAACACAATCTAAGCTTTCCACAAAAAAAAAGAAGTAATCATCGGACTTTTAAATAGTTTTTTCTAACATTTTTATTTCTTACGAAACTCGAGTTGATACATAGCATAGGGTTTTTTAAAAGACGAATATTACATCACTCTTATTATTAACATTTTTGTTTCTGACGAAACTTAAACTCACAATCTTTAAGTTAATAGGTTAAGTCACATACCGTCATGCTAGAAACATGCATTTTGGTAATTCAAATAATTATAAGTTCGGTCGAAAAATCTTCTTCACTGACTTAAACTAACATAAGAAAATCAAAGCTATATAAAAGTCTTTGGTTAACATTTTCCACAAGAAGATTAATTCTCCATTAATGGTGGAATCTAAGGTAAGGATTAGTACTATAAATTGGTACCATTTAAACACCAAACTCAAAATATATTCACTTTTACTTATAGATAAAAAGAAGAATAAAATTAAGTTTATAAACTTTATTTCTTAGCAATTTTGTGTTCTTTGCAATGGACTCTTTTAATTTCCTCAAGAGTTTTTTAGTTTGTACTATTATTTTCGCTTTCTCCGTTCAAGCTACGCTAGGTAAATTCGATATATCTCTTTCAAGTTTTATATTTTGCATAGCATAAACATCGCTATTCATTATTATATACGGAAAATTGGTATGTAGGAAGCATTGAATGTAAGAATTTGAACAAGGATACATGTGCATTTGCGGTATCATCAAGTGGGAAGCGTTGTGTGCTTGAGAAAAGTGTTCGAAGAAGTGGAGAGGAGGTGTTTGTTTGCAGTACCTCACAGATCGATACAAGTAAGTTGACAAATTGGATAGAAAGTGACGAATGCCTAGAAACGTGTGGGCTTGATCGTAATGTACTAGGGATATCTTCTGATTCTCTTCTCGAGTCCACGTTCATGCAAAAACTTTGCTCGACTCAGTGTTTCAGTGGTTGTCCCAACATTCTTGATCTATACTTCAATCTTGCCATCGGGGAAGGTAAATTATCTTTAACAATGGGTTTGACTCGATTTGGCTAAACACTTATTCTTATTTTGTTTTATGAAAGGTGTATATTTGCCGAGTGTTTGCATATCACAAGGAGATAACAAAAGGAGAGGGATGAGTGAGATTAGGAGCTCGGGTTACGTTGCACCCGGACCCATGGTGCTTGCGAAACTTATGGTCGATGGCTCCCCAATCATGGCCCCATCTCCTGCTGGTCCCTTTTAGTTAACCTCGTTTCGAGAATCTATTGAGAGCATCTATACGTGTTTGCTAGTTGTATTCAAATAAGGATTATTCATCCAAATAGTAGAATTTGTGTAATCTCATAACGTTATGAGATATATTGTTTAAGATAAATGTAATGATATGTGGTTTTTATTTTTAATCATTGCAATATACATTTTACAATCTATATGGGTTATATTGTTTATAATCTTCATAATAACCTAATAGATGGTAAGAGGTGATGTTCTTATAGAGAGATTCCAAGTTGAAACCTCAATAGAAAATAAATTTTTGGGTGATTATGAAAAAAATATTCGAAAACGTAAATATACATATGAAAGACCCGTCCTCCTTAGGGTTGTAAATGAATCAAACGGACGCAAACAAAAGTATGTTATGTTCGTGCGTTTGATTTTAACCAGACAAGTAAATAATCACAGAAGCGTAAACAGACTAAACAAAATGTCAATATTCTTTCATTAAGATTTGAACGTGTTCATGGTTGTTCGTTAATAAGTTAAAGAAAGGTAGTTGTTGGTTCTTGTAAACAAAACCTTGAGATAAAATAAGTAAAAAAATAATCAAAAAATATATGTAAGGTTTAAAATTTTGTATTATTGTTCATTTTAACCATATTTTAAATTTAAAAAAAAAAGAAGTTTTGTTGTACATTAAAAAATGGATACTTTTGTTGTTGTGCATCAAATTTAAATATTTATTGCACAAAAACCATGAATTTGATTCACAACTCTTAAACGACATATTTTTTGATGCATATCAAGACTTGCTTTTTAAAAGTTCGTTATAATTAAATTAAATAAATAAATATAATATATAATTACACATATCATAAATTATTTTTTCAATTTTTTTTTCTTATTTTATTTTAAATATTATTTTATAAGAACCTCTTTCAAGAAAGATAAATGAAATTATATGAACATAAACAAGCATATATAAACATAAACGGTCATAAAAAAACATAAACATAAAGATATTACTTCTATCTATCGATGAGCATAAAACATCCTTATACAATATTATTAGTCATTATAACATCATTATCTTAGGTTACATATATATAATTACTTCTAAACAACATAATCGGACGTCTACAAACGTAAATGAACGAACAGTGTCTTTGTTCATATACGTTTTTGTTTAACTAAACGAACTAGAAAACTTGTCTGCGTTCGTTTATTAATTAATAAACAAATATTTATTAAATAAACGAATATCCCGTTGAACAATATATGAACTCGCTAAACTTTCAGTTCGTGAACAGCTACAATCTTCAATAACCCGAACATCAAAAACTTTATATGTATTCAAACTCTGAGAAATAAAAATGGGCCCGGTTTCGGCTTGATTTGGATATGTGCTTTTGACAAAGAAAAAAAAACAAGCCCATTATTTTGAACCCTTAAACCCTTGTTTGTGATAATAACACAGGGTTCTTCATCTTGTTTGTTTTCTGTACAAAAATGGTGAGTAAAAGACAAGTACTAGCTCGAAGACGGTTCAAGGAAGAAAACCCGGGTCTGTTTCCAAAACCCGAACCAACACCACCAAAAGATCCGAATAAGAAGAAGAAAAAGAAGAAATCTGATTTCAAACGCAAGAAATCGGATCCTAATGACCCGAATAAACCCAAGAAATCTTCTAATTCCAGCAAAAAACACCCACTTAGAATACCCGGAATGAGACCTGGAGACAGCTGTTTTATCTGTAAAGCTGATAATCATATTGCTAAAAATTGCCCAGAAAAAGCCCAATGGGAAAAACACAAGGTTTTTTTTTTATTGAATTGAAAGAAAGTTTGAAACTTGATATGTTTGGCAACTTTAATTTTTAGGGTTTGATTTGGGTTTTTGAAAATTTGAGATTTTTGAGCTTAAAAAGGGATTCTTGTGAATTTAAAGTGTTTTTGGGAATGTGTTTGTAGATATGTTTGTTATGCCGACAACGCGGTCACAGTCTCAAGAATTGTCCGGATAAGAAAGAAGAGAATGTTGACAAGAAGTTATGTTATAATTGTGGTGATTTCGGGCATTCTTTGGCCTTTTGTACCCAACCTCTTGAAGATGGTAATTTGATCATTCGCCACTTTTTGATTAATATTATTGTACCCTTAGAGCTGAAAGTGATGAACATATATTATTATGATGCAGGGGGAACGAAATACGCAACTTGTTTCATTTGTAATCAACAAGGACATTTGAGTAAGGATTGCCCTAAAAACGCTCATGGGATTTATCCAAAGGTACATTTTAGTGTTCTTAACCCCCATTTTTTGGGCATGTTTGCAGAAGTGAAACTATGTTTTTGGTTTTATTGATCGAGTATAAATGTCTTGTTATTTGGATTTATGAATTATGATCTAGTTGACGCTTGTGGTCTTATGAAAGAAATGTTGTTTTGTAGGGAGGTTGTTGCAAAATATGTGAAGGTGTGAACCATTTGGCTAAAGATTGTCCAAACAAAAGCAATAGAAGTTTCGGCATGTCCAATGAGTTCGGAAAAAGACGTAAGTTTTATTCACCAACTGGTTACTACTCTCTTTATGACATGTTGAAGTGCTCAATTTCTGAGGACAAATCGAATTTTAGCTTCAATATTGCTATAACTTTCTTTAAATTTACAAAAAGCATTTGATAATTATATTAAACTTTGTGACCTACAAGCGGAAAATGCTGTGTTAAATTTATTTAGTACTAAGACTTGTGTTAGTTTAGGAACGGTCAATTGCAGTAAAAATTAAATTTTAAAAAACCGTAGGCAAGAGCTATACTTTATGACTGCCTCTGTTTGACTATAATTTAGCCTAAAAGGTAAATAAGATATGGTTAAATTTACCACATGGTCTTGTAAATAGAAACTAAAGCGGTATATATCTGTTGTTTAATTTTGTATTTTTGACAGCACGAAGTCTGAAACTAGAAATGGAATTTATTTAGCAATTGATTTATTTAAAAAGTTAAAAGTAGTAAGTTTGCTAACGATTTTTTTTCTTCTTCTGGATTTTAGCAAGTAGAATAGAAAATATGGCAAGAGGGCAGGTGACAAAGTTCACGAGCGGTGATGATCTAGAGGATGACTTTACAGCAATCGATGATGGTAAAGAGAAGACTTCCGAGCCGGATGCTGATATTGCTTCTGACAAACCGATTGTAAAACCAAAGAAGAAACAAGGAACCAAAGTGGTGAACTTTGTCGGTTAAGTTTCAATCCTCTATGTGGATGCAATTTTGAGTTTTTCGCTTTTGTGTTTCGTGTTAAATACTAAAAAGAGTGTACAATCGATATTTAGATCCAAGAGGTAGTAAATGTCTGTTAATGTCTGCAACTTATTGTGACATTTTCCTTCACTATGATGTTGAGAATCTTTTTGAACGCTTTGGATGAATGTTTTCAAATCATAATCAGATATTTTGTTGTTTAAAGTAGCAATCTTTCGTTATGTACAACAATTTCACTGTTTTTATACTGTTTCCTTAAAGATTATTATGATTTTCAACAATTAAAACATCATAATTATCGAACACACCCATAATCGATCATTGTAACTTGAAGACTTGAAGTGACAGTGATTGATACTTACTTGAAGTTACATTGATCGATTTAAGCTCACGCCTACACCAAAGACGAAATATTTTTTCATGTTATAAAAAAATAGCATAAGATCGAAAAACACTCGTTATAATGAATGGTGAAGCATAAGAGGCTGAAAGACAATTTCTCAACCTTAATTTACCCATAAAAATCTCAACTTTCCCCACAATTTCTTGAAAAAAGTTTGATTGTTTCCCAGATTTTAATTATCTTCTCTTCATTTCTTTCTCTTTTTGCATTTCTTATTCTTCACCTAATTACACCACCAACCATGGTATGTATCTCTTCATAATCTTGTTCTTAATTTATTATAATTTACTCGAGAATTTTATTTCATTTGCGTTGATGATGATCCATTTGTGTGTATTGGAATGTATTGCAATGTGTTTCTTGGTTTTTGTTGTTGTAATGATTTGTGGAATAGGCGAACGCGGCGTCTGGAATGGCTGTTCATGATGATTGTAAGTTAAGGTTCTCGGAGTTAAAATCAAAAAGAATCTACCGATTTGTTACTTTCAAGATTGAAGAGCAACAAGTGATCGTTGACAAGATTGGTGGACCTGATGAAACTTACGAGGATTTCACAAACTCTCTCCCTAGTAATGAATGTCGTTATGCTGTCTTTGATTTTGACTTCACCACCGATGAAAATTGTCAGAAAAGCAAGATTTTCTTCATTGCGTGGTACACACCTTTAAAACGTCATAACCAACGTGCCTTTTTTATTTTTACGTAAAGAAATAAAACAAAATAATCAAGAACGATTTCAGGTCACCAGAATCATCAAGGGTGAGAATGAAGATGGTGTATGCGAGCTCAAAGGACAGATTCAAGAGAGAACTTGATGGGATTCAAGTTGAGTTGCAAGCAACCGACCCTAGTGAAATGAGCTTTGACATAATAAAAGCCCGAGCCATCTAATCAAGTGATTCTCTTCTATAAAAAAGCTTGGTTTGATGAAACTTATTTCCTTAATGCTAGTTTCCTAAGCATATTTATGAACCTTTTTCTTAATTTGTGCTTGATATTTTCTATAAGAAAAGTATTCATCACTATTGTAGCGTAACGCAAGATTAATTACTATGCCTTATATGTTCTTAATCTGATTTTACTAGTATCGGTTATATTTCTTGTTTGGCTACAAAGTCTTGTTTCAACCATGTGCTAGTCTTTAAGATTTTATCTGCTATGCTAAAATAACAGTTCTGAAAGACTAGTCACCTTTGATACCATTAGGACAAGGGTCCGGTAGTCGTAGGGGCAGAGCCAAAAAATTTTTATATGGGAGCAAAATTCGTGTTGAGGGCAAATTTTCTTGGATTAATTTTAAACGGGGCAAAATATCAAAGATAATATAAATATGACTATATTTACCCTCGCAAAATTGCAATGGAGACAACCGCCTCCTCTACCTCTATCCTAGCTCTGCCCCTGGGTAGTCGTTGTGATGGTGTGGATATCTATATGGTTTGGTTATATCCTTTTGTTGACCTGCTATTAGGATTTCTTTGAGTGTGAAACCATAAGAATCGGGTTTTGACCGAATTATGATAAAGTACGATAAGTGAGAGAGCTCGAATAGGTTGACTGATGCGGTCAACTTTTCGATCCTTATACTCGATAAAACTATATAAAGTTTGAATAAAAAGATTATAATAAATCCGAAATGTCACAATCTTATACCAAACAAGAAGCAACAGGGAAGGCACCCCTAATTAAATAAAATCAAAAAATGACTTTTTGCATACCGTGTATGGAATTAGTCGAAGTTGGGTTATTTATATAAATTTATTTTAATTAGATTGAGCTTAAAAACTTAATCATGGCAAATCTATTGCTTGGTGAGTTATTTCTTTTATTCATTTTCGCAACTAAACTAAGCTCCGGTTGCTTAGAACACGAAGGGCGGGCTCTTCTCCAGTTCAAAAACAGTCTTATATCAGACCCTTCTAATCGACTATCATCTTGGAATGGAAACAACTGTTGCCAGTGGCTCGGTGTGGGTTGCGATAATATCACTAGACAAGTTACTAGGCTTGATCTCAGTACAAATTCTGTGCAGTTGGAGGGAAACGAGTTGAATTCGTCTTTGTCTGAATTGACTGGTTTGAGTTACCTGGACTTGAGCGGGAACTATTTTCGTAGCAGCTCGATTCCTAAGTTTATCGGGTCGATGACAGGACTCAGATATTTAAATCTTTCTTCCGCGAGCTTTTCAGGTGTCATTCCACATCAAATTGGAAATCTTTCAAGTTTGCGTGTTCTTGATCTCAGTAATCGAAATAGCATGGAGCTCGTTGTTGATGATTTCACATGGGTTTCGGGTCTTTTGTCACTCGAACATCTTGATCTGGGTGGAGTGAACGTTACTGGAGCTCGAGATTTTGATAAGGTACTGTTCTACATGATACCTTCTTTACTAGAGTTACATTTGTCGAATTGTGAGCTTTCTAATTCTCATTTCAATCGAACTCATCTTGATTCTAATATTACCCGTTCCACTATTCAAATACTTGATCTTAGTTCGAATTTGTTAGAAGGAAAATTCCCTCTCTTTCTACAAAACATTAGCTCTTTACGAGTTCTTGATCTTTCGTCCAACACTCTCAATTCTTCTATTCCTGTCATGAACAACATTGTTGAACTCTACCTTGCATCAAATAGATTTCCGAGCATTCAAGATAATGGAATGTGGAGACTCTGTCGGCTGAAACGGTTGGATCTTTCGTTCAATAATATGGGAGGGGGATTTACGGGTCCAACTAATGTATCCGAATGCAACCAATATGGTCTCGAGACACTGGTTCTAGACTACAACCACTTGAGTGGCGAAATGCCGTCATCACTAGAAAGGCTTACCGCCTTAAGAGGATTATATCTTGATTACAACGATTTAACAGGAACTATCCCGGAATCACTAGGAAATTTAACAAATTTGCAGGAATTAGTTATTTCTCTGAATCAATTAACTGGTTCAATTCCTGCGTCCTTTGGAAAACTAAGGATGTTAAGAAGGCTAGATTTATCGGAAAACCTGTTAAATGGGACCATTCCGTCTTCCTTGGGACAGCTATCGAATTTGGAGTTCTTGTATTTGAGCTTTAATTCACTCTCTTCAATTCCATTTTCGATAGGAAACCTGTCAAACCTCCAGTTTCTTGATTTACAGTCAAACTTGTTACAAGGGCCTCTTCCCGATTCCATTGGACAACTTTCTAAGCTTCGGTTTCTTGATATATCAAACAATTCTTTATCCGGTCTAGTCACTGAATCCCATTTCGCTAACACATCGATGCTAAAACACTTGGCTGCAACTTCTAATTACTTGTTGGACTTCAAGATTTCACCCGGTTGGGAACCTCCTTTCCAAATAAGAAACGTTCTACTTACATCTTGCAAAATCGAAACAGAATTTCCTCAATGGATTCGTACACAAACTAAGTTGGTCATTCTGATTCTTTCTAATACTAGCATTTATGGACCTCTTCCTGATTGGCTTCCTGAGCTCCCTGTTATCGCGATCTTGGATCTCTCCCATAACTTACTCAATGGTCCATTGGTGAACCTTCCGTCCAACGGTTCAATTCCAACAGAGCCAATGGGGACTTTATCTGAACGGTTAGCAGATTATGCTAGTGTAGCACGGTTGTTGCATCTTAAAAACAATCTATTCAACGGATCGATTCCAGAATCATTGTGTAACGCTACGGATTTAATGATTCTAGATCTTTCAAGAAATAAGCTATCTGGAGAACTGCCTGATTGCTTCGGAGATTTCCAGGAATTGTTAGTTATGATATTAAGTTCCAACCAGCTAACAGGTGTTATTCCAACCTCTCTTGGAAAGCTCGGTTCTTCCATACAATGGTTACATCTAAACAACAATAGTTTCCTTGGCGAGCTTCCAGAAACTCTGTCGAACTTAACAAGTTTAGACGTGTTGGATTTGGGCGAAAACAGATTATCTGGAAACATACCAAAATGGATTGGAGAAAAGATAAAGGATATTGCTGTTCTAAGGCTACATAAAAACAATTTCACTGGTCAAATTCCTATAGAGTTGTGTCAAAATACCGAGCTTCAAATCATGGATTTTGGAGAGAATAATTTAGCAGGAACGATCCCTCGCTGTTTTCAGAACTTGCGTGGAATGACAGGAGGTGACACGAACCTGTATTTTTTCGGCGGGTTTGAGCAGAGTTTGATTCAGGGAATGAGAGGAGTATCCCTAGAGTATACAACGATTATGAGTTACGTAGTCAACATGGACCTTTCGAGCAATAATCTAGTGGGAGAAATACCCCAAGAGTTGACTGTTCTTTCGGGATTACTTGGTCTTAACTTATCAAACAATCATCTTACAGGAAGAATTCCTGCTAGAATCGGAGACATGAATTCTTTGATGTCACTCGATCTTTCTTCTAACAATCTTTCAGGGACAATTCCACAGAGTATTTCATCATTGACGTTTCTTAGCCATTTAAACGTGTCACACAACAATTTATCAGGGCGGGTACCGACTGGAAGTCAGCTCCAAACATTTATCGATCTATCGATATACGCTGGCAATAACGAGCTTTGTGGTAGTCCGTTAGCCAAACGATGCAATGGTGATGAAGTCTTGGTGACCACAAGTAACACGAATATAGATGAAAACGATGATGAGGATGATGAGACGGTATGGATTTACGCTATAACGAGTGGTTTTGGGACAGGATTTATAGGAATTTTAGGAATTCTAGCTCTTAAGAAAAAATGGAGACTTGCTTTATTTAAATTATGGAGGTTTACAGAGGCACGGGAATGGTAATCTGGAAACAGATTACAGCATTTGATTACGACGAAACATTTTGTAAATTTTTTATATGTGTAGCATTTCTCGTAATATTAGTAAAGCTTTGTCGATATCCTGGTTGTGTACAAACCTATAGTTTTGAATAGGCTGATCCAAACCATCTAGTTTCATAAACTGATAATAAAAGTACAAATTTCAAAACACAGAATTTTAACGCAAATGTATCTTTTTTTTTACTTCAGAAAGTTACAACAACAAACGAAAAGAACCTTATTGTACATGATTATGACCAACTTAAAGTACTTCACGAAGCTTCACTCGTTGTGCTCTACCACTTCCATTCCTCTCTTCGCCAGCGGGATTACTCGACAATCCATGATCTGTTACTGCAACAAACACAAAACACAAAAGCTCTTTAGTTCAAGTAGAACGAACTAAACAGCTGCAAAGAAAACAGCTACTTACCATAAGACGTTCCAAGCGTTCCTTGTGGCGCGTCACCTTTCCCACCAAACCACGAACCCATCGCATCTCTCAACCTTTCAGTTACATTTTTATCCGCACTCACATTTCCCGAATTATGTTCATGCTCGTCTCGTCGATCAGTCCCAAGTCGCGTTCGAACCTCCACTGATTCCGTCACTATACCCACTGGTCTATCCTCTCCAGATTTCTTTTCACTCTCTACCTGGTTTCCGCGGTGAAACGCATTCGTTATCACATCCGATAACGCCTTATCTTCTTCACCAGGCCTCAATGTCTCAACCAAATATTCTTTCACCGACACACCCTTATCAGGCATCTTATCTTTCTCTGCCATCACAGTCCCCGAGTCGGTGCGGGGGCTAGTGCCAGTGCCAGTGCCAGTGCCAGTGCCAGACCCTGCTACAGTTCCCTGAACCTTTGAAATAACAGAGCTACCCGTTTCCACCACTTTCTCATAAACTGGTGCCAATGTCCCGGTCACCTTGTCGGTGATCATATGTGCATAATCTGTTGCGGACCCTGAGTTTTTAACGGGTTCTTGTGACCCGGTTGTTGTTGTCGGGTTTTGGGCTGAATATCCAAGTTTTGAAGCAAGGACATCTTTAGCGGCTGCTGCTTTCTCTGCTATGGCGGAGGCGGAGGCGGACGACGATATTTTTCCGGTGATGGTTTCACGAGGTAGATTTTCAGGGTGGTTTGGGTCGAAGCTTTTCGGTTCATAATCCGACTTGTGTTCGTCATCTCCGATACACATTTTGTCAAGTGAATGCTGGATTTGTGAGAGGCTTGCTTCTTTGCCACCTGTAGAATAATATTTCAAAGATGTAATTTAGTAAACGTAACTCGAATATAATTTAGTAAACAAACACTCTACTCTAGTGATAAAAAAAAATACAAGTAAATAAAGCGTTAATCTTTAGTCGGTTGTATCTTAACGTTTTGTATACGATTTATTTTCGGACTAAATGAGGTTTATGGATGACTAACTAAGTACTCCAACGTCCCCCAAAATGTAATTAATAAAAAACAGTAACATGTTTGAGAAGGACAAAACGGAAAGTTATTAACCGTCAATGATACTATTGTGACAATTATAAATATTAAGGTTTAAAAGGACAAAGCGGGAAGTTGTAACGGACAATATTGTGACGATTATAAATAGAAAGGTTTATATTGTTATATACATTACCTGCATGTGTTGGATCAGTGACTTTAGTTTCGTAGTTTGACGGATTCGGACCCAGCCTTGATGGATCTTTTGGAGCATGTGGATCCTCCACCATTCCTGTTGATTTTCCCATTATACCCCTCAATCCTCCCTGATTCACATCTTGCCCTTGACCTTCAAAAAAAGTCAAATTGTTAAAAACATAAATGTTAAAAGTCAAAAGTTGTACCTTATGCTTTAAAGATTGTACCGTATGATGGATTTGTGACGTCAATAGGAGTGCCTACTCTTGTTGGGTTAGGGGCAAAAGGGTCTTCTTCCACTCCAGTATGTTGTCCAATCTGACCCCTCCAAGCTTGTGGATTTACTTGATCATGACCATAAGCTTGGGTGTAACCAACACCAGATGGTTGAGACAAGTTGGTTCCATAAGAAACGGGTGGTGGTGCACCCTGTCTAGCCCATGGCTCGGTGAAACGATCATCGTACATAACCGATGGTCTTTCCAAATTACCCATGCCTTGGGCAAATATTGCATCTGGGCCACCTAATCCAGCAACTCTAGCTGAATCATACACTGCATGATTATAAATCAAATTAATTATTTAGCTACGTGTACGTTACAATGATGTTTGCATATATATATTTGTGAGTAATTGAAATAGAAACACAATTATCCAATGATCACTTTCAAAACCTTATTTCTATATAAGGATCCGGACGTGCTTTATTTTGTACTATACATTAATAAATCCGTCCCCTCCAAAGTTAAAAAAGTTTCTGATGTTCTTATTTATAAATGTACGACAAATTTAAACGTGTAATAACATGTTAACCATAAACCTTGAACACTATAATCTATGTTCCCATGATCAACTTAAATTTATATATAATGTCAAATAATCCATCAAGTCATTTTTACCTTGATACAACATTCAAATTTAATTATATATATATATATTATACAAAAACATAATCAAATACATCTAAGTCTTACTTGGTGCACCATGGACTTCAGGGTCTTCTACAGTTTCATCGTCATCGTCGTCGTCGTCTTCATCGTCATCATGATCATGATTATGACCATGTCCATGTTTCGTGATTGTGTTCTTTAACTTCTTTGCCTTTTCTTTCACTTTCTTGATCACGGATTTCTTCTCTCCATGATGTTCCTCTTCATTGTAATCATGTCCTACAAAAAAAACCATATTCAATGATCAATTATCAATGTAACAATAACTAAAGATTAAGGATAGTTAATTACCGGTAACATGGCCGGCGGTAAGGATGTCGGGATTGTCGTAATGACGGCCATGAGTGTGCTCCAAATGTGGTTCCATTATCTAATAATTCGTATGAAGATTTTTGTGTGTTAGAACATGATAAACAACAAAAAATATATATAGATCGGGAACTGCTTACAAAAGTAGAAAACCGACCATGAGTCGAAGGTAAACATGAACTAATGACGCCTTAGCGTTGTGACACGTGCTATAAAGCAGACGCGTGGCATGCAGTATCGTGTTGACGTGGACTCATTGCCCCATTATACCGGTCAATTGTTCTTTTATTTCCTGTTGAAAATGTGAAGATATGGATCAGAACGTGACGTGGATAATGAACGTTATATTTTTTATCCAAATAAATGTTATTTATACTTAAATCCTAGAACAGTCTGTCAGTGTCACAACGGTACTTATGTGTATCACAACGACATTATCTTTTATCACATAACACTTAGTTACATTCGGAAACAAGAGCGTCGCCGGCGACGCTATACAAAGACCAAAAGACATGATATCTTTTATAACTCGATTTAAATACATGTTTATTACACGACAACTTAACTTGTATACATATAAGAAACAAGCAATAAGCTTTATGTTCCAACAACTATATTAACAGGTGCATTTATGTCATCAAATTCAAAAGGGTGTTTTAAGTTAGGAAAATAATCTATCAAATAACATATAGTTTACGGTATGTAAGTTGGTCTATTACTCTGCTGTTTAGCGGCACTCCCTATAGATACACGAGTTCATTCTCAACATATTCTTTGTATGTTGCAACTTTAAAATCACTTATGTTCACGTAACTTAGTTGGCATTGGCGAAACTTGAAGACTTTTACTAGAAAGGCCGAAATACTCTTTTGAAGGGGTCCAATGTGTAATTTCTTTAATTTTTGTTCCCTCGAATATAAAGATTTATTTATTAATATAAAGATTTACATTTACATTTATTTTATAAAAAAATATAAAAAGTCTAAAACAATAACCAAGGTTCTAAATGGCGTGAGGCGTGGCGTAGCGGCACTGCCACGCCTCAAGCCTTACAAGCTATAGCGAGGCTATAGCGTTTGTTAAGGCGTGATATATAGCGGCAATATTTATAGCATATTTCATATATATCCCGTCACCAAATAATTAAGACTAAAAAATCAAGTTATCAATATCAACTAATAATCCTAAGATTATACTATGGATCACCAAGACACCAACTAATAAGTCCAAATAGGTGAAAAAGCCCAAATCTGAAAAAGCCCAACTAATAAGTCCAAATAGCTTCAAGAAAAGGCGCGACGCCACGCGCTATAGCGCACTATATGGCGCTATAGCACGCCTTACATCACGCTACGCTTTAAGACAACGCTATGGACTGATTCGTGACTGCGAGGCCACGCCTCGCGCTATGGCGCCGCTATTGCGCCGCTACAGAGCGCTATTTAGAACCATGACAATAACACATATGATAATGACATTACTATTTAAAATTTTATAGGTGGAGTATCTAAAAACTCGTCACATATATTGTATGACATTATACTCTCATTTATTAGATCAGAAGTAGGGATGGCAAAACCACCCGAAACCGATGGGGAAAACCGAAACCAGAGACAGTTGGGTCGGGTTCGGGGGCGGGTTGACGGGTTTGGAGGCGGGTATGGGCACAAAATATTTCTTTTGTGGGTTCGGGTATGGATATGGGTTTTGTCAAATACCCGTCAGATTATCCGTATCCGTACCCATACCCTTACCCATACACATATTAAGTCTTTTTTTTTTCTTTTTTTTTTATAAAAAATACATATTACTAATAATAACTTTTTATATTATATACTCTAATTGATTTCACATAACAAAAATTATAGTCGTTTAAAATTTTTGAAATGTCGATAATAAATTAGGTATTTTGTTAGGTTTTAGTAATTCGTTAAGAACTTTTTTTCTCCCTAACTCCACATTTTGTCTAACATAAATGTAAATGGGTATACCCAATACCTACGGGAAAACCCAAAAAATCGATGGGTAAAAATTTATGGGTATCCGATGGGTATTGGATTGAATATAGGTATGAGTTTTATAAATGGATTCGGGTTTAGTGATATCCGACCCGAACCTGTCCACGTTAAAGCAAAAAAACAAACAATATAATAAGGTAAAGCAGGCGGCGCAAACGTTTACACGATTGTCACAGAAACACCGATCCACGTACACATTCATATCCCACCTACCACTCAACGCCACGTGCCCACACACCCAATCTAACGGTCAACCTGTAAATATTATTCGTAAATATATCCATATTTTCTTCACTGCAACAAAGCTTGAAGAAATAGAAAATGGCGTTGCAAATGAACGCGGTGTATCTATCGTATGTGGTGCACGTGCTTGGTGTTACCGGTGCAGTTTTGGTTTTGATTTGGAATATTTCCTTCCGAGGCGGTTTAGCTTGGGAATCAACTAATAAGAATCTTATTTTTAATGTAAGTCCGACATGTTTTTCTTATTTATTTATGTTTTTATGTAATTCGTTAATTTGGACATATCTAATTTGTTTTAGTGGTTAATTATCTAAAACTGTGAATTCTAGGGTTTCAATTACATTTTGATTGATATAATTAACTTGAAATGGTTGACTTTTACGTTTTAAGATTGTTATGTTTCTAGGATCAATTGACTGTTTCCGAACCCTTTCCCTGCCTACCCAATATGTTTACTAGGAAGGTTTAAACCCGAGACCTCTGTAAGGACATCAGGACGCCTTAGCACTAGGCCACAAGGTGATGGCTTAGTTGATGTTAAGCTGTCAGCCTTAATTTTTGGCACATTTTAGCTAAATTTTATCGGTGTTTGGCAGATGGATTAATCAAAATGGACTTAACAGATTGAAAAATAGGTAATTAAGAAAAGAAAGTAGAAATTAGGCTTCAATTTTCGCCGTTTGGTTTAGGTAACTTGGTGTCATTAATTAATCATACAAGAGTAGTTGTTACATGAAAGCAGACTGTTGATGTTTTTATGAAGAATTGAAATTACTAGAGCAATTAAAACCCAAAATTATGTTCTGTTGTATGATTCTTCTTTGTCAAAATCGTGTTTTTAGCTTCTCTGAATTTGGGATTTATTTTAGGTCCCAACTATGTCATTGATTTTTTTTCTTTCTATTATTTCGTTATCAGGTCCATCCCGTTCTGATGCTTATTGGTTTGGTTATTATGGGTGGTGAAGGTAACAACCTGTTATTATCTCGTTATATAGATACATATATTATACTTGTTATATATTGAAATACTGCTCGTATGTTGTAATTGACTTGTTATTTTTCTCTGGATCTTTTTCGATATGCAGCCATTATAAGCTATAAAGCTCTTCCTTTTAAAAAGGCCGAGAAGAAGCTGGTCCATCTTATTCTCCATGCTATTGCCCTGATACTGGGAATCATTGGAATCTACATGGCATTCAAAAATCACAACGAAAGTGGACTTGCAAACCTCTACAGTTTACATTCATGGATTGGTATCGGGGTTATTGTTCTTTATGGCATTCAGGTAATTCATCATTAGCACTATAGTTTCCATTATTATTATTGTCTATACCCGCAAATGTTTAAATGTTGTAACATGGCTAATTTGTGAAATTTCTTTGGGCAGTGGATTTACGGGTTTTTGGTATTTTTCTACCCGGGTGGAACTGATGAGATTAGAAGAGAGTCACTTCCATGGCACGCGCTTTTTGGGATGTTTATTTACACCTTGGTTGTTGCAAATTCTGCACTCGGGTTTCTTGAAAAGTTAACATTTTTGGAGAGTGGGGGAATAGCAAAGTATGGTTCCGAGGCCTTCCTTGTCAATTTCACTGCGATTACTGCCATACTATATGGCACGTTTGTGTTGCTAACAGCACTTTCTCGCGCCCCTGCTACTGAAGACAACCACAGCTATTCTGCTATATAAAATGTGTATTATGTGTGAATGTGAATTACTATTATCTATGGTTCAATATGAAGCTTCGGTATGTGTTTGAAGACACATTTGTAGCTGTATGTATGTTATGTATTGTAAAAAACTGTACAACATTGTGAAGTATTAAGTCGCGGAGTTACCTTTAATAAAATCGGGTCATTAGGTCAATTCCCTACCCAATGAAATACTTTATTTTATGCTCATTTCCTGCTACTTGAGTCATAGACTTTTGTTGATCGCTTAATGAGTTGTTTTTCATAGTACCTATCTTGGAAACTACGGGAGAGACAATCATTAGAGCCGTCCCAAATACTCTGGTTGTAAGATTAAAAGTCTTACTAATTGGAAATTCATAACGTCGGGAGCCATATTATGCTTTAATCTTCTACATAGAGGGTGCTTTAGATTGTGTATCAGTATATTATTGGCCCTTTAGAGTATATACTGTTGGTATTCCGCGATGCTGTGCGGGCCCAACCACCCCATTCTTATCACCATTAGTGGCTGCTGTTGCTGTTGATGTGAGAGTGGAAGACAATCACTGCAAGGGAATGAACATATGTGCAAGTTTTGGATGGTTCGTATGTTGGAAAGATTGCTAACAACAATAAACGATTGGATGATTCTCTGGACAGAGAGGACATAACTTCTGTGTCTACTGTTTTTGTTATTATAGATTTTCTCCTCAGGCAAACGAGACTGGTATCCGGAATTTCTTTGGCAGTGCCGGGTCAATTGAAGGTATTATTTTCTTTCTTGAAAGAAAGTAAGTTTTTATAAGAATAAAGTGTGGAAAGAGAAATTTCTCTTTGGTGTGGATGCATCGTCTATGGCTTGGGATTATTCAAGGCTCCAATGGTGTGAAATTCGTAGATTATCGTTGATTGCATGGGATAAAGATAATTTGATTAAAATCGTGAAGCCACTAGCTATGATGATGTATTAGCTTCTTCAAAATAGACTAAAGATATGTCAAATATAGAATCTTCAAAAGTTATGATGTTAAAAAGTAATAAGAAGTTGCTAAATGATCGAGGTATTCCGGTCAATTAGAGGATGTTTTCGGTCGTTGCTGTTGTGCTACCTGTTGAAACTGAAGGTTTATCATATACAATGATAGAATTAGAAGTGGGACATGAAACAGTCTGCAGTTGGACTTAGGCCAAGAATGTTTGAGGATGTTGATAAAATTGCATCTTCTGTAGTAAAAGAAAATGTGAACGGGGGCGGTTCGAATGGAAGATGTGGTAAAAGACACATTGATTGATACGGTTCAGGGATTTAGCTCCAAAAATAATGTTGGGACTAGTGGAATGAGGCAAGATAACTTAAGTAGTAATCGAGTAGATTTGAGAGATGATCTCAATTCGGTTAATTCAAGTAGTCAGGAAGTTAGAGACGAGGATTTGTGATGACTCTTGTGGACGTGTCTATAAAAATGTAAAGGTACAAAATTTTATGAATATATGAAGGAGATCACATCTTTAAGAGTTTAAGTAGAGTTTCTTCTACTTAAGTATCGTGGTTCTATGTTAAAGTTTATAATCTGCTTGGCATTTTGAAATTTTTGTGGTTGTTGTGGAGTTTATGTCAGGTTATAGCGGAGGTTATTCTTTCGTTTTAGCGAATGGGTTTTAGTGGATATTTGTTTTTTTAGTGTCGCTCAATATGTTTGGTAGCGTTTTTTTTAGTTTTTGTGTGTTTTTGTCCGAGTTTCGGTTTTACTTTAGTTTGGTTGTTTTTGTTTTTCTTGTATCAACTTAGTTGTTGTATCTTAGTTTTTAAGGACATAATATACCATCTTTGTATGTATCCTTTTAGTTTAGTTATATTTTGACCGTTTTAAAAAAGAAAGTATTTTATTTGTCATTTATGTTACGTCTTAAAAGTTTAATGGTATATTTTAAACGGTTCGCCTAAGTCTTAACATTGGTTGTAACTAATATCATTGTACAGCTTGTCATCCTATTACATTATTCCATTCAAATTCAAAAGGTGACTTGGACAAATTACAGGCTACATAATGTGCCAACGGTGTAAAGAAACTAGAGCGCCAATGATTTTCAAAATCCCATCTGTCCAACCCATATTCCTTTGAATTTACCACTATAGAATCTTGCTTTCATGTTTGTACCAAAAGAACCCTCATCTTTTATACTATGTTGGAATGTTACCTGTAACTCTTGTTTTTCTCAAAAGTGACACCAAACCTTTTTCTTTATTTCAATCGTTTCCAATACTATAACCACAAATATGAGGTAACGGTAGGCAGTTTATAAGATTTTGGAAAAGAAACTATTAATTCCGGCAACGTCAATTCTCATTAGTCAAATGTCGATATACGTATCACAAAATGTATAAACGAGTCTCTTGATTAATATGGAGAGATATATTCAATCTAGAATGAAATGCTATATTTGTTTTATTAAATAATGCATATATTTCTAAAGGTTGTTTCGAACTTGGAGGTATATAAGTAAATCAAAGATATGGACGTCTCGTTCACATGTACTCTACTTTTAAAGGTTGTTTATGTCTTGGCGACATCTAGGTAAACCATTTACTAATATAGAGAAATAAATCACAAATGTTCTCTTTAGAACACATTCAATATAATTTTAACGATTGTTATAACCTAGAATTTAGGTAAATCAAAGATATTGATGTCGTTCACATTGAAAACTAAAGAAAGTTAGTGATAAAAATGAAAAGCACTAAATAATTTAGGTGCTAATTATAAAAATAATTGCTTGCAAAAGAATCTGCATCTCTGTGATTTCTTGGAATAGCAGTTGATGAGTTGTTTGACAGTTATTTTACCTACAATATTTTCTATTATTCATAATACGTTACCATTACCAATTTCATTTTGTTCTATTAACAAAGTTATTAACTTATACATTAAGTTAAAAATATTATATTTTTCGTCTTTCGCCATATGTTGTAAGAAGACTTAACACAACAGCTTTCATAATCAATAGTATATAACTTAGAATAAACACAAGTTATGATTAATGATGACTTTTTTAATAAAAAGTGTGGCCAAGTCAATATATAATTATCATAAAACTAATTAAAAGAAATGTTGAGTTTTATGATTAAGAGGTTGAATGAATCAAAGCATAGACAACTCACCAACTAAACTTTGAACTAGGGTCATGATTCTCTGTATTCCATAATCTAGCTGCTTTACAGCAATTCTTTCCCCATTTAACGAAATAATCTCACGAATATAATCACAAAATACAACACGGGTCGTGTTATATATAATTTGTTTATTGATTATCGAACATAATTTATCACATGGATGTACTATGTGCTAACATTAATCGTAAATGTGGAGAGATGATGGGGAAACAATTTAGTATGTCAAACGTTAATAGAGAAGAGATTGTCATTTATTAAGTTTGAAGCTTGGTTACACTTTCGAGTTATTTGTGTAAAATAAAGTGCAATAAACCAAAAAAAAAAAGAAGTTAAAAAGGGACGAAAAATAGTCTAAAAAAATGACATATAACAATTATATCTTATTTTAATGAATCAACAAAGACGATATATCTAAGGTTCGATTTCTACTAGATGTTTATCCTGAACACAATTTACCGGGTCATAAATAATCTTACCCATTTTATAAATTGTATAACACTAACATTATGAGTTAAACTAATTTGACATTTCTTTTCCATTTATAATCATTAAACTGGTTTAAAGATGAAAGAATAATGTTTACTTTTACTTATTTTATAATAAAAAGAGAAAAGAAACTTAAAGAAAATAAGTAAAAGCGGTTTGCTTTTAGAAAAACTAACGGCTCTTCTCTTTATCAAAAATATCTTTAATTTAAAAAATAAAAATTTAAGAAAAACAAAAGAATGAAGCAACAGTCGAAATGGTAGGGCATGACAGATCAGTTCATAATATTATATATACATTCAGACCTCTATATCTATCATACTCCTTGTTCTTTCCAAACCACACTTGAATCATTTCATCATTTGTTTTAACATTCCATATTCCGTAATACTTAAAATTTCGATAAACGAAATGGCAGTCGAAGAAGCTAAGAAGATTGATGAACAACCCGAGTGCTCACCCGAGCTTCCTGTTGTTGTTGTGAAGGAGGACGAAAAAGCTATTGTCCCCGTTGAGCCTTGTGTTCCTGATGAAAAACCCGTCGATGATACTAAAGCTCTTGTTGTCATCGAAAGTAATTTAATCTCTAATCCTTGTATATTTTTTTTTTGGTTATGAACATGCTTTTCGTTTATGATGATTATGTCGTCTAACGTTTGATAATATGACAGAGCCAGTAGAAGTTTGTGATGAGAAACCTAAAGAGGGTTCTATCAACCGAGGTACAATATAATTTCTTATTTGAAAGCATTTGGATTTTAAATTGGTAATTAATTAACGAAGATAATATATTCGTTTGTTTAGATGAAGTTCTTGCTAAAGTAGCATCGGAGAAGAAAGAGGCGCTTATTAAAGCATGGGAAGAAAGTGAGAAATCTAAAGCTGAGAACAGAGCTCAACAGAAGCTAACATCCATTGTAGCATGGGAAAACAGCAAGAAAGCTGAACTAGAAGCCGATTTAAAAAAGATGGAGGTAACAAATTTTAAATTCTTGGATATCTTTAACTTAACATGTAAAAAAATTGTTAAAGCGGATCTAACTAGGGTTTAAAATGGTCATAAACAGGAGGATCTCGAGAAGAAGAAGGCCAAGTACATCGAAAAGATGAAGAACAAGATAGTTTTCATCCATAAAAAGGCAGAAGAAAAAAGAGCGATGACTGAAGCCAAATGCGGAGAAGAGCTTCTTAAGGCAGAGGAGATGGCAGCTAAGTGTCGGGCTACTGGCGAAACACCAAAGAAACTCCTTGGATGGTTTTAGAACTAGTCAATGAAGTTTCATTTATCTTTTGAATTTATTTATTTGTTCATGTGTGGTTTATATTCATATTGTTTTGATTGGTTTAATCTTTGATGTTTCATTTTTTCGTGTGCATATATGTATATGTATATTAGCAAGTTATAAAACAAAACAAGTTTGCAAGTCACGATATTACTTAAAAAACTTACAATATCTGTTATTACTAGTCAGAGCGAGAGGTGAAGTTATTATATGACTCACCTTATACATATTCCAAATATTCACCGTCGTTGGGAAAATCTAACAGCAAATCCAAAGTTATATCCGAGCCATTCTCCTCTTCATACGAGTTATGAGACTCTGAAACATTCGTTATCTCTTCTGCTTCTTCCTTGAATATAATTTGCTCCTTCACACCATGATCACACGATTCACTAGTAGAAGTAACAGCAAAATGAGGTCCTGCTTGCTCTGTGTCAACAAAGTCTGATTCAAACTTTATAGCTCGAAGAGTTGGGATTTCACATGCCAATTCGTCAAAATATAAATGTTTCTGAAAAGATTCTTCATCACTAGATCCCCATTCATTGAGGATGTTATTGCTGTCGGTTACGACAGTTTCTGGGCTGGGAAGCATGGGATCTACTGACAAAATGGCTTCAGGCTCGGGCTCGGGCTCAGGCTCAGGCTCAGGCTCCACTTTGGTGTTCTCCCATTCTTGTTTTATTTTCGTTGACATGGAAGGAGGGTTGGTTTTGGGGATCCGTTTTCTTAAATGAGAGTTCCAGAAATTCTTGATCTCATTGTCGGTTCTTCCCGGTAATTGGGTAGCAATGGTAGCCCACCTACACAATTCAAGTGCAGCATTAATTTGTAGACATAATATTCTCATATGAGTATATGACTCTGTGTTTGAAAGACAGATAAAGATATGGTCCATTACTTGTTGCCATACAAGCTGTGGAGATCAAAGATAGTTTGTTCTTCTTCAAAACTAAATGCACCTCGTTTAATATCAGGTCGAAGATAATTCGCCCAACGCAACCTACAACTTTTTCCACATCTTCTAAGTCCTATAATAGCAAATTATCATGAGCTCCGAAGTTTACCAACATGAATGAACATAAAATAATTTATTTTATCAACATGAATGAACTACAATTTTTTTTTCCAAACTTGGGCAACGAGAGACTTAATCTCAGTAGATCTTAGCAACAAAGCCGTAATATTACACAATTTAAGTTTGTATAATTTAATTAGCAGCAAGGACACAATATTATACATATTAAACACGCAGGACTTAATCTCAGTGGATCGAAACAACACACCCACCCAATGACACAAACTAAACACGGACACAAAACACACCGTAATCAACAAATTTAATCAAAGAAAGAACAAAACCTGCAGCTTTAGGGAACGAACGCCAAGTTCCGTGACCGTTACTAGTGATATAATCAACAAGTAATTTATCTTCTTCAGGAGTCCAAGCACCTTTTTTCACTTCACCTTTGATACAACAAGGTGCTCTTCCCATTTTCTTCCTCGATTTTTTCGCCTTATTTCTCATTAAACAACTCTTTTTACACAAAATTAAAACTAATTCAGATAATCATAAGCTTTCAATCAATTAATCACTCACTCACTGACGAGCTTGCATTTACGGTTACGAATCTCAGCCATAATCAACCTAACTGTTTCTGCAGAAAAAAATAAAAAAATAAATATAAAAATTCATTTAAACTGTAAGAAATAATGTCAGTGATTTAAAAGCTTGATTAAAGCTGATTGAATTTTAATCGAAGCGTTTTAAACACGAAAGTTAAAAGTGTTTCTAGAAATATAAAGGTTAAAGTTATACATACACAAAACTGATATATACATACATATATGTGTATGTATATATATGTATAATGCAAGAAAAATGGTTGAAATAGATACAGTGATATGTATGTATGTTTACCGGAAAGAGTTGAGAGCACCGACGGAAATAAGTGGCGTTCCGTTTGAGAGAGAATTTGAAGAAAATGAAAACAGTTTTTTTTTGTTAGCAAAATTGGAAATTTATGAGGAGAAAGACTACACAGGTTTTCTCTGCCCCAAACAAACAACAAGACAAATTTTTCTGACTTTTTGCCATTATAAAATTTAATGAATATTTAATTAATATATTTATTTTTATTGTTTTAATTTTAGTGTCTTTTTTATAGTTCCACAAATGTTATTTTATTAAATACAGTATTAATTAATACCTTTTATAAAACATTTATTGATAATTAATATTTTATTTTTGGATCAAAAACTTTTTATTGGATAATTATATCATTTTATTAATTAAAAAAGGGACAAATTTCGAACGTGTTTTCTTCAGTAAACGAAAAAATCGTTCCGAAGCAAAAAAAATCTTGATAGAGATGTAGACTATAGTATTTTTTTCACTTCTAAAGACTAAAACTATTGTTAAAACTACTTTTCTGATTAAAAAAATTACTTTTCCCATTTTAGTATTATTATTTAGTTTTGACTTTTATAGTTTTTTTTCTTAAATTTTAACTTTAAATATCGTTTTTTATCATATAATATTCGATTGAAATTTTGCCTTAGAAAATAAATTTAATATTCAGTCTATTCATAAAAATTGCGTCTAATATTATATATTATTCAAAAAACATTTAAATCAAATTTGAAAAAAAAACTTTAAAAGTTATTAACGACAATATTAGACGAAAGTAACATATCTTTATACTTCAAAACCTTTTGACTAGCGAGATCTAAAAATAGACAATTTTTTAGATGTACCAAAATAAAAGGTCGGATAATCATATTAAAAAGGTAGTATATAAATAGATTTGTTACATAGTGGGTTTCGAGTTTCGATAGTGTTACAATGCGTTTGTCTTGGTATTCTGTGCACCGTATCGTGGCCAAATTTTCAGGACGGCAATTTCTATTTTTAGGTGTCTAGTTATATTGAAGTACTATACATTTATTATTTAATATTTATAAATTAAAATATTTAAATAAATAATAAGATTTTAATTGATCAATATGTTGAGTTCTAGAAGGGGTATTTTGGACTTTTTTGCACCTCTCTAGCATAGGTACGGCTAAACGTGGATCACGGCTATTGTTTTTAAATATTCGTCAACAAAAAGGCACACAAAACCCTTTGGATACTTTTTCATTGAAAACGAGTGCCATATTTCTTTTAGGAATATATAACTCCTTGTGTTGTAAAAAATGTTTATAAATAAAAAATGGTAAAAATAAAAAGGCGGAAACAAATATTGGGGTGTTACACGTGTAAACTTACATACGAGACTTACCAAAAAATATATACTTTTATGGTTTTTATGTTATTAAACTCATCAAAATAGAAATGATCTAAAAAATTGTAGTGGGTTGTTGTTTATTATAAAGAATTTATTAGAAATCTTTTTGATAGCTCTCTAGTGATAAAAAAAAATTATATTGTAAAAAGACACTATTAAAGAACAAAATGATGTAAATTGATAAAAAAAAAAAAAAATAGTAAATTTACTTTAATAAATATGATTAAAATTATATATATTTTAAGATTTTTCTAACAAAATGACGTAATTTAGATTGGTTTCGTATATAAGTTTACATGTAACAGTCTTATATTCACTTTTCTTAAATAAAATATGTTTAGTTAGTAAATAAACATTAATGGGTATATCATATATTAAAGAAATCAAGTACTTGTTAACTTCACATTTTAGAAATATTTTTAATTCAAAATAAAAAAGTTAATATATTTTATGAGTCAAAACGAGTATTTTTTTTTCTTCTTCCAAACGTGTCTAATGAACAAATATTTATGATGTTATCAACTTCTCTTTTATGTGAACAAATAAATTAAATATGATTTAAAAAATATGTAATTATAATATTAAACGTATTTTATCATAAATTTGAATTTCATATAATACCAAAAGCATATGCTTCATTGACACATTCTAACAAAAGCCGAATAGTATGAGTTTCGCAAAAAGAAACTCGTCAAACTCATGCTTATGACATTTTATGAACTCTAATTACTATTTTATATTATTTTATAAATTATTTTTAAAATATTGTCAATAATTTCTTATTACTTTAGTTATTTGAATGATTGACATCAAGGAAGGATGCTTTTATCCCTTTTAGTAAAGATATAGATTTTTAAACAATTTGTCCGCCAAAAACGTGTATGTGTTAAGATTTCCAAAATCACGTGTGATGGGGAAGTTTTAGATACAGTCTATTTCACTTAGTATTGATATAATTATTATTAGGGGCCGTGATTTCCTATTCGATCGAAATTTCAGACTAACATATTGATGGGTTGAAATTATTCAATATGAGTTGATCGTTAAAATAGTCGGGTTAGCGGATCCATGTTAATATTTGGTAGGTTGGAGTTACTCAGCTCGGACATGACCTACACGTAACATGTTTAATAAACGAAAATTGGTGTATTAGTTTTGGGTCAATCATACATTCATACAAATGAGTTTGAGATTGAATGAGTGGATCTATGGATAAATTATCTTTCTATAATTTAGGTAGAAAAGGTAGGATTGAAGCTTATAACGGGAAAATGAAAAAGAAAAGATGGAATACCATCGTTGAGTTAAGAAAAAGAAGTTATTTTGATAATTACAGTAGAACTTATTTTTTTTTTCTTTCTATTTTTATATATATTTACTTTAAAATAACAAATAGATTATAAATCAACTTATTTAATCATATTATAGCTAAGACGACTGTCTCCTATGTACTCGTCCTTTTTTCGCCTTTCGACATGTATCAGGTTTGCGACCCGGTAAATGAAAATCCATCTTTTACCTTCATCATAGAGGATCTTAGCTTGTTAAAGTCTGAAGGTCTTTTTTTTAATTTCTACAAAAGCAATTATAATATTCAAAGGTAAACTATTCATTTGAGAGAAAAGATTAATGTCATGTATTGACTTTTTCTTAACTTGTAATGTTGAAATATATGTTTTATCAAAAAAAGTGATAAAAAAGAAAATATTGTAACCCATATTTCAAACTTGATTCATAATGTTTTCTTAAAAACCATGCTAATGTCATAGCAAATTATGTTAGGCGACTTGTGTACACAAATGACTTTTATATAACGTTACAAGGAGAAATCTCTTAATAACTTAATTTTTTTTAAAGGCAGACTCTCTCGCAACTACTTAACCTACATCATCTAAGATATAAACTCACGATCTTTAGATTGATGGAACACGACGTACTGCTAGACAAAAAGCCCTTAACCCCAAATTTAACCAGTCATTTTAAGTACACAAGTAATTTCTAACCGCTTACTTCAAATGATGATAGAAATGGATAAAAAACAAATGACAATAATAGTTCTTAAAATGAACATGTGATATATATGAAATGGTGGTTTAAAGTTTATACACGTCGATATCTATAAAACTAGCAGCTTTTAAGTCTTTAACATTTAATAGCAGACATAAATAATGAATTGGAGCTTTTATGGCCAAAATAAGTTGATAGGCTAGCCATCATTTTCTTTACTTTTGTGCTTCTACATTTCAACATAAACCTACGTTAAATTTTTGGATACTACACAAAATAAGAAAATAGAGGTCCGTTTTTTTTAACCCTTGCGCCTTTGTTTCATCAATTTGAGTAAATTGTATAAAGATAACTTAGGTCGTGTACGAGAATGCATCCGTTCAACTTTTGCGTTAAACTAGTATTAGGTTTAACGGTCTAAAAAATAAGCATCAATAGTCTAACTTAAAAATATGTTTTTTTTACGTAAGAAGATTTAGAAGAAAAGAAAACCTTATCAGATACTGTTTTCATTCAAACATCAAAAAGTAGTTATTGATTAAAAAATATTCAATACACAGAACATCTCTAAATATACAATTCAAACACCCATTTAACTAGTGATATAGAAACTTAACCTAAGTAAATAGGTCTTAAAATCAATCTGAAAATCCAATGATGACATATTTTTAATATATAATAAAAGATGTCATATGGTAAAATAAGGTTTTTTTAGATAGATTAACATATTTGATCTCAGCCGTTAGATCAAATTGATGATGTCATCATAGACTATTTTAATTTTGCACCCTTTTACAATACATAATTACTTTATCTCTTTAATTCTATTTCCACTAAAATAAAAAACATAATTCTAATTTACTTATAAAATCGTTCAATTTTGAACTATTATTTACCTTATTGTTATTCTAAAATCTCTTAATACAAAAGATTATAACATGTGTATAAACGTAAAGGTGTACATGTTATAAACGTAAACGTATATACGTTATTATAACTATAAACAACATTTGTATAAACGTAAAGGTATATGTTATTGTGTAACATTGTATTTGTATAATAGTTTAAAATCTGCATAAACATATAGTTTACGATCAAGTTTTTATTTTATCCGTGTTATCGCGGAACAATAATCTAATGTTGATATATATGATTGATATTTAGAAAGAGAAAATAAATACATAAAACTATTTATTTTCATTAACTGAATTGACTACTGGATTTGTCATATATAATATTATTATCCATCTTAAATACATAGATGTGGTTTGCTTGGTTTGTAACTATAGTTGAGAAATTAAATGCCGTATTTTATAAAATCACGTCTTTCTTTAAAAATTCTTTTTTTTTATGTTACAAGAGAACAAAAGAGCATGAATATTATATCTTATTGTTTGTTGAAAGCGATTAAAATAAAAATAAAATAAATAAAATTGATACCTATGGCGAACGTGGGTAAATCCTTTTTAAAGTCATAACCAGGCGGGATTTGTTTGTTATTACTGGAAAATAAAAGAATGTGGCTAATGTGCTTTATTTATATTCTTTTAAACTATTAAGAGAAATAATCATAACAACCCCGAAGTCAGGGATCCGAAACATATGCAGAGTATACGTTTATACATGGCTCATAGGCTGTAAAGGGCTTATTTTTTCAGATAAGTATATATATTTGTTTTAAAACTTAACAAAAAACACAAAAAATATATTGAGACAACGCTTTTATTTAAAAAAAAAATGTTATTTATGTATAAAAAGTTGTATATTAGGGGTTCGTTTTTAACTTTCATACGGGGCCTTTATATCCTTGAAACCGACCATGCCCGAAGCTATGCCTGCTAAATGTTTAATCAAATATCAACTAAAAACAGTAACAACCATCAAGCGTGGCTTAATACTTTCACCAATATTTAATTAATACAATTTAAATATAAACCTTCGATTATTCTACATCGAAATAATCTAAATTATGATGATATTTAGTTCATTTATTATAGACATTGTAACTGAACGATTATCCTAGATAAAAATAAATGAAAAGTTGTTGATTTCGCATAAGCATGTACTAGAACAGTTTTCTGACATTGGCCTCTAGAGATTTACAACCTTACACCTTCGACATTTTATATAATTTTGAGTTAATTATATAATTGGTCCCTGTGTTTGTTCCAATTTAACGGGTTCAGTCCCTGAGTCACAAATCGTTCGGGTCCAGTCCCTGGGGCATATGTTTGGTTACACGTTTGGTCCCTCTTCCTAACGTTCGTTTATTTTGGTCGTTAAGTGAGTCATGTGCTTCTCACGTGAGGGGTATTATAGATATTATCTATTTTACAGGGATCAGTTATGTACATTAGCAATATCATATTTTAATTTGTTTTTTTTTTTTGTAAAATCGTAAGTATCAAACGAAAACAGAGATTTCATCTCTCTCTCTCTCTCTCTCTCTCTCACACACACACACACACACACACACACACTAAAACAGGACGTCATCATCATCGAGCTACACATCTCCAATACACGCCGGAATATTCTCGAAGTATCAAAGGCGGTGGTTGCGGCAGCAAGTAACGTGGTGGTTGAGGTTGAGAAAAGTCCGGCGAAGGTGCTGCTGTTTTGAGAAAAGTCCAGATTGGAACCTGGATTTCCGCTTATGACAGTTGGGATTACAGAGGCTGTGAATGGATTTGCTTTTTTAACATATCTACAGGTGGAAACAGAATTAGTGAGATTTTTGGGGAAAAATGGAATCCCTAGATTTGGGGGTCGTTGGGGGTAACGGTGGATTAGGGAGTTTGTTAGGGTTAGGTTTTAGGGGAGTAGGTTGTGATGGAGATGTGGTTGTTGACGGTGGTGGTTGGTCTGCTGGTGGTTGTTGGTGGTGGTGGGGTGGTTTCTTATAAAAAAAAAAGAAAAATAATTAACTTTTTTTTTCTTCGAAGAAAATGAATTGCTGATAAACTAAGCAAACCCAATTCCTCTTTTTACTCTTGCAGTTTAGTTTTTTTTTTCTTCAAAAAGTGGATTCTTTTTAAAGACCCATTTTCAAAACTAGAATTAAAATATAAAAAACAAATTGAATTTTGGGAATAGGGTTTATGAGGAATTTGATCAGAAATGATGATTTTGTATTGGAGAAATTTAGATGGCTTCAAATTGACAGAAAAAAAGAAAATGTATATATGAAAAAGATGACTAGAGAGAGGAAAAAATAACAAATTAAAATATGATATTCCTAATGTACATAACTGATCCCTGTAAAATAGATAATGTCTATAATACCCCTCATGTGAGAAGCACATGACTCACTTAACGACCAAAATAAACGAACGTTAGGAAGAGGGACCAAACGTGTAACCAAACATATGCCCCAGGGACTGGACCCGAACGATTTGTGACCCAGGGACTGAACCCGTTAAATTGGAACAAACACAGGGACCAATTATATAATTAACTCTATAATTTTAGATCAAAAGACATTTTTTGTGACTTGATCCATTTAACCAATTTAACTCGTTTATTCCTAAGCTAGGTTATTTTATTTTCTTATTTGACATGTTAGAAAACATAACTATATTGATTTATAAATATGTAAATGAGTTGAATATGTGTCAAGTGTTATCATACAATGATAAATTTTGGTGTCTCATGTATGATTATAAAAGTGCATACACTTATAGATAGGAATGACAATAGATCGGATATGGATCGGGTGAAGCCGTATCCATATCCATTTATTATTTCTTCATCCATATCCAATAAAAAAAATCATCATTCCATATCAATATCCATTGAATGAAGCGGGTTAATGGATATCCAATAAAAAATTTCGTTAGAAAATGCAAACATCAAACTAATGTCGGATTATATAGTTTGTAACATATGGCAATACAATATAACAATCAATTTAAATACATAAAAATCATTTCGCATAATTTAACATTTTTTACTACACGAATGTATTCATTTTGATGAAAACATTTATGAACATCAACGATATCTTAAACTATAAGCTATAGGAAAGTCCATTACACAAATATATGTTACAAGTTACTAATTTATAAGCTAAGATAGTAGTTGTAGTTTAATATTTATTCTAATTTTTTCACATGTTTTGAATATATAAACATATATTGTTATCTCGGGTGATAATTGGGCCGTCCATGAATGAGAAAACTTTATCCATATCCGATCCACTACAAATTTAAAATATTCATATTCATTCATTATTCGTCAATTTAGTTTATCCTTATCCATTATAAATGAATCAGATCGAATGGATTCCGATGAATCGGATTATGATTGTGATCCCTACTTACAAAAGTCATTTACAATCTTATTTTGTGTATTGGGCTTAAAATTCACAACATGCTTACTGGGCTTGAAATTTGATATGATGGTACAATACCAAAATATGACATATCCTATTGGCATACAGACAAAAGGTCTTACGTTTCCAACTAAATAATATCATGGGGCGACACTATAAAGGGTCAGAAGCGCTTAAGGAAATACTTCGTTTGACCGTGTATAAGTGAGTTAAAAGATTCACCTTAACGGATAACATGGACATTGAAAACCACCTATATTTTTATCTTGCACGTGCAATCGTTCACATTCACATTTTTTAATGTTCGATCCAAAATTTTGTAAGTTGACGTTAGAAGATATTAAAGATACATACTATTTGTTGAAATGATAATACTACTAAAGCTTGATAACTGAAAGTGAAAGTAGAAAAAAAAATAGCTACTTTGAAATTTAAGGTAGGATTATATTTAGAAGTTATGTTAACTGAAGGACCATTACAAGGAATATTCACATAATGCGAACTATGTCGTTATTTTGGGTTGTACATATAAACAAAAAGACCTCACCAATACAATGGACTTTTTGTCATATAGGTCATGGGCCGACTACTATTTTTCAAAAAAAAAAAAATTACTCGAGAACGGGAAGTTAGCCGAAGCACGTATTGCCGAGAACTTGCCCCACACGAATTGTGAGGGTGTGGAGAAGTGTGGTCGGGAGGGGAGAAAGCATCGATAACGTGCCCCATACCTAGTGCTCTAACTTGGGTTAGCAAGTAAAACTTAAATGAAATGTAATGTCAAAAGTGGGGTTAGAAGCGTAACCTACACGAAAAAGTGAATTATTTGTTTTTCGATTATTTTTGGATAATTCTTGGAGCCTAAGGTTTGTTGAAAACGTGTATGGAGTTTCTTTTTGACACCACAAAAAGACAAACGAATAAATTTGTTCTCTTAATTTCCATCTCATTTCCACTCCATTTCCATTCTTTCCTATAAATCTATACTTTCTACACACAATTTGACCAAAACAAATGAAAGCGAAATATAGTCAATTTTCTTGTCAAACAAATTAAGTCCATCACTAGTTTACATTTTGTCGAAAACAGTAGAAAGAAATCGACCATGGTGAAGTTAACAATAGTTGGAAGGATAAACGATGGATTGCCCATCTCACAAGGACCCATATATGACCAAGACGACGAAGAAAACACCATCTACAAGAACCATGCAGAGTTCTTGCTACATGAAGTCTCAGCAGCCGCCTTGCCACCTTGCACCACCACCGTCCTCCTAAACGGCGACCATTGCTTCAAGTAAGTCCAACCAACTGTCACACCTTGTTCTTGAGCATTAGATACAACAATTGTAACTACTATTTATTTTTCGGTGTTATGCATTTTTACATAGGTAGAATTTGAAACTCAAGTAAAAAAAACTTGTTATGAGTTGTGACCATTTCAAAAAAAATATTTGCTTATAAATGTGGAGTTTTTATTGTTTTTCTAAAATGTATAAAATTGTATTATCTTGTGTGATAAAAGTTTTTTTTCTTCACGTATTTGCGTTAAGCCTGGAGAAGGTGAAATCATATTAATATTAACGTCACATCCAAAATAGGGACTCTGCAGGCAACAAAATTCAAACTTAGGGACGAGTGGTGTAATAAAAAAGTTATAGGGACGACCGGTGAAAATGGTGCAAACCATAGGGACGACCCATGTAATTAACTCTATTGGATAATTCTCTAACCCGAGCTGTGATGATAATTAATGTAGCTACATGGTGAGAAATGGGATTTGCTTCATCACGTTATGTGACGTTTCATATCCACGAAAGCTTGCATTTCATTACCTTCGAGATTTGCATAAGGAGTTTCACAAGTTTGATCCACAAGTTGTTACCCAGATAACCAAACCATACACATTTGTCAAATTTGGTAACTTGTCTTCTGATTTCTAGTTTTTTATGTTTAAAAATATAGTTTTTCGTTTAGTATGATTAAGCTCTTAATTAATTTGTTTTACAATGCAGATAACATTATTTGCAATATCAGAAGACAATATACTGACACGAGAACTCAGTCAAACTTGTCCAAGCTAAATGCTAACCAAAAGCAAGAACTAGATGTTCTTACTGAACAAATGTCAACAATTGTTGAAAGGCGGAGGAGATCGGGTAAATTTAGTTCGATATGTACAAAAGTAATAAACATCTTTTGATAGTTGTGAAAATCGATTAATTGCCTGTTTTGGGACATGATTCTGTTTTTAAACATTAGATATGATGGAGAGAATGATGAAATCACATAAAAGTACTTCCCCCTTGTGGGGATCCAAGACTCTTGAGGTAAATTAATAAACTTAACGACATGTCTGGCCAGATATTTACTCCTTGTAGTGTCGAAAAAAGAGTGTCACGGAAATTATAGTTGATAATTTTGCATCTCCCAGGTTATTGCTGTGAAATGGACACCGATTACAATCATCTTCGTTCTTACATTTGTTATTCTATGGAGCAGCTTCAAAGCATGAGAATAAATATAATAATTTTTTCTATTTTTACCTACTGTTTTCTTTGTACATATGTGTTTAAACACATACAAGATATTTATTCTTTAATTTTTATGTAACAAGGATCAAACTTTATTTATCTAAATAAACTATTTTCACACTTCTAAACGAATTACGCCTTACATATACATGAACTCATCTATGTTGAAATCTCCATCGTTGAATTTAAAAATGTGATCTATTTTCATATGGGTGTGGAACATATCGGCATTTGAACCACTGTTTAGACAGTTTCGAATCTCACTACTCTCTGCTGGTCCATTTTTTTTTTTTTGAAACAGCAAATATATATTATAAAACCTCAAAACATAGAATACAAAGAACAAGTGAAGAAAGGCCCCAAGTAGGGGAGCAACCAACACAGATCACCAACTAATCACAAAAAGGCTGATCGCCTGCCTTGCTAAATTCGTCGTGCTGAAACTCATCTAGGCTAATCGGCCAGTCAGCAAATATAAGTTTTGGTAAGCTGCTGATACGGGAAACTGGTGGGACCAACTGATCCATGTCAGCAGACGAGTTGTTGGTGAAGTTGGATGTAATTAGGCACGATGAAGACGGTTCTGTACTTGCTGAATCTTGATGGTGATCCACTTTGACTAATCTCTTCTTGAGGTGAGAATGCAAATAATTCTTTATCTCGTTATCTGTTCTTCCAGGCAAATGTTGCGATATCTGAGACCACCTAATTAATGAAAGTTAAATAGAAAAAAAAGCAATATAATGTTATTGTAATTCATGTCAACTTAAGTAATGATGAAGGAAAATAATAAAAGAAGGTGAATTAATGACTTGTTGCCTAACAATCCATGAAGGTTCAAAATGGTTTCTTCTTCTTGTAACGAAAAAGCCCCTCGCTTTAATCCTGGCCTGAGATAATTAATCCATCTTAATCTGCAACTCTTTCCGTTCCTTTGCAAGCCTATAGGAAGTCAATGTGGATTGTTACAACATGGTAAATTACTAGTGAAATCCTCTTTTGTTTTACTCATTATTAGTTTCATATATAAACAAACTTACCTGCATTAATCGGGACAGAAGTCCAGCAGCTATGACCGTAGTTCATAACATAATATGTCAGCTTTTTGTCCTCATCGGGTGACCATAGCCCTTTCTTGTGCTTCACCATTGGCCTTTCTGATTTGCACCTCATTTTCAGAACTAGGAATAGAAAGTGAAGAGGGAGAATGAGATACTGTAAATGATCGATCGCGGGTATCTAAAGGGAATATAAGATAGTTTTATTTTATATATGCATCTCTTAACAAATTACATAAAATAAAATTAAAAAGGATTCTTGGAAATCTTGTATATTCCATCTGGCCAAGAACTCATTGACCTTGTATAAACATTTCCCACTTGATAAATTTTATAAGATTCCAGTTGACAACAAAATACATGGTTTGGTTATATACACTAAAGAAGGACGTCTTTGTAACCCCTAAAAAAACAATATAATGTTATGATGAAAGCAATATAAGATCGGTTGAAATGTAAATCCGTCGGTTATATTTACAACGGTAATCGATACTGATATGGAGCTAAGAAACTCGTGAATCTATTGAACCCAATTTGTATTAGTAAAGTCATGTTATGATCATGAATTATGCTCAAAAACTCAACCAGTATTCAAGATTTTCAATCTAGTTAGTAAAAAATTTATCTAAAATGTTACTTATAAAGTTAAACAATAGAGGACGGCACCCAGGGACGGAGCCGGTGTATATAGAGTGAGGTCAGACAAACCAACTGAACTATTATTATTTTTTTAGTTTTAGTAGAACTTTACTATCATCTTAATGCAATTGTAGTAAAATTTTGATTATGAACTCACTTATTTTATACATAAACATTACTTATTTTTATTACGACTCCGATAAGCAAATTTTATGACTCGGTCCCTGATGGCACCCACGGTTTATTCCTACGGGTATCACGAGTTTGCCGGCTAGTGGCATATCCGTCACCCGCCGATTTCCCACCCACATAACCGCGGTGAAAACTTATGGGTTTAACCGTTGGTGGGTCACGGGTTTTTCGAAGGTAAGAAGACCGGGCTAAGGTAGGACCGGACCTGGACCCATTTGGGCCCGGCTCTTGTACACGAACTAACCCATTTAAAAACGTCAACATCCTATAGTCCGTTACATGTGACAAGTGAAGAATACCATTTTCAATATCTTAAGGATATAAAAAAAGGGCAGACTAAAGCATCAATTTCAAGTTGGAATGTCAATGGCTGTATATTAATTCGTATGATATGATTATGTCATGTCTATACCAAATTCATAATTTAGAATTAATGTTTTCCTGTCTGGAATCCGTTATGGTAATTAATTAAAAAAATAAACAGTTGAAAAGTTAGTATATAGTTATTCCTGGCATGAAGTCTGACATCAGTATTAGTTAGACGTAAACGTATGCATCCAAACTAATTAAGGAATGTATTAATGTTTGCGCAATAAGACCCCAAAATGGCGAAATGGACTGAGACATGATCGAGACGCACACACGTTGCCGAGTACAAATTCTAATGAGTCTCCCATGCTCCCAGTGTAAATAAATGTCTTCTATCTGTTCTATAACATTTTAGACAACACTCGTTGTTTATGCTCACCAATTCTGCCATTATGAAAAATGAACCTATACTTTTTATTATCGTTCCACAATACATATGTTTCAGTTACAAGCTTGATACCCATCGACATATAGTGTTGATACAAAGTTAAAATTGAGCTAAGTCCTCACAGCTATAGAATGTTACGTTGCCATCGTTGAAGTTTGGATACATATCATCTTCAGATATAAAATCATAGAAATCACTTTCTACAGATTCTGTAAAACCATAGCTTGATCCTTCTTTGACGTCACCACTGAATGATCCGTCACCATTCATAACTGATTTTTGAGAGTCAGAAGTGTAATGACATGCATCCATTGAAACTAATGACTGACCTGAAAAGTCAAACTTGTGAAATTGATCGAGTGATAACCAATCAGCAAATAAAATCTTGGGTAAATTTGTGCAACCGTCTGTTACTGAAGATTCAAGACTTGAATCTATTCTTGTGTAGTTCAAAGGAGGTGATGTTCGTTTATTCTGTATATTTTCCACGTTCTGTACTTTCTTTTTCAGACAGGAATGCCAGTGGTTCTTGATCTCGTTATCTGTCCTTCCAGGCAAATGTTGCGACATCTGAGACCACCTGAGTAAGTCGATCAAATGTGAAATCAATATATTTGTACTTATGTATGAGATTACATGAACAAAAATTTTAGGTATAATGAATGCTTACTTATTGCCAAGCATGTCATGAAGAGTCAAGATGATCTTCTCCTCGTGTAAGGTAAACGTTCCTCGCTTTAAACCTGGTCTTAAATAATTAATCCATCTTAATCTGCAACTCTTCCCGTTTCTTTGCAAACCTTAAGAGTCAAAAAGAACACAAAACAATTTTTCAAAGGATGAAAACATATGGAAATAGTGAATTAGTGATCCTGTAGCAATGATGTTTAACTTACCGGCATTAACGGGGACAGAACTCCAACAGCCAAGACCATGGCTTATAATGTAATCTCTAAGCTTTTGATCTTCATCGGGTGACCATAATCCCTTCTTTTGCTTTAGCTTCGGGTTTTCTGTTGACTTACACTTCATTGTGAAATGTATCTCTGATATACGAAACCTATGACTTTATGCGTTTAATATATAGGGAAGATTCCTAACTACTAGTTAATGCTATTAAATTATGAAGTTGGCAGGGCTCTGTTCACATTTTTTTAATATGTAATAATAAGTCTGAAAATTAACTTATCTAGACGACAAGTAATTAATGAACAATTCCTGTTCCTTTCTGCGACTTTTAACAGTTGACGTAAGTTGTAACGCGTTTGACAAAATCTTGATGAAATAGTTCGTCTTGTTAATGATGAAAAGGTGTATTACCTCACCAGCTGAGGTGACACTGAGGGGTAACTTTGTTACACGAGAAACAGATAAGAAGTTGCCGCGTTTTTTAATTAATCAAATTGAGATTAAAGAAAAGGTCATTGGTCAACTAATGAGATAAATTAATAAGATGGTTAAATCGATAACCATCATCATCATCATCTTTTTTTTCTTCTGTAACAGGTAGCAGCCTGTCCTATTGTAAACGGAGTAGAAAGTGCATTATTTTGACCTGTTCTTAATTTCGTTTAATTATGTCTAGTGTGACTACACAAAAAAGCACGAGTAGAAATTATAGATAAGACTAAAGGGAAAAAATTTATAACTTAATGTCAACTAAGCACCTATTACTAACCCATCCATCATTTACTTCGCTAATTGGTTGACTAATGAAAGGGACAAGCTCATGGTTTTTAGAGTTTTTAATCAACTATACTAATCACGCGAATGCAATTGACTTCATGTATATTACGTGTTCTCACTCTGTGGTGCTGGATACTTAAGAATCGAGATTCCTGCTTACGTATTGTTCCCAAGCTCGTAAATTTTCACTATCTGCCAATTGTTATTACAATATTATTTTTATCTACAATAATCATACACACAAATATGCAGCGAGAACAGAATGATGTTAATAACAATAATGCTAGAAGAATCAAGCATAGAAGAACGGCAAATTCTGTTTTACAAAATGAGCCATGTAAATGGGGCCATTCATAATGTCAATAGGGCACAACAATCGTCTGATGAATTACCTGGAACTTCAACAATCTTTAAGATAATACCAATCTTCTACACTTTGATAATCTAAAGTAGCAAGACGTTAACAATCTAATAGGATACCGTATTAAACTAGTTGAGAAAAGACGATCGTCTAGTAAATTACTTCTTAACTCTTACAGAGAGTACATACATTAAGTGATTTTTAAACTACTGTTATACTAATGGATGAACCTTAAGAGACGCCCGATTTGATTATAGACCATCATTCTAGCAATTCATCAGATTCTTAGGTATGGGTCATGTTGAACTGAAATCTAGACAGCTGCTGCGGAATGGTGGATATCACATGTCCATATCTCTGCATCAAGTTGAGAAAAACGTCAAATCTGCTCAATAGAGTAGGTAATTTTATTCGACCAGATGAAAAAATATATGAAAAATACCCACCTGAACATTGTCATAAAGCTCAAACAATGGAACAGCAAGAAGTTTAAGGTTTTTTGGCACTGCAAAGTATTCTCGTTCCGACAAGTGAACAACGTACAGTTTCTTACACTCCTGCATGAATAATTCAATAAAACGACAACGATCGGGATTAGCACATGGAGTAAAATATAAAAGAGAGTAATGATCAAGATGCATTTAAGCTATTGAGAGTTTTTATCACCTTTGGTTTGGTTATATGTGGAGGACAGTACGGGTACATAATTGTCTCAAAATTAGGCCTCCACCAGACACCGACACACTCTCCAATCTGCAATTGCATATAGGAAAACTAATCCATGAAAAAAGTCGCAAAATCTTTAGATTGCAAAATAACAATACAACACGTAAGATATACCTGCCAATCGGGCTGAAGTCCAGGAGAACCAGCTGCAAGTTTGCTAGACAGTTTCCTTTTCAAGCCTTCAACTTCTGCAGAATTAAAAAAGAGGTAGCACATGTTTACATTAGCAAAACATAAAACAGTATCAAAAAACAACGAAAAAAGTATAGAGTTAATACCATTTTCTCCTGGCTTCAAACGACCACCAGGAAGTTTGCAGAAAGTGTTACCAATTTGCAAAAGCAGAATATGAGGATGATTATGCTCTTGTACCTGTTAAATTAAACAATTTATATAACTTCTAAAAACTTTAAATATGAGTTTTAGCTGCCCTTTCGCTGAACTAATAAATATAGGTAAGTCGCCAATCGCCAATCACCAATCACCAACATCCTCATCATACATACACATTAAAGCAAGCACCCTCGTACTATATTAATAGTATAAAAAATCAAGATACATATATGTTTTTTATGTACACAGACAAATTTGCAGCACCAAACAAGCTAAGGGCTTGCAAATCCAAATAATCGACAACATATCGTAAATCTATACATGGTTGTAGACAAAAAAAAAAAAAAAAAAAAAACAAGCTACGAAAAACATTAGGCATTATATTAGAAATAAAAGAAAGAAAGAAAGAAAACCAGCAAAATTCCTTCAACGCTAGTCCTTATTCCTTCCTTCATATAGCTGTAACAAAAAACACAAATAATATATCAAATAAAATAAATATAATTCAAATAAAGTAAGAGAAAATCAGGATCTTAAAATTTCGAAAATAATCGCCAAATTCGACACAAATTTCTCACGCCGCTTTTGTCTTTTACCCCATGGCGCTAGAACGGAATTTTTTGAAATGAGGGGTGTATATTAAGCCGATTGTCATGTCGCGAGAGAGGGTTTTAAAAGGCGCGAATACGTTGCTTAATATACACCACTCATTTTCAAAAACCTAGGGTTTTTAAAAGGTATGTGAAGTTAAGTAGAGAAATGAAGGAATGTAAAAATAGAAGAAATGATTACTTGAGTTTCATACGAGAAAGGCGGTCAGCGACAGAAGAGTCTTTTTCCAATTTAGGTTCCTTCGTTCCGAATGTGTAGCTGCTCAGTGGATATAAGCTCACCACCATTTTTACAACCTCACTTTGCAGATGAAGAATATTCCGATCGCCGGAGAAATAAAACGACGGTGTTGCTACCAATTTTTAAACAGTGGACGGTGAAAAAAAGACAATGTATATTTACATGTTTGGTTGGGCTTTACTAGAAGATAATATATTGGGCCTATTAGTTGCCCATATCAGTTGCATTGCATATATGGTTTTTAAAGTTTGTTCGGATTGCAAGTTTCGTTTTTAAGATTTTGAAAGTGTGTATATATTATTACTAGTTTATTGACCCGCATAATATGCGGAGAATTATATCAAAAAATATATAATGTTAACAAAAAACATATAACTTATATAAAAAGATTAATAGAAAGCTATTGGTCAAAGCTATTGGTCATGCAGACAAAATGATTATGTTAGCAAATGTGAAGTTAAATAAAACATTTACTGTGTAATTCGGAAAAAAACCTTATTAAAAATAAAATAATTATAATATATAAAAAAACAAAAAATATTGCGTAAATAGGACGAAAAAAAAACATAAGATTTTTTTATATAATATGTTTTCCGTTTTTATGAAAACACTAGTAAAATAATAAAATACTTTTTTTTTTTCTTTTTATAATATATAGAAAAATTAAAAATATTGGGTAAATAGGAAAAAAAAAAAAAAAAAAATATTTTTTTATATAATATATGTTTTCAGTTTATATGCAAAACACCCGTAAAACAATAAAATAATTTTAGTTTCTTTTTATACTAAAAATATGTATGTGTTTGAAGTTAAAATATGTTTGGTACTTTTTTAGAATTAATTTAAAATACAAGTGTTAGATTATTTAAAGTAGAAAAGTTAATTAGTTTTATTTAATTAACACTATTAAAAATAAGGATTAAATTACTTAAATTAAAGGGGTTAAAATGAAATTATTAATGTTGACATCATCAAAATGATTTAATGGTTCAAATTAAAGTTGGATTTACATCTAATGGTTAATATTTTGCCAAGTGGCATTTTAGGCCTCTCTTTTATTATATATTAAGATATTGTTTTTATGAATACTTTGGGTGAATATTGTGTTTGATAGAGATGGTTTTACTATAAATCATTTTGGTATTCACAAAATTAAGATTATAAAAGAGTATCGAGTTTCGTAAGATTATACAGTTACTTATATGTTGTAAGTCATCAAAAAACCTAAATATATGATAGATTTATAAGCTACTTATTTCGCATTAAGGTTTGAGAGTATTGAATTATCAAGGTGAAATTTCTAATGAGGTATAGTTTTATTAGTCACTTGCTCGATTAACCATTTACTCTATTATTAAAGAAAAACTAGTATATTTGTAGTTTTCGACTCAATAGTTCAAGTCAAATATCGTTTTGTATCGAGATCCCATGTAAATCCTATGTATATAAATATCTTACACAAGATCGACATGATTTTAATAAACATAATCGTAAAATCGTACAAGTCTTGAGGGTCGATCAGATAATATGGAGGAATCGTGGGAAATTTAAAATGAGCCATTGATAAAGTACATTTTTTATATAAAGAACACTTTTTTCATTAAATCTTGGCATAAATATATTTTTTGTGTTTTTTATTAAGGTGTTAGACAAATTTATAAACGTATTCAAGAAAAAAATGCTCATTTCGGCCTAGGGCCATATATAGTCACGTACCATGTACATGTTTCGGATAAGGCATGATAATATCCTACAAAAAGTTTCTCACATAGACTATATTTATACGTTAAAGAGAAATTATTGGAATGCATAATTAATAGAGCTAATAATATGACTAATGTATAGATGACATCTACCAAATGTATTGAATGATATACATATTTTTTTCTCTCCTCATTTGTAATGTTTCACTTATAACTTTTAAAAACATTAGGTATGTTTTTAGGCATGCCTATCACCTCTTCCTTAAAATATTAATGACGAAACCCGCAATTTTACCAAATATTAGGGACGATCTACGACGACCATCATATGTTACTGGAAAACTTCTTGATCGTTTAACCTTGATAAAGGGTTTGTGGGTGCTTGAGTTATTGTCATGCAAGGATGATTTTTGCGGTATGAGTCCTAAAATGAAGGCCGACAAAGGGCGTTTGAGGTGGGATATATACGAAGAAGGATTGTGGAAGGATGATGAGGTGAAGTAACTTGCATTTTGAGATTTTCGATCAAGAATTTAAACATGTTTGAAGAGTTTTGGGAGAATAATACTTCCTCCGTCATATAATAGGTGTAACTTTCAGTTTTAAAATTTATTTTCTTTTAACTTTGACCTTAAATACTTTTACTTATGTTATATAATAAATGATAAAAATTATACCAATAAAAAGTACATTTAAAACCATTTGTTTATATATTTTATATCAAATATTATATAGCACATAAAAATATAGTTAATCTTAAAACTACGAAGAAAAAAAAACTCTCAACATCTGATTGTATACATTTAATATAGAACGGAAGAGTATATGTGGTAGTTTGATTGTATACACTTATAATTCTTTATCTTATGCAAACGAATACTTGTCAAAAACGGACCACTACTCCGTGCTACCCCTCTTTGACCAAAATTTAATTATTAAGTGTATTATAATTTTACTTATTCAAAGTGTTCATATAAATTAAAGTTCTTTTTTCTTAGTCAACCTTAGGGTTCTATAATTCGAATTTCTAATTTATTGTTGTATTTTGAATAAATGTTGAATTTTAAAGATGTTAAATTATTTTCGTGTGTATGTGTCACAAAAGGTAGATTAAAATAAAAGTATTAAAAGCATTTTCTTTTACTTATGTTGTTACTTGCCATCTTATTATGATTTTTAAAAAATATAACAAGCTTATAAATCGTAAAATAAACATAAAAATATATTTCATGTAATACAAGGCAAAACAATAAGAACCCTTAGGTTAGAAAAAAATATGGTTGATTGAGGGTTAATCTATTATTTTATTTATCCGAGTTTAGAGACGTTTTTTAATTTATAGATTTGAATAACTAAATAGTTAACCGTGACTATTTTCTTGTATAAAGTTTAAGAAAAAAATGTATCTTCAAATTATATGAGAATATAATTTATGTGTAGTTATAATTTATTATATATCTCAACAAAGTATATGTTTTAACAAAAGATGAACACATCAAGTATTGTCATATAAGATTAAAGTAGAGATTTTTCTTAAAAAGTATAATAAAAAAAAGTAAATAGACTTTCTAATGACCTAAAGATTTACATACTTTACTCCGGAAAAAAAAAAAAAATTCAATCTTTCTATTTTACTATTATCCCAAAATTATTATATATTTAAATATAAATAGTTAAAATATAATTTATTTTTTTCTTTATCCTTAAACATTTTAAAATTTTCAATATTTTAAAAATAACTAATATTTTTTAATTGAAAAAAAATAGACAATTTAATGAGATATACCACTTAAATGTATCTATCTTATTTCAAGATATTTTTTTTTCACGAAAAGATAAAATATTTTAAAAGTTTGATATGACTTGTCGGGCACGCCATATGCCAACGGCGTCCGCATTATAGCGTATTTTTTTTTTCTTTTCATTTTCTTCTTTCTCCATAATATACATCCAAATAGATAAAATAATTTAATTTAGATAAATGTTGATTTTGAAGGTTTATTAGTAAGGAAGAAAAGGTATATGAAAATAAAAAATAAAAAAATGATGGGTTCGATAATCTTGAGTTATGATTGGAAAGAAATTTTTAATATCTTGTTATATGCTCAGTTATATTGATATGACCATAACATTAAGTAAAACGGTGTTATAACTGCAAACGCTATGTATTATAAAATAAAAATGAAACGAAAAGTAAAAATAAAGTAGATAATAATATATGAGTACTAAAAGATGGAATCTTAATTAATAAAATGAATATTTTTGCCGATATAATTGAGGCCAAAACAATCTATTTTTAAACCAACAAATTTCTTTCTTTCACCTAATCTCTCTCTATACCATGGCTGTGGAAATATTAGACACTTTGAAAGAAGCTATAACGGCATATACCGGACTATCTCCGGTGACTTTCTTCACAGTCATCGCTTTAGGTCTGGCCGTATACTATGCAGTTTCCGGTATGTTTGGCGGCTCCGATCATCATGTACAGCCCAGGTCAAGTTCGTTTGAAGAAATGGAACCGTTACCTCCGCCGGTTCAGCTCGGAGAAGTCACCGGAGAAGAGTTGAAGGAGTATGATGGTAAAGATCCTAAGAAACCTCTTCTTATGGCTATCAAAGGTCAGATCTATGATGTCTCACAAAGCAGGTATTATTTATTACTGATCAAAATTGAAAATTGATTTATTGTAATTAAAATAATTTAAAATAATAAACTACGGAAATTCAACTTTTAATTACATGATTTATTGTTTATTTTAAATTTTGTTTGTTAGAAATTGAATTTATGTAGTTGGTGGGGTGTTTGTTTTAACTTTTTTTTTTTGGCTCGGAATCCACAAAATAAGTAAAAAACAAATGGGCTTATGAAAGATAAGACGAACAAATAAGCTCGTAAGCCCGGAAAATAAGCTAAAACAAACACACCAATTATTGTTGTATTAGTTGTAAGTAATCTGATTACACTGGAATTGGGGAAATTTAGGGGCTTTTTATAAATATCATTAGTTGATGCTTTACTTTGTAGCAAAAGGTCCAATCTCTATGTGCGGTTTGGCCCCATAGTCAGATAAAGGTAAATCACGTAACAAAACAATATAAAGTTGATTTGAAGGTTTTTCAGAATTGGTTGTTTAATCTGTTTATTTGTGAATGTAAGCGGTTTGAAGTTGTTTATGGCAAATTGTTTTTTTTTTTGTTTTGAATCGGGAAGGAATGAAAATAGAATTTAGTTATGGGTTTTTATAACTGATTTGATTGTTGTTTTTCAGGATGTTTTATGGACCAGGTGGACCGTATGCTTTATTTGCGGGAAAAGATGCAAGCAGAGCTCTTGCAAAAATGTCATTTGAAGAGAAAGACTTGACCGGTGATATCTCTGGTCTTGGTATGTTTGAACTTGATGCTTTACGAGATTGGGAATATAAGTTCATGAGTAAGTATGCTAAGGTTGGAACCATCAAAACCCCCGAAACTGCACCTGAGTCATCAACGGCTGATCAACCTGCCGAGTCCAGTGCAGCGCAACCCGCCGAGACCACTACTGATGAGCCTGCCAAGTCCACTGCAACTCAACCTGCTGAGGCCACCCCGGCCCAACATGTCGATCATGTAGTTGCAGCTGATCATTCATCAGAAAATGCAGTCACCGTAACAAAAGAAGAAAGCTTAACTACAAGTGAAGCCAATAAAGAAGAATGAGTTTGTATTTATGTGGCAATTGTTTCTTATTGTTTATCATCTTTGTTTAAGTAATAGGTATACCATATTACGAGGAATAATTGCCATAATTTGAGACTTTAATCAAATATCATTTCAACTTTTATATTCCGAAAAAGTTAAATTATAACTGTGGAATTTTGTTTATCATTTCAATTTTAGTAAGGTGTAATTTCAATGCAATTTCAGATCACTAATGACTATGATTCGATGACCAATTTTGAAAAATAAGAAAATGTAAATCATTATTCCCACAAACCACCTCTAATTTGGATTAAAAACTTGTCTCTTAAACACTCTTCTTATCGAAACAAACTAATTACTTAAAAATTACAAGAAAATTTAATAAAAATGTGTAAGCGGGTCAATCCAACCCAACCATACCATTTTTAACCGGTACCTAAAAGTACACCTTGGGATCCATATCCATTTTCATCTATTCTTCGACTCTTGCAGATGTACTTCACGCTTATAGCAAACCTCGCATTGATAGTAAAATTTAGAGCTGTAAAAGATGATATTAAATAAACGAATAAAGGCCTGCACACGACCTGACCTCCATGTTTTATGAAAGAATTTGAACAAGCCTGCAGCTCTAAAGTTTTTAACTAAATGTCAACTCTGAAATCAAGTCATACATATATATAATGTAGACAGTCAGATCTTATAGCGACATGTCTCACGGTGTTATATTTCTTTTCCTTAGCTTTCTGACTTTTCTTCGTCTATGTTTTGGCTTGAAGTGTTCATCTGTTCGATTTCCTAAGCATTTCACAACGGCAACCAAGTAAAAACCAAACCAAACCACATTCAAAATCATATCTTTTTGAGTTGTATTCCATGTTGAGTTTAGCCCTTAAGTCTTACAATTTGGATAATATTTGTTCATTTGCCGTCTAATTTTAGCTGACAGAATGTTTATATTATTCCTTTAATTCTATTTAATTTTCCTCTAATATTTTTAATGAATTCTGTTTGACGCGGGATGTTAACAAGTGGCATTTGCCTATAAATAGAAAATCTAAACTACGTCAAACAGCATCCCATTGTCTTAGATCTTAACACTCTTTATTTTCTATCTCCTTCTTGAGAATGAAGATTCAAATTTATGCCTTTCTCGTGCTTACTATCCTGCTTGTGGCATCAGTCCAGAAGTCAAGTTGCAGGAACATTGTTGATCATTCAGTTGATGAAGAAAGAGTACGAGCCAATTTTATTTCAACATTTAAGCGTTATTTTAATGTCATCCCAAAGCTCACGAACGGAGAAAATCAGCAAACTTACACAGTGTCACGTCGGGCCGTCCCTTCTGGACCAAACCCACTTCACAACTAATGCCCCATGAGGAACAAACCGGCTTCACAACTAACATATGATTCATATAAATAGTTTTGGAGCCAAAATTCATTATTTTTTTCATTTTTACATATATTCAAATCTTCTCATTGCTATACGGTTACAAAATTTGTGTTTACAAGTGTTATATTCTTTATATTGGGATATGTATTAGTGGTTCGATCAGATTCATCAGACCGGTTTATATTGCATGCTTTTCAAGTTGCATATTGCACATATCAACGGGTTCTTCAATTTTATTTTTTCCTCATAGGCGAAAGAAGTAAGGTGGTAATACTATATTTATCCGCTTACATGAAAAATACATCTAGCCATTTATTTTGAGCTAATACAGTTCCAATTATTTATACGGAAAAAAAAACTGTTATTAACAATATTTAGTTCAAGCAGCATAGTGATCGAGTTTCCTCGAAAATCAATTAATTAATAAATTTATCTTAAAAACTTTGGACCTGATTATCTATGTTTACCTATGATATGTGCGTATCAGTAGTATGTTATATGGATACGTAGCCCTTAACAAGGACATCGTAACGGTATATTAAGTGTTCAAAGCTGATTTAATATGAATGAGATATATATCGAACTTCAGAATGAGTTGCTTGATGTTGGAAATAAGGAACAAAATGGGTTTGGTTTAGGGTTTAGGGATGTTCAAACTCCGGCCAAACTCCCAATTACTTACAAATTTTAAGAAAATGAACAAAAGGTGTAAGCGAGTCAATCCAACCCGATGAGACCTACTTTAACCGTACCTTTTAATCTTGATCCTTTTTCATCTATTACTAGAATCTAGTACATATACTTCATGTCCAATGGTAATATTAAGAGATGCAAGAGTTGATAAAGAATCAAATCAATAACATGAGTGAGTTACATTTTTCGTTCGATCTATTGGTCATTGTAAAAATACAAATGCAATCTTTCACATTTCAAAGTACACTCACCATCCTTATAGAGAACTTTTGAATTCACTTTTGTCCATTATCGATGTGAAATGATAAAAATGCCCTTTATGGTTATAATGAAAAAGAACTCAAATATTTCTAACAAAGATGGTGAATGCACTTTCAAAATGTTGACGACTACACATATCTTTAAGAAAAACTTTATATATGAATGAAACCCGTTCATGACAACAAGTATGCAGCTAGAAAGTTTTTAATCTCCGTACATGTGTCTATGATAATATATACCATCCTTACAAGTCAACTTCATACGACATTTTTATTTTACTATATGTCAACTTTAAAACTAAGTCATATACATATATAATGTACAAAGTCAATCTTATAATAATCATTCAGCTTTTCTATTTTCTACGTTAAAGATTTTTTTATATATCACATTATAAGTTTCGATGATTGTATAGCGACAGTTTTCGTGCTGTTATGTTAGCTTTCCGACTTTTCTTCGTCTCTGTTTTGGTTAGAGGTGTTCATCAGTTTGGTTTCCTCAAGTTCTGAAATAACTTTGTCGAAATCCTTTCGGTTGTACCCCGAGTTTATACTTTGTGTTTAGCCCTTTTATGTTCTACAATTTGGTTAATTTGTGTTTGTTGACAGTCATTTTTTAGCTTTAAAATGGTCAGTTATTTTTTTTCCTTTAAGTCTATTTAATTACATTTATGTTCAATAAAATGTACATTAATGAATAAAATGGTCAGTTATATTTGACTCAGAGCGTTAACAATTGGCATTTACCTATAAATAAACAGCTTCAACACCTCAAACAGCATCCTATCCTATTTTCCTATATCTTTAACATTCTTAATTCATTCTTTATCGTCCTCTCGAAAATGAAGATTCAGATTTACGCCCTTCTCGTGCTCGCGATCCTCCTTGTGACATCAGTCCAGAAGTCAAGTTGCAGGAACATTGTTGCTCATTCAGTTGATGAAGATAGAATCCGAGCCAATTTCATTTCCACGTATAAACGCTATTTTAATGTCGTCCCAAAGTTTACGAATGGAGAAAACCAACAAACTTACATGGTGTCACGTTTGACCGTCCCTTCTGGACCAAACGAGCTTCACAACTGATGTCTCATGTGGATCAAACCGGCTTCACAACTAACATATCATTCATATAGATAGTTTTGGAGCAATGATTCATTATTTCTAGTTTTTTTTCCTTTTAAAATTTATTCAAATCTGCTCTATGTAAGCATTTTTAATATTCAGAATCCAAATATTGATGAATTCAAATCCATAAGTCTAAACGAGGTTTCACTATAAATTAAAATCAATTATATATAACTATTGTGCTTGATCATTTCATGAGAGAAAAAATTAAGGTGTTTTTATCCATTAGATCTATGCAACTTTTTATTGTAACCATTTGAATTATGTCTTTTCTTTACCTATTTTATTTGTCTTAACTTTGGCATTTTCTTTAAACACAAAAAACACATTGGTTTATATATCTTTAATTTAAACCAAAACATAGTGCAAAAAATAAAATGTGAAAAACTACCTTATTTATCTACTATTATTAAGGTGAGTTAGTTTTTCTTAATAGAACGTGGGTAAAAAATCTCTATATATAGACAACATTAGAAATTGTCAACAACTCGAAAGATGTAGTTTTCCCTAAATCACGTTTGTAATTTGGAATTGCAAAGAGTAATGACTATGTACTAGGATTACTTAATTGCAAAAAATATCTCCTCTCCGCTTTTAAATTCGCCACAAACATCAAGTCTTGCTCTACCTTTCCATGTTTTCGATCTTTATATCAACGTATCTCTTTAATCCTGTTTGTCCACTATGTATATATTTCTTTTCTTTTTCCAATATAAAGGTATCACAAATATGGTTATTTAGTTTCAAGTTTAATATGGTGTTTGTTAGATGTTAATTATTTTCCATCTCTATTGTTTGTTTTTGGATCAAATAGGTTTTATATTTCATGTGGTATCAAATATATTACTATTGGTGGAGAATTATGTTTCATGATTGCTATTATTTTATCATTATGGTAATACCCATGATCGATGTATTTGCAATGCCACTTAGTATACGTAATGGGAATCAAAATGTTCAAATTTTAGTGCCAATATGACATTCATATATTCATATAAATTGGTCGCTACCGTTTAACCAATTACGGAGGTAACTATACATGGGAAAATCCCAAGAGCTACTCGACAAGGTAATGTCAAACTAATATGGCATATTGATTTTAGGTTAATATGGTATATGATTTCTGTAACATATAATTTTTTGGTGACACTGTCAAATTGTTTGTTCTTCTTTGAGTTTATGATGTGTGGACATCTTAGATTGTTTTGGTTTATAATACAATAATAAATCTCTATGCAAAGCTTCGTTATTGGAACATATTTGGAGTCATGGTTATGTTGTACTTTTTATGTTAATTGTACATTGTGATGGTGATAAGGATTTTCAATATTTTTTTTTGTTTTTTCTTATGGATAATTTCAATGCAAATAAAGCAACAAAGAGGAATTGATGGTTGCTATGAAGAGGGGCGGATTCAGGGTGTATCCCTGGATATCGATGAATTTTTTTTACTTAATGTAAAAGAGTTTGAAACCTTCGATTTTTTAAACTGAGATATTTACTGGTTTAAGTATGGAATACAAATATACAATTACAAATAAGGGAGTCTAGAGGATTGGTAACCATGGAATGTGTCTATCTTATTGACTTAGGTTCAAATCTTTAGAGTAGAACTATTTTTTAAGATTTTTTTTTCCGAGTGGATACCAGTCATATATAACCCTGGCTCCGCCACAGACTATGAATATGCACTAAGGGGGTCTTTCTTTTTCATACTACCTGTTAGTGGTTGGGTCACTGCAATGTGTTAATTCTCTCTATAGGACAATAAAGATGCAACAATGGCTTATCACAAATATTCATCTAACAAGTTCAAAACAATATATGTTGGAAGACTTTGTTTATTCACAGTTGGTACTAAATTAAGGACCCTCACATTGACTGTGATTGCTAGACTTTTATATTGCTACACTTAGACAAGGTTAATTGTACAACAGGACGAAATTTAGTTTTTTTTTGCAAAAAAATCAACTTCTGAAAAATACAATTGATATAACTTTTCTTGGCTACAAGGGACTTTTTTGGAATATGTGTTCCCAACCTATATTTTATGTCAAAACATAATTTTATAATACATGTCAAAACGAGTTAGACTCGGTTTAGTTAATATGCCTTCCTAAAAAGTAAATATATTATTTATTAAAATAATATATGCAAGATCATTCCCGGGTAACGCACGAGTATAAAACTAGTTATTAATAACTCATGAGTTCGTATGTTGGTAGTAATTTAGTTTTTGAACCGTCTTTTGAGTAACTTATTTTTTCGAAGCTCTATTTTTCCAGGAATAAAAGCTAAAATTTCATATCAAAACATGATCTTCCTTTATGAAGATTTACTTCATGAATGAAGGCATGCCTCTAACCTTCATGTTTTGGTATGAATGTGAACAAGCTTGTGTCCGTGTGTCCATGATGGTATATACCAACATTGATATCGTAATCACTTACAAGTCAACTTCATAAGATATAGTCCCAATTCCATGTATCAATATTTCTACGCGAATTGATAATTAGTTTCGTAAAAAATGTCAACTATGAAATAAGTTGTACAAAAATATACAAATCAAGTCAACTTTACATTATCATTTAGTTTTTATATTTGCAGGTTTTATTCATATGACGTTTTGAGAATCGACGATTGGGGCTCATCCATTTGTCAAAAGAGAAGTGAAAGATAAGATATATGAAATAAAAAAATAAAAGAAGACGTTAGAAACGAATAGCGCTCTATTCACATGTCTGTGTCAAAGATACCGTTTCATATTTTGCTGAACTTTATGTTCGAGTTTGACTTGCTTTTTTCTCTAAAGCGAGGGGCAGGTATTATAGTTTTGGACTTGGTTGTGTTTGAAGTTGTTAGACGTGATTAGTTTTGACGCTCTATTGTATGGATGACATTGATCTCTAGCATTCTCTTGCTCTTATGTTGATTTTCGTCCTTTCATAGTGTTGAATATCGGTCTTTTCACAATTTCTTCTTTATATCTTTCGATTTTGTTATGGGTAACATATTTATGTGTTTAGCCTTTAGGTGATATCTGAATTTATAAGTTTCAACTTCGTTTCTTTATTTTTGGCCGTCCATTTTTTAATTTGCTGTCAATTATACAATTCTTTCTAGTCTATTTTGATTTATTTATAATGTTTTAACACATTTCATAGAGAATTTTTCTGTTGCTCTAAGCGTTGACAATTCGAATTGCCTATAAATAATCGCCTTCAACTACCTTAAACGGCATCCCATTCTCTTATATCTTTAACATTCTTTCTGCTTAATTTCTTATCCCATCCTTAAAAATGAAGATTCAGATTATTGTATTGTTCGTACTAACTATCCTTCTAGTGGCATTAGTGCATAAGTCGAGCTGCAGGAGCATTGTTGACCATTCCATCAGTGAAGAAAGATTACGAGCCAACTTTATTTCTTCATTCAAGCGTTACTTCAATGTCAACCCGAAACTCCATAATGAAGAAAAACCACTAGCTTTCGTGGTGTCACGCAGGCTCGTCCCTTGTGGACCAAATCCACTTCATAACTAATTCTTCATTTGTTTTTTAATATATACGAACATTGTCATCACCATGAGGCTTCGGTATCTGCCTTTGTTAGTTATGAATACCTTATAAGTAAATTAATCATTTAGGTAAAAAATCTTGTGATTTGTAAGAGTAAAAAATCTAGCATATCTTTTTCATGGTAATGTTTGTTTGATAAACTGAATTAGTAACTACTTATTACTGTTAATATGTTTATTAACTGAGGAATATCTATACATGTACTATACACTGATTACTGTCTTACTGATACAATAGTATGATTAGCAAAAAAAAAAAAAAATATATATCAACCAATTAAACCATCTTTAACAACGGATATTTAGAATGATATAAATGGATATAAAATTAACGTGTTGCTAGAATATTACAAACTTAAAAAATTGCATGCTTACTAGATACAAGGTGACCGAAGTCAATTTGTCAATTGTATCAAGTCATTAATCAAAGTCACTCTCCGATGGAAGTAAGCCTAAAAAGTTTGGAACGAGGATATGTAACACTTGCAGAGGATGATTTGTCTCGTGCGAAGCAGGGATGAAGCTTGTGGTACATTATTGAAGGGGTCGAAACATTGTTATATTAATTTAGGGGACCAAACCTGTAACTATTTTACATTTGCGCTAATATTTTAGAATATTATATAAAATTATTAAAAATTAAGCTTAGTGGTCTTAAATTTTGTCATCACGACGAAGCCACCATTCCTTATATGATCGAGGTTCATTGGTTTATTTAATCTTAAATTCATCATGTGAGTCGCGCCAACTCCCAACCAGTGTAGCGCTAGACGAAAGCACAAGGGTGATTGGAGAAATTCCGATAAGACCTTGATATATTAAAAAGTCTAATAATAAAAGTTTTGGACATGTGAAGATAGTTATGACATGAAAAAGAAAAGGGGTAAAAAGGTAAAAACTAAAATATAAGGGAAAAAGTCTTTTAACAAATCTGTTTCTGGATTGTCGAGTAACAACAAACCGTCGCCGGCTAATCCACGTTGCCATTTCCGTCGCAAAGGTAAACATAAAATCGCCGACGATTTGCATTCATTTTCAATTATTTTATTTATTTTTGCCTAATTGATCCGCTTATTAGAGCGATCATTTTTGTTAGATTATATATATTTGTTTTATGTATTTGAGAGGAATTTGTTATTATTGTGGAATTAATTGGATCATATATTGTTTAATTTTGTTATTATTGTTTTGTTTGTTTTAGTTGTAAATCTGCTATGCTATATAAACTAGAAATTATTCCTGGTTCCTGGATTCATGATTTTGATGATAAATTGTCGTAATTCGTCTAAAATCATCGCATCAGATTGTTGTGGCAATCAGAGATATAGGCCTTCTTTGTTTTACCGTTGCATTTATTAGTCATCTTGTCGATAAGCTTAGCTTGTCGCTTGTTACTTTTTGCTCGAGAAACACTTTTCCACGGAGCTTTGGACTTGTAGTATTTCGTTTTTTTATTACCTCATTTTGCCTCTCTGCAAATAATTTCTTATAAGCATACGGACCTCTGTGAAGATAGGTATGGTGACGCGTTGTTAAAACCACCCCTCTCGTCATCACTACCATCTCATTGGCGTTTTACATCCATGTTTATGTTTACTTTAGTCTGCTTTACACTTGCTTATGATTTGGAGTCTGGAAAGCTTTCCAGGAATGATGTAATAACATCTTGATGAGATTAAAAGGAAATTTCGATAACTCATGTGCCTATATTCAGCAACTTTGTAGCTACACTTATTAAACAACGACCGGTTTTTGAATGCTACTGGCATCTATCAAAGATAGCTACATATATTTTCCAGTTAGGGCCTTAATTGAAGATATAATATTGACATCGAAGTTGTTCATGAAAAGTGTATAGAGGAACAAGATTGATATTGTTATTACGTGCTCACTTCATGTTTCATTATTCAATTTTGTTTTTTCTCTACATTTTCCAATGATATTGAGTATGACGTTGGAATATCTATAACTAATAATACTTTGTCTTATTGAATTAGAAAGTAAATAAATTTGCTTATAGTTATCTTATTGATTCTTGCTTTTTATTCTTGCATCAGTTCGATATCTTCATGCATACATTGTCATTTCTCCAATTCAAAATGTTCCCTTGTTATATTTTTTATTGGAGATTAGAAAAAAAGTGTCACGTGAATTTATTTTTTGTTTCAGCAAACGAGCCACTTCTCTTCTCATCTGCTTCTTGTGATTCTTAGATTACAGAATGTCTTCAATGGGAGACACAAGGTAACAATATTTTTGACATCTATTTTTAATTTTAGTACTCTTGTATGCATATTACTTTATTCTCCTACAACGAAGTAGTGGTACTTTTATTTTCTCCCTTGAAGATTGTTGGACCAGATGGATTTTTTGCACAACACAGTCCTTTTAAAATCAAACTAAATCATCATACATCCAGTTCTAGTGTTTTCTTATTCCTTCGTTAAAGATTGTTTGACTAGAAAGCATAACTAACTAAAGCATCTTACATCCGATTCTAGTAAATAATAACATTTTTTGGGGGCACGGTAAACCGTGTTTGACGTAAAGTAAGTGCTTGATAATTATTATCCGAAATATGTTTAAGTGTATTTCTTGATATCATGTTGATCTACTATATAGAGAAAGTATTTGTGATAGTAAGTTTTCTGCATTGGTAGTGTTTCACCGGGGTGGCCTTTCTTAAAAATGACAATCTTAGTTCACATCATTTGAAGTGTGTAGGGTGGTTTAGATGCGATTCATCTACATTTTATAAGTGTTTTTCTTATATATTTCTTTATTTTATCTGTTATTTACGTTAGTGGTAATATGGGTGAGTAGTTGGATTTTTTATTAGTGAAAGACTTAAATTTGGATAAACAGTTATAGGAATTTTAGTTAGTGGGATTGGTGAATTGTACCTTTATGTAGGAGTTTTGCCAATTTTAGAATACCTTTCACGAGTAAAAAATATTATTGCTGAAATCGTAGACCTATGTGGATTAGAAGAGATAGGAATCTCGTCTACATCACTATCTTGTTTGCAGATTGAAGGATTATGGACCTTTCGTTACTAATAGTCAAAGTTGGTAGAAAAAGTTATCTGTAGAAGGGTTATAGATTTTGGTCTTAAATCAGGAAAGCTTTGATCACTTAAATGCAAAGAATTATGATTCGGATGGCGTGATCTCCTTCAAAGGGAAATTAAACAATAAAATTCATCCAGCAACATCAATAATAACAATAAAAAGGAATGAATCGCTAATGGTATGATAAAAACCGGAGATAATTAAATGGAAATTTTTGTAATTTGAAAAGACCTGTTTGTTCGGTTTAATATGAAAACATTTGGAGAGATTAAATGTTGTCCTAGTTTAGAAGTGGAACAATCAGAAATTTCTAATTAGAAAAAGTGATTGTTACTTCTCTTTACCGATTTCTAACCCAGATGTACTATAAGACTGCACCACCCTTTGCTATTCGGTCTCTAAAATGTACATTATCACTCTACAGATTGTTAGTTTGTTTCTTGACCCAGCCAATATATGTGCTGATGTTATCGTTTTTTGAAGCAGTAAGAGATCTGTGAGGTGGGATGAAGAAAAGCTGTCAGAAATCGAAGCAAACAAACCTGTAAGGCAGAAAATAACCGAACCAAAAACACCTTTTCATCGTATGTCTGAAGCTGATGGTGAGTCAATGCATGTTCCTTCTGCAGTATGAACTTATGTATGCTGTATTATTTCATCTCTTTTTAAATATTAGGTTGATGTACCATACCTCGTCTTGATCTGTTTGTCTTCAATTAATAATTGATGCTCTTCAAATTCACTACTTTAGTCAAAATGAAATGCAAAATTGTGTCGTGAAGCTTAATAAAGTGTTTATCTTATATCATATATCTTTGAAACTCTACTGATGCAATCATGTTTGGTAACACTTCTGTGTAGGATCTTTGTCTCCTGTGCGAAATCCTGGTTTATCTGACGCGGAGGATGATAGCATGCGTTCTGAAACAAGATCTTCTGTGTTTAATGATATGGTTTCTTCTAATAGTAACAATAACTTGCACCACTCTGGCTGGACATCAGAGGATGACCCGGATGCTATGGATGAAGATAATGAAGGTTTTTTGCGTTCCCTTTCTTTGCATAACGTTTTTAGATAGTTGTGTATGAAGCTTTAAAAAGTTGAAACTGAAATAGGTAGGAGTTCAAGCTTCAAGGATCAGAGACGGGCCCACTATGACGAGTTCCATAAAGTAAGAGAACTGAGGCGAAACACATCATATAACGATGACGATGAGGATAAACTGAACGGGGAATATTGTGATACACCGGCATCATTGGCTGTTGCTGTGGGAGATATAGATATTTCAGATCTTGAAGATCTACCCGAACCTAAATCTCCATTTCCCGCCTAGTAACTATAATCAATGGGCATATCCATGGCTGCCGAATTCACTAGTAAATTCTATTTCCTTTATAAATTCTGAACCTTTGTTGTAAAATTGTTATCGTAACAGTCTGCAGAATTTTCAAATTTTAGGAAAGTAAAATTCTTAATTTAGACCCTCTGTTTGTGCTGTTTATACTTTGATATTCGTTTGGCTACATCACAAGTTTTCGGTTTTGCGTGTATTTCAATTGTTTACTCGTATTTCTGTTGATTGGTATATTAGTATACGTTTTAAAATATCAGATCAGTCAAATAATGGCCGATAATGTGAACGAAAATAGGTCCCCACTCCTTGTGACATGCACGTGAACAAGTAGATAAGGTGTGCTGATGAAACTTTTGGTCTGTATTCATCAATGGATGAATCTATGGCAGCTCTCGCAACTACAATCTGCAATCGAATCAACAGCGTCTTCACTAACACCACATCAACACCATCTCCGTTGGAGATTATTGTTGACGAAATTGCTTCTGCCGCATCTCGCGGCGGAAAGATCTTCGTCAACGGCGTAGGCCGAGAAGGTTTGATGATGAAAGCCTTATGCATGAGACTAGCTCATTTAGGCCTTTCCGCTCACTGTGTAGGTGACATGACAACGCCTCCGATATGTTCCTCTGATCTCCTTATCGCCTCAGCTGGTCCTGGAAGTTTTTCGACAGTTGATGCTATATGTGATGTTGCGAAATCAAAAGGTGGCCGTGTGCTACTTATTACTGCTCAGCCTGAGTCGGTGAAGTATGCTAGCGTAGTGGCGCATGTAGCTGCTCAGACGATGGCGGATGATGGTGGTGTTGCGGTTGAGGAAGGTGGAGGAGGAGATTTGATGCTGCTTCCGATGGGGAGTGTGTATGAAGGGGCATTGTTTGTGTTGTTTGAGATGGTGGTGTTCAAATTGGCTTCAATTTTCGGACAAAATCCTGAACAAATCCGATCTCGCCACACTAATCTGGAGTAGCAAACGGTGATTTAATCTGTGTTATTGATCATCGTCAAATTTTATATCTTTAAATAAAATTTATAATCAGTTTGTGAAATGACACTATACTATATTTCAAGTTTGGTCTCTTGTACAAACCTGTTAAACTTTTGATTGTTACTTTCGTTGAGTTTGTAAACGAGGGAGGAGATATGACGGCCCGACGGGTAGTTGCCCTCACTATAACTGTCACAATGTAATAAGTAGCTATTTTTTAAATTGTGGCGGAAAATTTTGTCACCTCATGTATATCTGAATCAAAGACTCGTCCTCCTCAAATAACCCAAAGAGGGAAAACTCTCTATATTTACGCGGTTTATTATTACCTTCATTGTTATATTTATATACATGATTTTGACACTACTTTCCAATTAAGATTTCGTCCACCTAAAATCATAAAATTACCCTTTAAATCAAATTACGTTATCATCTAATATAACGAACCCTATAGACGAGTAAAACAACATCACGTACCAAACTACAATGGTTGATAACTTGATACTAATATGATTTTTGATAATAACGAGTCTTTATTTACCCGCACTTTGTTGCGGGATAATCGATCGTAATAGGTCACACAAATGATAAAAGATAAATTGTTTGGGTCAAATTGAAAATATTCTAAAACTAAGTGACAAACTAAATAATAACAATACTTAAGGGACTTAAATAAAACATTAAATCATATGGGACTCATGTGTTACTATTCACTAAGATGTGAATTGAGTATAAATATAATCTATCTGACCGATTCGAATAATGATGTCTGATGATGAAGCACACAACAACGTAGACTCGTCACCATCACCAACCAAACATCTTCAATATCTAAAACCTTAAACCCAACATATGAACAATTTAAGAAGAGTTTGTCATGTGAAATGTTTGCCCCTCCCTCTCTTCTTTCTTGTCTTTTGTATTTTCGATTTGCGGAACTACCTGTTTGTTTGTCATGCAATGCCTTTAGTTATATTTCAAAAAAGTTTCGAAAATTTTAGTGTACTAATATACCTGATCATCTTGACTCGAACGATGTATTGGTAATCTTGTGGTTCTCTGGCCTCTTCTTACTTTTGAATCCAAAATATCTGATTAAAATCATAAGAGAATAAAATGGAGCCCTTTCGATTGTGATGATCAATATTTGAAAACAATTCATATTCAGAATGGCTTTATCAATCAACATCTTTATTATGAATTATTAACTATTGATATAGACTAAATGAAAATGAAACCTATATAATGCGAATGTGAAAGAAAATAACACTATAGTTTGTTTAACTTTGTGTTCTAAAACTTCAAAGGCATTTACAAATGGTATACATGTGAGACTAAAGTTACAAAAACCGTAAAAAATAAATAAAGGGTTTTGCAAATGACAATACTTAAGAAGTTATTATCGCTATGTTTGGCAAGGCCTTTTTCAGGGCTTATTTGGAGCTTAAGTTTTTTTTTTTTTTTTCCAAATAAGTCTTGTTTGATTATAGCTTATTTGAAAAAATAAGCTACTTCAAATTCAAACTTGGACTTTAAATATAAGTCCAAGTTTTCAGCTCCAGCTACAAGCTAGTTTTACCAAACATATCATATATACATAAATTGATTGTACATTATTCAAGACGATTCTCTAAATATATATGAATGATTTTTTATAATGTAAAAAAGCATAATAATTTCTTAAAACAAGGTTGTAACTAACATTTTCGAAATAAAATCTCCATAAAAATATCTAATGTGTTGATTGATGTAGATATAGAGTCAAAACAAAATTATCATAAAACTCAATGATACCACCACCAATTATATCATCTAGTCTACATATAATATTATCCTTTCATTTCATTTTTTACACATTCTATAATGCTATGATCTTTTACTGATTTTCCATTTATCCTTAATTAAACTTATAAAATGCAACAACCTATGGTTTATGATAATCTCATGCCAAATGATATATACCAAATAGTTAAATTCCCACACTTTGTATCGGGGATAAACAATAGTAAAATGTTAAATAAAAGTTAAACGAATTTACTTCTACATAGTCTTATTAAAACTTTTGAAATCATTTTGAACCATTATATGTGACAAAAAAGTTATAACAAATATTAAAACTTATATATTTTAGAGTACGTTTGATAGATTTATGGGTTTAAGTCTTGTTAGAGACAAAAATATGAATAATCATTTAGTTTGGGTGTATATTCTTTTGAAAAAGAAAACATTATTTGTATACCTGACGTTGAATGCCGTCGTCTTCTCGTCGTGGTAGAAGGTTTCGAGTCTAAGGTCGATTCGCAATCATCGGGCAAGTACCTATCCACTCGAAGAAGTTGATCCTTGTTACGAAACATCGTTTGAACAAACGACGCCTCCATCGAGTTTAAGTAACGAAAATGTTTCTCATTTGTCCAACGGTAATCGGAGATTTCCTTATTTTCCATCAGAATTACTCTCAAATCCAAATTTTTCAGTTTCGAGGAATTAAAATAAAAGGGAGTTCATATATAGCAATATTGTGTTGTAAACTTATGTAGTTTAAAAATAATGCTGGTTGAAGCGCGTGGGTGTACTCGCGGTTATCTATGTACACGTGTAAAAGTGCTGGGAAAGTATTGGTGTAGGCGCGTGTATAGGACTGTGATGTAGGCGAGTGTGGTAATGGAGGTGAATGCTATTGGAGGAAATTCGGAAAAATATCTAAAGATAATTTAGTTTATTGAGAAACTGATATTCTTGACAACTTTAAAGCAAGATATTTTAAAAAATTATTTCTTTTTCTAGAAAGAAATTGATCTTAACATAAATATATATTTATATTTGTATTCATACCAAGTTAAATTACAAAAATACGACTTTAACAAATAATCACTTGAGACTTTCATATATTTGAGACTTTCATATATACAGGGTCGACTCGAAACATGTGTAAGAGATATGATCGTACATGATAGATTGTCACGTGGCATCCATTTTTCATAAACGAAACAGTGCATCTACATTAACATAATGTATACAAAAAGAAATTCAAGCTTCTAAATTTAGAAACTAATTTATTATACAAAAAGATACTTTAACAAAGTTACTAATAGGCGTATCCAAGTTGACTGAATAGATTAAAGCATTGTGAAGGGTTGAACCAGGTGAAGGTTCAACTGCACAAAAGTTGGTGGCTTCATTTTACCATATAATATCTTATACTACGTGTATTCACGCGCGTTGCGCAGTGACAATTTCTAAATTACTACATCACTATCGTAAAGCCAATATCAACTTAAATCGAATATATTATTACTAACTTCAATAGTAAAATGAGATGTTTAACTTTAACATATTATTACTAACTTCCTACGGCTCATGCCCTTTTCTTTGAAGGGGCATAAATGTTTGCGGCGTCACCACCTTTGGAAGCCGACCCAACACTTTCAACAGAACCAACCGATTTTGGAGGAGCATCCTCACCAGTGTCCACCAGAAACAGTGGATCCACGTGATAGAAATTCGCAAGTTGTTTGAGCTACGATGGGGGCAACAGAAAAGGATACAAAGTAAGGGAAACACATTTCTAGACATATTTAAAATATGAGTTGCCAATAAGGACACATACCTTCTTCCTGCGTAGAGAACGAATGCAATAATTCGGGGGCATGTGGATATCGTACATACCAACAACCCTGTAATGGTGGAAGTCTAGGTCCCTAGTGAAGTAATTTGGGAGTCTAACCTTAAATTCAAAAGTCCGACCACCCAAACTGAATAACTCCGGAGGGAAACCATCATTGCCAATGCCCAATCGATTCACCAGTTTGTTGGCACAACTATCGAACACCTTCTCCGCCACGGAATTGAAAATGGTAAATATTGTATCACTTGTTTCATCAACAACATGCACATGGACCCTATACCTGCAACAACGAAAACAAACATTACAAAAGGCAGGAAGTGGGTAGGTTAATACCATAGTCCCTATAAAAACAACTCAAAACAACAACCTTATCATAGGGTACTTGCAAAAGTCATTGCAAAGATCACAAAAAAACAAACCATCATTTACAACTAACTCTTTGTTGTACTCTCCACAACTCTTGTAGCACCAACCCGATTGAGTATATAGACGATCAACTGTTGCCAAAACAGTGAAAACATGATCTTGTAGGCCATCGGTCAACGGCATGTCAACCAACTTGCCAATACTAATTTGCATAGTTGCCAACGCCTGGATCATTTTGCAAGAGGAATACAAAGCCGTTATTTATAGGTCATGGGGCAACTAAAGAGTTAGGACATAGTAAAACTCTCCATTATGGTACTTAAACTCCAATATTAAAATATGGGGCAACTAAAGAGTTAGGAGTTTAACATCTGGCAACTAAAGAGTTAGGACATAGTAAAAATCTCCATTATGAACATATATTAAAAAAATGGGGCAGCTAAAAAGTTATGAGTTTAACATGGGGCAACTAAGAAGTTAGGACACAATAAAACTCTCCATTATGGTAATTAAAACATAGGGCAACTAATAGTTAGGAGTGTCAAATGCACACCATTTCACTATTTGGGATAAATCACATCTTAAATGGTTTGGTTCCCTTAGATTATAAGTTATAGTAGATTTGTGATTATTTTCCTATATATAAGATCATATCATAATAATTTTTGAACATTGTCAAATAAATATCGTTTTATGAAAATTAATATTGGATGGGATATATTAAAACATGTTAAATTATTCTAAATTTTATCGTATAAAAAATATATATAGTCTAATCAGGATTTGTATTTTAAAACATTTTCCCAAACAACTCTCAAAATATTAACTACATAGTTACGAACCAAAAAGCTATTGAGACAATATCAAGCTTATTACCTTGCCACTATGCCACTTTTGTAGTAGAAACGATTACCAAGGTGTTATAGTCTTATAGTGGTAAAATTTCTTTGTTTTTTCACAAAAGCTATTAGGTTCGTATCCTATAAAAAGTATCAAAAATTAATTTAAAAACGGTCCCAAAAATATTTCAAACTAAAACACATACATATCAGTCAAATGACCTGGACCTACGTTTGTTTTTTTGTTAAATACTTTAGTAGTGGTATACTAATTATAAAAAGAATGACGACGACAATTAGGTCCACAGATTTTAAATTCTCTTCAATCACATTAAGTATGGTTTAAAAGTTTTTATGCAAAAGTGCACTTTAAAAAGATGTAATTAATCAGAAGATACTTAATTTAATGAGTTATTATAAGTAGAAGTATTTATAACGTTTCTAAGTATATGAATAAAAGATTTTGGGTGTGTTTAGCTATAAAAAATTAAGAGTGTTTTCCATGGAGTTGGTTATATCTTCCCTTGGCATGTTGGAAGTGGCGAAATAAGGTGGTCCATGCTCACGAGAAAAGTAGAAGGCATATTATTAGCAAAGATATTTTCCCTACTATTAAGAGGGTGTCTTTTCTTTGGTTAAGCTCGAGGTTCTCGAAATGGATAGGTGAGAAAGACGAGTCATATTGGTCTCGTTGTCCTTGATCCATGTTCATGGTTTCGTAGCTTGTCGGAGTTTTGTATTTGGTTTGTTTCTTGTCTTTCTCGTCTTGGGAGAGCCTTGTTTTGGTTTTTAATAAAATTAGTTTTTAAAGAAAAATAGTGTTTTCTAAAAAAAAAAAAATTCAAAAAAATCATAGAAAACAAAAAGCATGTTGAGATGTGATTTTTTAAAATTAATTTTAAATGAAAATAGAAATATCATTTTTCTAAGTTATAACTAAAATTTGGAAAATTCACTTTAATAGTTTTTACCTATTTTCCATTTTTGAAATGGAAAACTCTTTATGTTTTTTCACTTAACAACTAAATGCGTTTTCAAAATTTTCAATAGTTCTCTAAAGATAAGAAACTCTTTTCATTTTCTTGAATAGGTAGAAAAGTTTTTTTTATAACTAAACACAACCTTAGAATTTAATAAAATAAAACCTATTAAGCATTAAAAATAAATTAATAATAAATTTGGTTTATGGAAATTATTAAATTAAGTATCATATTAAAGATGAAACGTGACAAATAACAATAAGCCAATCATAAATACAATAAACGAATAAAAGCACAAATATTCTTAATTGTGAAGCCCAAACTAGGTAAGTAGACGAAATGTAAATATTAGCCCTCTATGCCAAGATGGCATTGGCTAGATATACACATTACACAAAGAGATGTATGGCTGAAACCAATCGGGTTAATACCGATTAATTTTTACTTTTGACATTTTCAAACTGTGTCGTGACTTGAAGACCGGTGTCGAGAAGCGAGGTTGGCATGGAGTAATTGAACGTTAAATACTAGCAATTTGGATGATTTTGAAAGATAAATGGAGTTGAAAGTGAATTTTTTTTTCGTTTCTATTTTTAATAGATGTGTTTATGTTATCTTTTGATTTACGGGTGTTTCATCCTGAAGCTTATTTCTTGTATTTTTTACGTTTTCTAGTCTGTAATCTATAAAACTTCACTGATTTCACAAAAACCAAAGAAAATCATTCGTAGTTGCTCTCGGTATTTCTTTCTATAACGGTTTTTCTTTCTAATTCTTGTCTTTAACACTAATATTTGAATATGATACTTACCATATGATGATGTTTTCATATATTGCTAATGTGACACATATTTGATGAGAAGTGAAACAATTTATAGTCAAAAAAATATAAACAGTTTTGAGATTTATTTTTAAAAATTACGTTTGAAATAAACATCAAATTAGCTCTTCAAACTATGTTAAAGGCAGTATACTCAATAATCTCATATGAACCCAAAAAAATAGTACTCCCTTAATATTTGTGATTAAAAAAAAGGAATAAAATCTTTATTTGGTTTTCTAAAAATTGCCCAAACTATTTTGTCAAAAGGATTTAGTGAATCACCTACTTTTTTGCGATATTACTTTTGGGAACATTAAAGATTTGTTATGAAGAATTGAGAATCTTGACAAAACTTATGGAAAGTGAGACTTTTAAAGGAACTAAAGGAAAGAGAAAATTGACAAAATTACTTTTGATTGAATTTTGAGTTTACTTTTTTTGTTATAATCAAGTTTTAACTTAAAGTCAAACACAAAAATAATTGGTATTATAGTCACATCTAAGGTTAGAGATAATGTAATGCGTGACGTGCCTCAACCTTGTAAAAAAAGGCGAGAAATTTCTTTTTTCAAAACGTAAAAAGGCGCCAAAAAAATTTAATATATTTTTTAATTTTGTAGGTATACTTATATATATTTTTACTATTATTAAGTTATATAAATATCAATAAATTATTAAAAAGTTTGTTTTAACATTCAATTATATATATATATATATATATTCTAAAATATAGTCACAATTTTACAATCAAATTATTTTTATAGTCATTTTTAATTGTTTTAAACTTTTTTTTTTTTTAATTTTCATAACGCGTTACAAAAAACTCGCGTTAAGGCGCGCCATGGGACGCCATGACCACGTTTTTTTGCCGCCACGTCTAACAAAAACGCATTGCATGTTTTCGTAATTTCTCGTCACGTCATGACTCGTTATTTAGAACTTTGGTCACATCACAATAACAATGTTCATAATATAACCAAATTTAACTCTCTAGGATCTTTCGCGATTGTTTTTCTTATTTGTTCTATTTTCCTTTTTTTAGTTTATCTATTACGATAAATAAAGTTACTATATTTTTATTTGATTTTTTTTCCATATAGTTTAAATTTGTTCGAATTTGTTAGGGGTGAGCATGGGTCGGTTCCGACCTCAACCCGAACCCAAACCGAAATTTCGGTTCCTGAAAGTTCCAAACCGTTTGGTTCGGTTTCTGCATTGGTTCGGTTCCACTCGGTTTCGGTTCTTTTCGGTTCGGTTTGGTTTTTTATTTCGGTTTTTGGACATGGGAAAATTCATAGACCTGTCAAGAAAAACTTGTGAAATAAATCTCAAATGGAAGCCTATGTTACACAATAATTGGCGGAGCAGTTCACAACTTATAACATGAAGTTGTGCATATTACTAGAACATAATGATATGAATCGGAAAACTTTAAACACAAAATTAAGAAGAAAAAAATATTATATGTGGCTTAGTAAACTATAGCCTGAATGGCAAAAAAAAAAAAAAATCAAAATTGAAGAAATAAACCTATATGTTGATGAGTATTTTGGCCTACATGACACCAAAAGATTATAAATTGATAAGTATGAGATTGACAATTTAGAAAAGAAAACTTTGAGTCTTCACTATTAGCATTGAAAGTTTGTGTGTTTAGGGAGTAATTAATTAGGATGATTTAAAATTTTAGACAAAGGAAAAAAATAAAAAGAATAAAAGTTAAAATATCTACTAAAAGTGAACATATTAAAATTGACATACATATAATGGTTCGGTTCGGTTTTTTTCGGTTTGGTTTTACCCTCCGACCCAAACCGAACCGTTTTTTTCGGTTTCTCAAAAATCGAAACCCAAACCATCGGTTTTTGTATTTGGTCCGGTTTTATGGTTCGGTTTTTATCGGTTTTTTCGGATTTTAGGTTTTCGGTCCGGTTTTTGCTCACCCCTAGAATTTGTATTGATATGTAATTATATCTATGAAATATTAAAAATTCGGGTTATGAAATAATTGTTATATTATGTTTACATATAACTATTTATAATTATAATATAATATAATTTAAAATCTTACAATTAAGAAGAAAGAAAACGATGTACATGTATATGATTTCTCGATAACGACATACTACAAAAACAAAACCTCCCACCCGGTAGGGGTGTTCAAACACGGACCGGACCGAACCGGTAAAAACCGGACCGGACCGAGACAAAAAAAATCAAGAAACGGTGGACCGAGGACCGGACCTCTTTTTCCGTGTCATTTCCGGTTCGGTTCCTAATCGGTTCTTCGGTTTTTCGGTTCATTTAGATCTCGTTTTGAAACTTAATGTTATGTCTTCCTATCATGTTAAGTTGTAATAATTTTTTTTATCGGCGATCTCACGTAAACATATAGATTAACAGCTATGATTAGATATTTTTTAATTTTAACAGCAATAATTGATTAAACAAATAAAAATCAAATATTATTTATTAAGATTATCAAACTATCTATTTTATTAAAATAAAGCAGTTACTATGATAAATTTTTTAATCAAATATTTTCAATTGAAAGATAAAGGATTTCTTAATTACCTTTGATGAGTTCGTAAAGAATGAAACTAGTATGTTTATTAAATAACTCTTTTTTACGTCAGATTCTATATACACATATAAAAAGATAACTTTTCGGTTCGAACCGGTGAACCGCCGGTTTAACCATGGACCGGACCGGATTTATTTTTTGAGTATTTTTGAGAACCGAGGACCGGACCATCATAGTCGGTCTAGTTCGGTTCCGGTCCAAATACGGCCGTTTTTCCGGTTCTAGCCGATTCTCAGTTTTTTTGGTCACCCCTACCACCCGGTGGTCGAACTGTGACAAATACCATTTTTTTTACTTACATAAGAAGTATACTAGAAATTAATAAGAAGTATACTAGAAATTAATATCAAGTGCCTAACTAGTTGATGAAATGGTACCAACATTATGTTGAGTTTTAGCACAAAAGGGGATTCTTTTGATAATGTTATGGATAATAAAAGAGATAAAATTCCAATTTTTCTCGAATAAAAAATAAAAAGACATTTTCTTTTTAAATTTAATTATAAAAGAAAAACCAAGAAACTTCTGGTACTTTAATCCACGTCTACCCCGACAACAAAGGATATGCACGCCACGCGCGTACTTTTCCACATTTTTACACTACACTTCTTCTAAAAATTAAAATTAACTTCGACGATGATCATCGGACCGCTGACATCTCTTCATCTTCCACGTAGATTCGTTATTATCAACACTACTACTACCGTTCTCATTTTGATCCAACGACTCATATTTCATATCACTTCCAGGCTGTTGCAGCTGCAGGTCATTATTCTGTTCCGCCGCTTCACTGGATACTATCTCTCGTAACCGTTTCATACCTATTGGCACACCGAATAATCTAGGGCTCATTTCTTCAGATTCCGTTTCCGTTTGCTCTCCGTTACCGGCGTTTCTTAAACACTCTTCCGCTAAACGTTTCAACGGTAACAGATCTAACGGCTGCATAACTGCTACTGACCGTGATTCCTTCTCCGCCGTTTGCGACGGCTGCGATGGTTGCGAAGTGCTTCCTTCCGACGGTTTCTCCGACGAAGCGTAGTTAGACATCATTACGTATATATTAGAACATAAACTCTTCATCTGAGTCAACTCGTTACTGAGTTGAACGTTTTCTTTCCGTAACCGCTCGTTTTCACCGGCGAGTTCAGCGTTTGATCCGGTGGAAACGGTTATTTCTCGAGGTATGTTGATCGTACCACAACCTCGAGATGAATTGGATGATAATACTTGCTCTTCACCTGAATCGCAGGGAGATACCGTTCTAAGCGGCGGAGACGCCACCGCTGCCACGGTTACAACTGGTAGTGCAGGTGCAGTAGCAGGTGGTGGTTGTGCCGGTGGCGTAACGGTGATTTTCCGACGTTGAATATCGCATAACAAACGTTTTTCACCTCTACGGAAACAATCGTTTGAAAACTCCCATCGATCTGGTACAACTTTCCTAAATCCCTATCAATTCAATAAAAAATTAGAACTATTAACATATCGATACAGATAATATATATATATATATATATATATATATATATATATATATATATATATATATATATATATATATATATATATGTTGGATTGAAATACAGATCTAATTGAAAACTTACATATGTATTAAGCTGACGAACAAAACTGGAGAAATTATTATGTTTGAAATACTTAGGGAGTAAATCCTTAGCGAATTCAGTAGGATTCCAAACAATAAACGTAGATCCGTCTTCATTCCATGAGATGATGTCATCAATCGTTTTCTCATCAACAAGCTGATAAGTTTTGGTCAAAAAAGGCGTCGGAAGAGATCTCGCTGCCGCGTCGGACTCCACCGGTGGCGGAGCCATCTCTGTAAATCCACAGCCTAACAAAAACAATAATAATAATCATAAAAAAATGAAAAAAATTGACTAAAATTGAATAAAAAGAAGAAGAAATTAATTATACCTGATAATTAATAATCTGTGGTGAGAGAACGGAAGTGAAAAAAGATCTGGTTGATAGATCGGAGAATGAGCAGTTAACGATTCTAGAAACTTCTGTTGTTGTGTGGGAGAGAAAAGAAAGAAGAGAGAGAAAAAAATGGAAATGAATAAGAAAGGGGAAAGAACGAGAAGGTACTTAGGAGAAAGGAAATTCGAGAAGATTCTTTTTACTCCATTGGATTGTGTATATGTGTCAATTGGGTGTCGCCCCGATCAAAAACTTTTATTCAATTCAACACACACACATACACCAAGTTTGGTTGGCAGATCATCCAATCATCTTATTACTTTTTTTTTCTTAATCTTTATTTTAAGTTGATATATTAATATTTTGTTAAACGGGTTTGTTAAGGGCGGTTTGTTTGGGCTTATATAAGAGGATTATGACTTATTAAAATTTCGGCTAATGTTTTATAAGGTTTGATTTTTCGACTTATGTTTTATAAACTCGAATTTTTCGGCTTACGTAACCTTTTATAGGCTTATTACTATTTAATTATGTCACAATCAAAATTAATAAGTCCATAATCAGTTACATAAGCCGAAAAATCTGGGTTTATAAAACATAAATCGAAATTTCAATAAGTTATAAGCTCCTTATATAAATCTATCTCTCTTTTAAAAAATATTAAAAAGTCTGACATCCGAAAAATTCAAAAAACTTATTACTAAACATATCAAATATTATGATTAGTAAAAGCTACCTTAAAGGCATGGACTTATATTCTGAATGTAGACCATATTTATGTGTGTTATGATATATTGAAGTATTAAACTATGTTGACATAAATTTAAGTTATTAAGCTAATACTATAATTCATTAAGAGTAATAAATTTATAGTATATTGAACATTAATAACTACAAGATCACACTATATTTGTAAAAGTAAAATAATTAATTTCAATAAATTATAATTAATGTTGTTTAAAACTCAATATTAATTTTTTATATATATAATATTTTGTGATTTGCTAACAATTGTTCGAAAATAGGAATGGTTAAAACTCAAATAAATTAGTATTATATTGGGTTTGATTCATGCGCATACTTTTTTTTTTGCGAGAATTGCGAGAACTATTGAAAAAAATGTCAATTAACATGAAATTATTTCCATTGACATGTCAAAATTTATAAATGTTAAAAATCTAGTAAAAATATACCTGAAAAATTAAAAAAAAAAATTGCCTGAATTTACGCGTATTTAGAATTGTTCACATGTGAACGGTTTTTTTCAAAAAATGAGTATTTATATATGAACCAAATTTTTTTCACGATATTTTATATGATTTTTTTTAGTTTTTTACATTTATACTTACTAGATTATTAATTTCCAAAAGAGTTTTAATATGAATGAATAAAATAAAACGTGATTTAACACTTTTTGTTAGAGTTCTCGTAGTTCTAGCAAAAATAAAAGTTATCGCATTAACGATTCAATAAGACTATATTTGATAAACATTTAATATATGTTACATCTTATCTTAATATATATATACTAAAAGAGAGTCTAAAATGGCACTTGGCAAAGTAATAGCCATCAGATGAAAATCCAACTTTAATTTGAACCATTAAATCACTTTGATTATGTCATCATTAATAATTTTATTTTAACCTCTTTACTTTAAATAATTTAACCCTTATTTTAGATAGTAATAATTAAATAAAATTAATTAACCTTTCTACTTTAAATAATATAACACTTGTATTTTAAATTAATTCTAAAAAATACAAACCATATTTTTTCTTCACACACATATACATTTCGAGTGTAAAAAGAAAGTAAAATTATTTTATTGTTTTACGGGTGTTTTGCATATAAACGGGAAACATATTATAGAAAAAAACTTCTGTTTTTTTTTGTCTTGTTTATCCAATATTTTTAGTTTTTTTATATATTATAAAAAGAAAAGAAAATTATTTTATTGGTTTAAGAGTTTTTTTGCATATAAATTGAAAACATATCATATAAAAAAATCTTACGTTTATTTTTTTTCGTCCTATTTACGCAATATTTTTAGTTTTTTTATATATTATAATTATTTTATTTTTAATAAGATTTTTTCCGAATTATATAGTAATTTTTTTTTAACTATACAATTGGTAACATAATCATTTTGTCTACATTACTAGTAGTTTTCTATTAATCTTTTTATATAAGTTATATGTTATTTGTTAACATTATATATTTTTTGATATAATTATCCGCGTATTAAACGGGTCAGTAAGCTAGTTTTTATAAATATGAAAACAGTAAGAATTAATTTATTAGTTTTTATATAATTACGGTAGCTTTAAAATTGATTTTATATTTTCCCGTGATAGTAATGAAAAAATTGAATATCTTTTTGGTCGTTAAAGAAACCCTTAGAAAAAGTATTCTTTTAAAAAACATAAAGTAAGTTGCCATGTCTTTATTAAACCATATTAAATACAAGAAATTAATAAATTAAGTTTAAAGATTAGTCTGGAAACGGTGGATTAGACATGGACCATTCTAGTGTCTTCTGATCTATAAATTGTGGTTACAAATTCGCAATCATGTCACTTTCACTCTATCCAATTAGATATCCAAACTTTATCCCATTTTCACTCCATATACAAATTCATATAAAAACTTGTGGAAACGAGCTTTAGACAAGAAACTACTACGAACATCATGATAATATAACGACATATCATGAAAAACAGAAAAAAAAAAAAAAAAAAAAAAAAAGTATGTGGTTATGTTTAAAAACATTACATATGTTCGTGTCAAAAGTAGCAAAGTGACAAAACAGATGAAATGTGGCCGTAGCTGATCCTGAAACACAAAGCATATGATCGAGTATACGGATGAGGGCCTTGTATTAGAATCCGATTTTTTAAGTCAGATGTTTGATTAATAAAAATGTTAAGACATGAAAAAAATTGTTTGGAGTAATAATACTTTGTGATTGATTGTTGAAAGCCATTTTTCTGACTTCCAATTTAGCTTTTCTCAATTGTGCCTGGTAGCAGAATCTCCTAATATCGGAATCTCATCTTTTAGTATCTGACCTTTCTTGTCGATGTTACTAACTTGATAAGCCTCGGGTAGATGATTCATGAGTATCTAACGTCAACTCCTACACACATTTTTGCAAAGAAAGCTTGGGAAATATGCGACTTTACTTCTCAATAAAACCTATAAGAAAATAATTATAATGTGATGTAATATAACGATGATAATATAATTGTTGTGTTAGCTTTCCATCATCTGAACTAGAAATGTTATAACAAGTACTAGGCATCTATTATAACAAATAGCAAACAGTCTCAAACTTTTTATGATCGATATCCAAAATTTTCTAGGACTTTTAAAATTTCATACGAGATCCTGATCTTGACAAGATGTTTTAAGATCCCGATCCAAGTAAGTCCTCGGGTTTTAATCGTAAACTAAAGAACCATCAAATTCAGGGGCGGAGCCACTTATAGGTGAGTGGGTTCAATTGAACCCACTGAGATTCTGAAAATCGATCTTAGTATGTGTATATATACTTAAATCATAGTATATGTTGACCAATTGAACCCACTGATTTTCTTGAATTGAACCCGCTGACCTCTGTTCTTGAACCCACTGTTTAGTTTTTGCCCTAATTGGCTATATTGAACTTTGTTACTCATCAGTATATGCAATATGATTATAGTGAATCTATCGTTTTATTTGTTGATATGCATATGTAGTTGGTTTCATCCTCTAATTTTTTATTTCCATTGTCAATTTGGTGATTTTGATTGGGGTTCCATTCATTGATTTTACCATCCTCCCTTCATGGCTGATACTACCCAATAACCAGGTATCACTTTTGATTCAATTTGTGATTTCATTTAAACAAAATTCACAGTTATGACCAAATACCATAGGATCATGTCAAAATAGTCTGTTTATTTGAATTAATGGTTATTTTATTTATAATTGGGAGATAGCTTATGTAACAGTCGAGGCTACTCGGCTCTCGTGTATGAAGTCTCCTTATCTTTGTAATTAGTATTAGTCTCGTTCCGAATAGTTGATTTTCCCTTTTCTGCCTATTCATAGGCTATCATCTTTAAGCTAATATTATCTATAAAAATCATCACTAAACTGATGTGCATTCTTATATGTCAATTTGTTATCTTTGTTACTCTCTTTAAATACCAACATTATTTGGTTAAGTCTTCAACCAGGTAGTAGCACTATGGACATGGTACACAATGTTTGAAATTGGAAAAAGCAAACATATCACCTATTAAGAGACAGTTCGTATTTATAGAATTAGATTTACCATCTTATTAGATATACAACCAACTATAGAATACTTTAGATGTCCTCCTAGCATATCCTCCATTGACACTCTTTACTAACTAAGCAATAAGGGGTTCAAGACTAGAAGTAATAAACCGAAATTGGTGCTATGTTAGAAGGAAAAATAATTAGTTAATATTGACCCGTGAGCTTTCCAAAGAAAGGAGAAGGCATCAAAAAATTTCAATGCTTTGATAATGTAATGAAAGAACACATATGTGAAATCTGCATGCTTGATTCTTTCCTAGTTAATCTTCTCTTCAATGATTTGTTTTAATGATTAAAAACGGTATGTACCCATTATATTGAATTTTCCCTCATTTAACAAACTATTAAGTTATCTTCGGGTATGTTTCATAGGTTGTCTCTAGGGTGAGCAAAAATCTTGGAATATCAGTACCATCCGAATATAAGGGATACAATGACAACTTGGTTCAGCTCGAAAGACTTAAAGTATAACTCGAACCCGCTGACAAAATTTTCTGGCTCCGCCCCTGATCAAATTGACTATTTTTTGGATTAATTCAAATGACAAATGAAAAGTGTTTGTAGCATAAAGGCAAACGAGCTGGTCCATCAATTTAAAGGTATTTCCATTTTTCGCATTTAACATCCCAAATCTCAACATACATTGTTATTGCCTTGTATTATATTCAACTTTTTGTCGGTTGGGTAATTTATCTCAACCACTTTGTAGGCCAAGGTTGGCGTTGATTGTGCTCATGAAGTTATCAATAATATCTAGAATGAATTTAGATGAAAATTCGCTATCATTAAAATAAAATCTATCCCTATGTAAAATCAACTTAAAGTGACATTGTTTTATCTATTAGTTATTCACACACCATAACTATAAGTTTATAAATTTTGGTGGGAGATAATTTTTTTTTCCTTTTCTTAGAAAACGTTAACATAATTCGAAACTGAGACCGACAAAAACTTGATCAAAGCAATAACCATCTCGAACATGAGAAACTCGGTCTCGAACTCTTCATCGACAAAACCACACTCATGAGAAGGGACTGGACTGCTGTTTAGTATATTAGATATTATTACCAAAAATTTTGTATTAATATGGTTTTTGGTTCAATATCAGAAACAAACTTTCTTTTTATTTTTCAGCATATAAAAAAGCCATGGTTCTCTATGGTTATAAGTTTGGCCCTAGCCCTATTTTCATTTTGGCCCAAATATTAAGACTTTATTTTAAACAACATTTTTAAACAAATTAACAAAGCCTATTGCATTAATAAAACATACTGCTTACAAACAAGACCAGATTTTACAACTCTACAATCATCTAAAGTAAATTTTCACAAAAACTCATGTTTGATTCCTTTTAAGAACTTGAGAACATGAAGCATTGTAGGCCGATTAGCCGGATTCTCCGACACACAAATCGCAGCAATCTGAACCGTTTGAAGCATCCCCGCCTTTGTAACATCATTAACAACAGTTGGATCAAGCACATCGACTGCTTGTCCTTTCTTGATCTTATAGCAAACCCATCCCACTAAATTCCCGCCTTCAACGTCTTTAAACTCCAATCCAGTTGGCTCTTTTCCAGTTACAAGTTCAAGAAGAATCACTCCAAAGCTGTATACGTCACCTTTGGTCGTTGATCGCCAACTTTGACCGTATTCTGGAGGAATGTAACCAAACGTTCCAGCGAGATCAGTACTCACGTGAGTGTCAAATGCACTTATTAACCTTGCTAGCCCAAAATCAGCGACCTTTGGGTCGAAATCTTCGTTGAGTAAAATGTTACTAGCTTTAATATCTCTATGAATAATATGTGGAATAAACCCATGGTGCAAAAAGGCTATCCCACGAGCTGCACCCACCGCAATCTTGAACCGTTTAGCCCAAGTCAAGACTTCCGTATCCTCCGTTCGTGTTCGTAGCCAATTATCCAAACTTCCGTTCGCCATAAAGTCGTAAACAAGCAGCTTCTCTTCACCAAAAGAACAGTAACCAAGTAACGATACAAGATTCCGATGCTTAACTTTCCCTAAAGTTTCCATTTCAGCCAAAAACTCCCTTTGGCCTTGGGATTTCGCTTGATTTAGTTTCTTGACTGCCACAGTTTTCCCATTTGGCAACTGTGCTTTGTAAACGGTGCCAAATCCACCATCACCAACGATTTTTGACTTACAAAAGTTATTTGTTGCCTCAAGAATGTCGGAAAGTGTTAACTTTACGAGAGTTTGCTCAAACATTGCTACATTAATACTTAACGATTCTTTTGACCTGCTGTTGTTCAAGAGGTAAAGATTTTGATCAGTAGAACTGCTTATAGGCGAAACAGGATCTTCACAATCGGACTTTTTTTTTATTCTGTTGATTCGCTTAATTGCCACAATTGTTAGAAAAACTGTGATTAATAAAGTCAAGATGGCAATTGAAGCCAACGACCATAAACTGAAGAGTTTTGACCCTCGTCGTAAGCTTGTTTCCGGGCATTGCAAACCGAGAATCCCACCACATAACGCTTTGTTTCCAGATAACAACACTCTTGATGTGTTTTCGCATATTCCGTTCCTTGGAACCGGGCCTTCTAATCTGTTTCCCTCCAAATTCATGTGATTTAAACCAGAAACACTACAAAGACTATCAGGAATTCTTCCCGATAACTTGTTGTTTGATAAATCCAAATACTCTAGTTCCAAAAGGTTGCCAAGCCCCCACGGAATTCCACCTATAAATGAATTTCCGTGAAGATCCAACGAAGTCAAAAACGACATATTGCCTAGAGCAAGAGGTAATACCCCAGAAAACAAGTTATTACTCATATTCATGCTTTCGATCCGCCAATCCATGGAACGGGAAAACAATCCATCTATGGAACCGGATATACGGTTTTGCTGAAGAAAAAGCCCAGCGAGATTCACCATGTTTGAAATTGTTGAGGGAAGTTCGCCATTGAGAAGATTATCGCTTAAATCCAAATGAGTCAACCCAGCTAAGTTCCCGATTTCATCTGGAATCGAGCCAGAGAGACGATTACTGGTCAGATTAAGCTTAACCAAACTATGAAGTTGGCCTAATTCAACCGGTATGTTCCTAGTGAGATTATTACTCTGCAAATACAACCCTTGAAGCTTCAAAGATTTACCGAATTCAGCAGGCAAACCCCCAGATAACACATTGTTCGATAAATCTAACGTTGTAAGATTCGTCAACTTTGCTAAAGACTTCGGAATTTCACCAGAAAGCATGTTCCCATTAAGCAAAAGATCCACTATAACCAAACAGTTTCCCAACTCATCTGGTATAGAACCACTTAACCGATTGCGTGAAAGATCATACAACCCATGGTGTTGAACAAAACTCGAATCAGGAATACTAACTTCATTAAAATAACTCGAGTTATTAGAACAAGGAATTGAACCCGAAAGATCATTATTCGAAAGTACTAAACATTGTAACTCAGACAAGCCCGTGATCTCAACAGGAATCGACCCGTTCAATCTGTTTTCACCAAGATCTAAAGTAGTAAGAGAAATGCACCCCCCAAGTTCACCCGGAATCGAACTAGATAATAAATTTGAATTCAAATTAAGAACCGAAAGCGAAGAAAGCTTCCCGATTTCCTTCGGGATTTCTCCTGTTAATCTGTTGTTACTAAGAATCAGTCTTTCTAACAAAACAGCATTCCCTATTTCTTTAACAAGAATACCCTCTAACTGATTATTAGCAGCTGAAAACTCCATTAAACTCTCAGAACTCCATAAACTAACCGGAATCGACCCGTTTAAGTAATTCGAATCAAGATCAAGGACCATTAAAGGAAGCTGAGAAAAGTACTCAGGAATTTCCCCAACTATTTGATTCTCAGATAAAACCAACTGAGAAAGATTACCACAGCCCAAAAACGTCTCCCCAATTGAACCCGAAAGTAGATTACTTTCGACATCAAGTTCAGTTAACAAAACAGCATTACAAATTTCTTTAGGAACAAACCCGGTTAACATATTATTACTTAACCCCAAAACATTCAGCATTGTACAGTTACCAATCTCTCGTGGAATTCGACCCGTAAACCGGTTTCCAGCTAACAAAAGTGAGTTTATTTGGTCCCATATTCCAACCCAAGATGGCAAAGAACCCGAAAGCTGGTTATTTTCGGCCGAAAACGATAACAATGGAAGACCCGAAAGCGATTCAGGTAAAGACCCGGTTAATGAATTGAACGAAAGAACCAAAGTCTTGAGATTTCGACAGTTTCCGAGTTCACCCGGAATTGACCCGTTTAACTCGGAGTAAACCAGGTTCAAAATTGTCAAATTTTGTAAATCACCCAATGATTTTGAGATTGAACATTTTAATGGGTTATAAGAAAGGTCCAATTTTGACAAAGATTTAAGCTTTGAAATAGTGTTTGGTAATGGCCCTTGAAGTAAACAAGATGGTGAAAAAAAGTTTTGTAATTTTTCAAGATTTCCAATTTCCGGTGGAATTACGCCGGAGAAACGGTTGATTCCGATGAAAAGATCAGTCAAGTTTGATAAGTTTCCGATTTCCGGTGGAATGTTGCCGGAAAGTGAATTATTTGCAATATCAAGAAAAATCAAATCTTTAAGATTAAAAAGATAAGTAGATAAAAAGCCTGATAAAAAATTATTACCTAAGCCAAGTGACCGGAGTTTTGTCAACTTTCCGATCTCCGGCGGGATTTTTCCGGTAAGGGCATTTGAGGAAAGATCAAGAGACTGTAAATTTTTCAACTTTTTTATCTCTGAAGGGATTTCACCGGTAAAAAAATTGGGTCCGAGTTCAAGTGTGTGTAACTGAGTCAACTCGCCGAGTTGACTAGGTAACTCACCGGAAAGCTGGTTATTACCTAAATCCAGAACTCTAAGTCGCCGGAGTTGGGATATTTTGTGGGAAAGTTCGCCGGAAAACTGATTGGAAGAAAGGTTTAGAATAATGAGATTTGAAAGTTGGAAAAGTGAAATGGGGAGTGAGCCTTTGAGTGAGTGAGTTGCGAGAACGAGTGAGGTGACTCGGTTGTTTTGACAAAACACACCTTCCCATTTACAATGTGGGATTGTCTGGTTCCAATTTGATAACATATTTGGGTTCAAAAGTGAGTTTTTGAATGAAACCAAACACTCCATTTCTTCATCAACAATGGTGGCATTAGTCAAAAAAAACAACAAACCAAATACTACTATGTATGAAACCAAACACTCCATCATGTTTTTTTCTTTATGTTTTTCTAGGTTTCATTTTGAGTTTTTATGTTTGTGTTTTTTTGAGAGAGAATGTAATGTGGGAACGTGAAGTGAAACGGTGTCGTTTTAAATATTGGCGCCGGAAAGTAGACGGTCAAACAAATATCGGTTAATAAGTTGATTTGACGAAAATAGCCTTAAAAGTGGAAGATGGATGAGAATATATAAGGGATAATGGGGTAATTTGATATATCATTAAAAGTGAAAACTCATTTGCTATTTATATGAGTGTGCTAAAATTGGGAACTCACGTGTAACTTGCTTAAAATGGAATGTGATTAGTGATTATGAATTTATGAGTTTTTATTATGTTAATGAATATGGTAAAAGATTAATTAAGTACTATGTACTTGCCTATACATGTACCTTGGAAATTCAAAACGATATTCATTATTTTTAAAATTATTTTTTCTTAGTTTATTATATTGAACAATTTATTAAGTAGATAAAACATGCACTACATATAAAAATAACTTGGGAAGTAAATAAAACATGCATTTTCTAACACGGAATAAAAATTGAACCGATAAAAACAACTATTTACATGATTTTCATTATGAATAGTTACATTCAATCGTTCAATTATAAGAACTTAGTTATAAAATCAATCAGTATGACAAATTCTAACAACTTATTTATTATGTCTATAATATTGTTCGGTTTTTCTGCAAGTTTCACGAATTATTTCTGGTGAAGCTTTTTTTCACATATGTCATTCATCCTGAAACTACTTTGGTCCAAATACATTTAATTACAATAAAATTTAGATCTGCAATACATGTCGTCATCAAAACATGTCTTATTAAAAGTTTACTTATAAACATATGCATCAGTCTTCTTTACAATCGACGTGAAATTTGGCTAAGTTTTCACACAAATTATCATACAAAATGATTACAACAAGACACAAAAATGTGTATAAGTTTAAATTTCTTGATAAGTATTAGAGTATGTAAATCAATAAATATAAAGTTAGTACTTTAAAGCAGTTGCACGGTAAAGGAATAAGACATGTGATAGAGAAAAGAAGACAATTGTTGTATATATTTGTCGTTGGAATAAGTAATTTTGTCTTATATGTAACAAATTTTAAATCATGTGACTGCCGTTTGCCAGGTATGTGGGAAATCATAGTTTAGTAATTTGAAAGAGATTTTGTATTTTTTAAATATTTGTGTTTAAATTGAGGTTATAAAAAGACGACCAACAACAACATTACAAGTTTTCTAATATTTTTGTATTCTTAAAAGAATTTTCTAAGTTATTATGGAGAACACATCAACGGCGGAGATCATTTTTCTAAGTGTTTATGTTTTTAGTCTTTTTACTACCCTAAAGTTTATTTATGTCTTGTTTTTCTAATCTAGGAGATTGTAGTTGTCTTTCTAAATCTATATCAATTTCTTGTAATATATGATACTATTAGATAAAGGTGTTATCAATCGAGTTGAATCGAGCCAAACAGTTACTAAGTATAGTCTTACAAGTTGAAACCACTACTATGCCCACAACTGTTGTTGCATTCTCTCTTTCGCTCTCGCTCTCGCTCTCTTAAAATAACTTCTAAGAGCACCAAAGTCTGGCTTTGATTCTTGAATTTTCACATATTTTGCTATTGACATCAACAATATTATAGGTTTAAGGCTTGGATTATATTCATAGGCCATTTTTAGTTGTAAAATAAGTACACGCTATATCTTACAAGTTGTGCACGTTAGATTGTCAAGAAGCTAAACCTTTTCACCGTTTATACACAAATACTATTTACTGATCTTGTGAACTAATAATCTGAAAAGAGAAAACCACAATAATAAATAGTAAGATTTCATATCACAAAGGTCTTAAAAGAGACCGTTATGTTTTATTTAGAAAAACGACAATAATTTAGTTCATACATTTTTACCCGATACCTAAGTTATTAACAACTTTTAAATAACAGAAAAACTATTTACCAAAAGTAAGCAAGTTATGTTCGAATCTTGATTTACACAAAATAAAAGAAAATTTGAGACAAAAAAGGTAATGAAATCGAGGTATTAATTATGTCATCATCATCATCATAGTATGAAGTGATGACAAAAGTAAATCAATCACTAAACACTAAACACGAGGTGTGTGGAGAAGTTATCCACAACACCTGCAACACACTATAGGGAATCTGTACCCTCACTCCTGCACTCTCTTTTCCCTTTTAACATTTTTGAACAAAACCAAATATTCTCTCTAATTTCAAATTAATATAAATCTTGAATATTAATTATGTCATATTTTTTAGTTTGTGAAACATAAGACTAATATAATCACAATGGCATAGCGATAAGATGTTTTGATGTTTTTTAAAGACGTCATAGGTTCATACTCTTCTAATTAATATATTTGACGATATCTATGAAAATGGTTTGGAAATAGTCGGTCCAAAATTGTAAAGAAGTATCTCATTATGAGACTCTCATGGACATATAAGCGATCATGCTAGATCCTTTCTAGTTTGAGGGTTGGCCTCTTGAAAATGTTTGATTTTCTTTTACTATGTTAAACTTACTAAGGGCCTATTTGCAAGCATTAAAGATTCGGATTACAGACTTTGTCGGGAGTTTTATTCACTTGTAAATTCGTCATTATGGGGGTCTACATATGTTGTTTTGTATTACTCGTTGTCCGAATACTTGATATTTAAAATAATATAATACTATCTAAAATTTACAGAAATGGTATTTTTTTTTCTTTTTCGAAGTGGTTAGCCTCATATGCACACCTCAAACCGTGTTTCGTGACTAAGACTCCAGGAACCTTTAGTTACCATGTTCCTTTAATATTGATAACTTTGATCACACAATATCTTTGTTAAGTCGTATATATCTTAGTAAAAAAATCGTTTTCTTAACAGATAATATGAATCGGAAAAACCTATTTCGACATGGGAGAAGACTCAAACCCAATCTTAGTGTATATAAAAACAAACATACTACATGTGATATATTTTGGTGAAATTATGGAGTGTTTGGAAAAACATGCTACACTACACTAGTCCTTTCACCTGGTCAGTAAAATTAAAAACAGGGCAGGGCAATAACGTGTAGTAACAGCAATAATAGAGTGAGTGGGTTTGGTTTTGGGTCAGGGTCAGGGGGTTGGCTTCTGAGTGGCTTCAGTTTTTTGCTTTAAATATGCAAAGTAAAATCACAAATCTTTTGCCAATATTCCTCTCTTTTTATTACTTACTGACATAGTAAAAACAGTAACATATGGTAGTTGGGTAACTTTGCATAATACTATTTCTTGCATTGAATTTTTGTTCCTGTTTTTTATTACTACTTCACCAACTTACTGTATTGTGTATTGATGAATGTGAGGTTTTGAATAAGATGTGTAAAAGAGTTTATGGATGTTGTTAATGAGATTCATATGTTTAACAGTAATTAGGCTCGATCGATGTCTAGGTTAACAAAAACACGAGTAAGTAAATGAAATGAAACCTTAACTGTCGAAAGTTCAAAACAACTTAAAACGAGGTTCGTTTCATCTGGCTTGGTGAATTTGAGCAGGGAATGAAGTCATAAGCATAGGTTGAAAAGTGAAAATTACTTTTAATGCTTTATTTTGCTAATTAAATCAGGTCTTGGCTAAAACAAAATCTCGAATAGTGACCGAGTTTGAAGGAGTGTTACAATTCAACCTCGTAAATCCCTGGCTTATGCATTTTGTTGTTAAAAAATTGAATCTTGGGTATAAATTTGGTTTTGTTGTTTAAACCAAATTAGATCATGGTTTTTGGTTTGACTATTCCATAAAAAGAAAAACCAAGAACCCGAACCAAGAAACCCGAAAAGCGGATCATTGAACACTCCTAAATAAAAATTTGGGATTTTCTAGTTTTTTCAATATTTCTTTCTGTGTTGTATCCATTTGACTTCTTATGAGACTATATTTTAATCATGTCCATTTGTTTCCAAACTTCTTTGATGGCTTATGAACTTATTAGGAATCAAATAATCCGAACCAAGTAAAGTCATAAGTTAAGAAGATAAGCCGAAATATATGACCTTATAACAAAAAAGACGAACCAATAAGCCACCCCGTAGTGTATCAATCATACAATATCTTAGCCGGTTATGTCGAATTAGTTTTATTTTTATAGCTACTGATATTTTGTTAAGTTAAATTATTTTTGTATTTTTAATTGTTAAATTAAACAAAACATTCCTCTATCAAAACTTGTGGTCACTAGATGTAGTGGAAAGTATTGGCATCAACGGGTATATAAGCTACAATTTTGTTGCCAAGAGCTAAGTATAACTATTTGAGCAACGATTGACGGAGCTCAAAGGTTTGGGGTGTTAGCTAAATCGATACGAACTTCTGCTAGGGCAATGCAAACCTACTAAGCTCTTAGCGAGCCTAAGGTGCCTTATAATTTAGCTAGGTAACGTAAGAGAGTGCTCTTGAACGTATGAGTAATTGTTAAGTGGTCAGAATCATCCTCCGATGACAATGATTGAGATGCTATTTATAAGCAATAGCTAGGTTTTCCGTTTATAGGCCATGTACCGTGATCAGGCCCATGGGCTGTCATTGTTATGACGCATAAATGGGTATATGACGTAAACCTAACGTAAGCGTGACACCCGGTCAACTGAAGTCAAGGAGAACAATCTAGCCGTAGCGGGCCTTAGTTTCTCGTACACGGGGCACTTGAATGTCGGGCATGATCGAGCCCGGACACGAGGTGTGCCAGGTTGGCTCAAAGGCGGCCCGGAGCGTGCCTTAGTTTATCATGCACGGGGCACTTAGGTGCCGGGCATGATCGAGCCCGGGCACGAGGTGTGCCGGGTTGGCTCCAAGGCGGCCCAGGGAGTACCTTAGTTTATCACACAGGTAACTAGGTGTCGGGTATCATCGAGGGCGGCCACGAAACGTGTCAGGTATGCTCGAGGGCGGCCCGACAACGTGCCTTGGTTTCTCGGACACGTGTCGGGTATGATTGAGGGCGGCCCGACAACGTGTCTTGGTTTCTCGGACACGTATCGGGTATGCTCGAGGGCGGTCCAGCAATGTGCCTTGGTTTCTCGGACATGTGTCGGGTATGCTCGAGGGCGGCCCGACAATGTGCCTTGGTTTCTCGGAAATGTGTCGGGTATGCTCGAGGGCGGCCCGAAGTGTGTCTTGATTTCTCGGATACGTTCCAGGTAGGTTCCAAGGCGTTTCTGAATCGTTTTCGATGTCGGGATCACACCTCAATAGCCCAAGTTTGATATTTTGCTAAATTTTTCAAACTTTTTTAAAATCTCAAACTTTCTCTTTTCCCTCCCACATTTTCCCCCTATTTCAAAAAAAATTTGTTTAAAAAGGGTAGACCCCCTTTCATTTGACTTTCACTTTCATTTTTTCTTACCCTTTCTCCCATTTTCTCTATAGCCTAGTTTTCATTTGCTTTGTTTAAGAGAGGGAGAGGAGGGCGGCGGTGGACTACCTTCATTCTTCAAGTGAGTTAAAAAAAAATATTTTTTATTTTTTATTTTTGATCTTGTAGCTTTGCCCCCTATTGTTAGAATGTTGTTTGTTTGTCCTTTTGTCATTGTTAGTTGTAGGGTAAACATTTTGTTTTCTTATGTATGTCTTCTTATGGAGGGGGTGGGGTGGGTGCTCTCTGTGGAGCCAAGACCGCTTTTAGTACTTCTAACGCTTCCTGGAGTGATGGTTGTGTAAATGAAGGAGTTTAGATAGGGATTGCTTGTTGAGTCACTGTGGACCCTTCTAAGTGAACCAACATCAGAGTGTTTTGAAATGGAGAAGTGTTTTTGGGAGAGGGTTGTGTTGCGTTGATAGGAGACTTTCCCGTATGGAAGCCTTGAAAGCTTGACTGACCCGTCCCACTAGTGTGAAGCACCTCCACTTCAGCGGTGTCGGTACACTCAATAGTGAAGAGTCTAGTCCGTACTTCTGATAGGTTTTCCTCATTAATCCTTCGAGAATTTCCGACCCTGGCTCCAGCGTCTGTGTTTTGGGATTTGGGGGGAGTGGTATTGATGTCCACCAAGGGAACTGGGTCTTCCCTGCTCAGTGGTGGATTCTCAGGGGAACTAGTTGAATCCATAGGGAATGAAGGACTTGGAAGGAAAAACCTTAGTGAAAACCGTTGACTAAAACGGTCCCACGGATGGCGCCAATGTTTGAGCAACGATTGACGGAGCTCAAGGGTTTGGGGTGTTAGCTAAATCGATACGAACTCCTGCTAGGGTAGTGCGGACCTACTAAGCTCTTAGCGAGCCTAAGGTGGCGTATGATTTAGCTAGGTAACGTAAGAGAGTGCTCTTGAACGTGTGAGTAATTGGTAAGTGGTGAGAATCATCCTCCGATGACAATGATTGAGATGCTATTTATAGGCAATAGCTAGGTTTTCCGTTTATGGGCCTTGTACCATGATCAGGCCCATGGGCTGTCATTGTTATGACCCATAAATGGATATATGACGTAAGCCGGACACCCGGTCAACTGAAGTCAAGGAGAACAATCTAGTCGTAGCGGGCCTTAGTTTCTCGTGCACGGGGCACTTGAGTGCCGGGCATGATCGAGCCCGGACACGAGGTGTGCCGGGTTGGCTCAAAGGCGGCCCGGAGCGTGCCTTAGTTTATCGTGCACGGGGCACTTAGGTGTCGGGCATGAACGAGCCCGGACACGAGGTGTGACGGGTTGGCTCCAAGGCGGCCCGAGGAGTACCTTACTTTATCACACAGGTCACTAGGTGTCGGGTATCATCGAGGGCGGCTAGGCAACGTGCCGGGTATGCTCGAGGGGGCCCGGCAACGTGCCTCGGTTTCTCGGACACGTGTCGGGTATGCTCGAGGGCGGCCCGACAACGTGCCTCGGTTTCTCGGACACGTGCCGGGCATGTTCGAGGGCGGTCCGGCACCGTGCCTTGGTTTCTCGGACACATGTCGGGTATGCTCAAGGGCGGCCCGGAGTGTGTCTTGGTTTCTCGGATACGTGCCGGGTAGGTTCGAAGGCGTTTGTGAATCGTTTTCGGTGTCGGGATCACACCTCAATAATGACGTTTTTATGGTGTTCGCGATTATTTTTTTGATCAAGACGGAGTAATTCTGAAGAAAACCGAGAGAAACATAATTGTTTTATCTTTCAAGAGAATAAAGGAATTCAAAGGCAAAGTTTTGGCTAACTTTTGCTCGAGAATTCTTTTTCCTCAGTATGTAGGTAGATTCATACTTGGAGGAGGGGGCCCTTCAGGATTCCTTCATTCTCGAAAATAACCTGGGATATATTCATGGTATATATGTAAACACAGACTACACATTGAATGTTACCTTTGATCAAAATGACTATTTATACACTTTGTACTACGGTTTAGTAAGATACATATTGCCTATTACTTGCGATTGCTAGATTCATATTTCAAAAATAATTAAAACATAATCAAATAGGATGTTCAAGAGCTTGGTGTGAAGAATGATGCAACGCCAAGCTTAAAAACATGAGTCCTTACAGTTGACGAACCCTTAATGCTTCGAACTCATGAAAAGAATTGCACTCGTCATATTCTTATAAAACGTTTGAATATGCTGGTACCAACATACTTCCGAAAACTGTTAAAACTAGCAACTTAAATTCAAAAGTGAGATCAAAATGTTGTTTTTTCAGCATAAACTAGCAACTAGGTCACGTGCCTTGGTTGCATCGTCTTGGTCTTAGCCCAACTACAGTCAAATTCATACACAATCTCTACTGGACTTGGACTACCACCCTGAGTCCCTGACATAAACCATCCTGACTTTTTTGAAATCAAGATTTCACCTACTGAGATCAGACTACTAATCCTTTCTGATCTCATAGTCGATTTTATGCATCTGTATCACATGGTAAAGCTAGTAATTGATGGCAGCAATTTAGAGCTCATTCATCCGAAACATGACACTTGTCACGCTTCTTTGTTTGGGTTCGAATGGTTAAAGAATATGGTAGCCAAAAAGAATATGACGAAACTGTTGATGGACCAGCTATGATGCATTATATTGCATATTGAACTAGATGCATTCTATAATTCCATTACATGTCTTTTATAACGTGTTGAATTAACTACAGCTCTCCACGTGGCTTTAGAGAATCGCATAGACAGACATAACTGTATATGCTCTCTAGAGAAAGCTTCCTCTTTCCACGTCTATTACAATCAATTACGCTTATATTCTTTTACCATTCTATCATTTTCAATTATTGTCTTATTGAACCCACTAGTATATGCTATTATATAAGACATACAAAGTAACCGCGAATCTTATTTACTAGATATATAAATAAAGATCGAACTTTACAAACTTATCAGCATAACTTCGCAAGTTGTATAGATTAGGTAGGTAGGCCTTCAATATCTCATTTCTCATATAAATTAAAGTCCCAATTACACTCTCGTTTGTCGGCATGTCGCTTGTTGTAGGAAGGGTGATAGGAGATGTAATCGACCAATTCACACCTAGTGTGCTAATGGATATAACCTACAATAACCATTACACCGTCTTCAATGGACATGAGATGATGCCTAATGTCATTACTTCTAAACCGCAAGTTCAAATTGGTGGTGTAGACATGAGATCTTCTTATACTATAGTAATTCTCGTTCTCTTTAAATTTTAGGAATATTTACAAATGCACTTATTAACATATGTATTCAATTTTAATTTGCAGATATTGACCGACCCAGATGCACCTAGTCCAAGTGATCCTTACTTAAAAGAACATCTTCATTGGTGAGCATTAATCAAAGCTTATTGTAAAAAGAAAAGTTGAACACATACGCGAATTAACCTAAATTCAATTTTTCAGGATTGTCACCGACATTCCTGGTACAACTGATGCTACTTTTGGTACGTTATGCACACTATAAAATTAATATAAGCTGAACTATTATTAACTATGGATATACGGAACACAGGAAGGGAAATTGTGAGCTATGAAAGACCAAAACCGGTGATAGGAATTCACCGATATGTGTTCTTGTTATTCAAGCAACGAGCTAGGCAATCCGTGAGCCCCCCTGTTTCCAGAGATTGTTTTAACACTAGGATATTCTCTCAAGAAAATGACTTAGGATCACCAGTTGCGGTTGTCTACTTCAATGCTCAAAGAGAAAATGCCTCTCGTAGAAGATAACTTAATTTCGTACGCAAACTCTTAATAAAACAATAAAACTTTTTTATTATTATTTTCATTATGCATTTTTCTTATTGTAATTTGTTTATGATATGTATTTTTCTTTCATGTTTTTAAGTGTATTTGTGGTATACAAGTTTAAGAAGGAATGCGGTGGTTTTGCTCTACCGTACTACTTGTAATTTGTTTATGATATGTATTTTGATTTTTAGTTCTCGCTGTTCTTTATTCTTATTTTCTTTCAAGGAGGTGGTAGAGAAAAAGTTCAAAAAATTAAATACGAAAAAACTTAAATGAACTGACGCAATTAAAATGAAAATTGAAAACCTTATAGAAACTTATAAATTTTTTTTTGCTAAGCATAACCCCGGAGGCTATGTTTAAAGTATTCACACACGCATAATATTATTGCATTTAGGGGTTGTTACCTTGAAATGCAAATGCATGGTTGGCTATTCAAATATACGGGTCGTTATTCAAATATAAGGCTAACTTTGTCTGAATATATTAAACATCGCCCCCAGCTAATGTTTAGCAAAAAAACCTTAAAGAAAAAATTTGTGAAACTACAAGATGTTATATCTTCTAAACATGTGCTAATTACTAAAGGGGTGTTTGCTTTGGCTGATTTGGTGGGCTTATAAGCTTATGTAACTTTTCAAAAGCTCGTAATCTCACTTTTTTACTTTATCCTGCTTATGAGGTATAAAGTTGAGCTTTATAGCCTTAAAAAGTTATAAGTTCAACTTGCTAAGCTCATAAAACTGAAGAAATTGAGCTTACGAGCTTTTAAAATTTACATTATAGCTCATAAGTCAAGTAATAAGCCGAAATTGCTACACTAAGATTCAGAAGAAATTGCTAATTCTTACATCAATATCAGCTCAATTGTCAATCAACAAAGTACAAGTGAAGGCAGCCTACCGAGTGACGTCATGGCTTCAACGACTTCTCCGTCAACGGTAACTGAGATTTTCTTCCGATGCCGATCACTGAAAAGAGTTTTCCCGTTTCCGTTAGGAAGTTGGGGAGATATAATAAAGGGAAAGAGTAAGTAACACATATGGTCCTCAACTTATGCTAGAATATAATGTTTAGTCCACATTTTTCTTTATTACAATTTACACTCGATATTTTTTTATATTTTTTTGGGTAAAAGGAAATGGTTACCCCGGTAAAATAATATTCTCGTGTAGTAAAGTTTATTTGATTCAACAAACAACAAAGCAAAGGGAGTACTATGAGTGATTTGTGTGTTGAAGTTGGATTGGATTAACTTGAAATGAAAGAGTCGTTCAAGTGTAATTATGAATCACGACCGAAAAGATTTAAGTGAAATTATGGTTCCATAGTTAAACTTGATTGTTGTTAATTTATGGTAAATATTTTTTGATTTGGTGATGTGTGTGAACCTAAATGGAACCAAAGTTATATTTGTTATTTTTACCTTTGATTTAAAAAAGAAATGCAACTTGGTACATACCTTTAGGAAAAATCATACTATCCTGCGGGTATTTAATAGTTACTAAGATCGTTTAACATATCGGTATAGGCTCAAACGGAACGACATGGTATTATGGTTCACAAGCAAAGACAATGAGCAACTCAAGCTCGAAAATAAGCTATGAAAGAATCTATTGAGAACATGAATTGGTACAAATGTGGCAGGCATGGAATTTTAAAAGAAAAATCAATTGAAAAACACAAACATATAAAAGAGAACGATCTATTAAAATATGAGCTTAGTCGGATAACTATTTTTGCTCATTAACTATCTCACAATGCTTCATCATCACTGGGTACTAATGACGATGGAGAATTTCTCGATAGTTGATGGACAAGGCAAGTTAATCAACTAAGCGTATCTCTTGATTGAACGTTATCTTTCAAACAACTTGTATTCTTTCATAGCTATATTCTCAAACCGGAGTTTCTCATTCTTGTGTTTTAGATTTCCACTATCATGACGAGCTATTGGAGGCTAAACAATAAGGTAGATAATCTTATTAAGAAGTAATTACCCACTTTATAGTAATGGATCTTAGGATATTTCATTAAGGTGGGTAATAACTATTACTTAAACCTTTTCAAATGGCAAATTCTATTTTTTAGGGGTATCACCGACATTTTGGTACAACTGAATCTACTTTTGGTACACCGATTATACTATAAAATTAATATAAGCTTAACTATTCTATTTTTTAGGGTATCACCGACATTTAAAAAAAATATATATGAAAAAACTTAAATTAACAGAAGCATTTAAAAGGAAAATAGAAAACCTTATTAAAACTAAAAAGAAAAAGAAAAAAAGATCTTGCTAAGCATAGCCTCGGAGGGTATGTCTAAAGTATTCATTATTCGGTATTCAGACACACATAATATTATTGCACTCAGGGATTGTTACCTGAAAATGAAAATGCACGGTCGATTATTCAAATAGAGGGTTAAGTTTGTCTTAATATATTTAAACATAGCCCCGAGCTATGTTTAGCAACAAATCCGTAAAGAAAAACTTTGTGAAACTACAAGATGTTTATCTTCTAAAATGTGCTAATTAATAAAGGGATATTTGTTGTGGCTAATGAGCTTATGTAAATTTTCAAAAGTTCGTAAGTCCACTTTTTCGGCTTATGAGGTTGTGAAGTTAGGAGATGTTTGTTTGGGTTTATATAAAGAGGCTTATGGCTTATTGGTATTTCGCTTTATGTTTAATAAGAGCGGATTTTCTTGTTTATGTAACCGTTTATGGGTTTATTATTGCTTATTATATCATAATAAACATTAATAAGTCCATAAAAAGTTACATAAATCATAAAATTTAGGCTTAATGAAACCTAAGCAAAGATATTAATAAGTTATAAACCCACTTGTATAAACCCAAATAAACACCCCTATGTTAATAACTTAAATAAGTTATAAGCTCACTATAAGATTAGAGTAAATGAGTTTACAATGTAAATTTTCAAAATCTCGTAAGCCCACTTTTTCGGCTTATGAGGTTGTGAAGTTAGGGATGTTTGTTTGGGTTTATATAAGCAGGCTTATGACCTATTGGTATATCGGCTTATGTTTAATAAGCGCGGATTTTCTTGCTTATGTAACCGTTTATGGGTTTATAACGTTTATTATTGTTTATTATGTCATAATAAACGGTAATAACCACATAAAAAGTTACATAAATCATAAAATTTGGGCTTAATGAAACCTAAGCCAAAATATTAACAAGTTATAAACCCACTTGTATAAACCGAAATAAACAACCCTATGTTAATAACTTAAATAAGTTATAAGCTCTATATAAGACTAGAGAAAATGAGTTTACAATGTAAATTTTTAAAAGCTCGTAAGCCCACTTTTTTGGCTTATGAGGTTGTGAAGTTAGGGGATGTTTGTTTGGGTTTATATAAGGAGGCTTATGGCTTATTGATATTTCGGCTTATGTTTAATAAGCGCCGATTTTCTTGCTTATTTAACCGTTTATGGGTTTATTATTGGTTATTATATCATAATAAACGGTAGTAAGCCCATAAAAAGTTACATAAATCATAAAATTTGGGCTTAATGAAACCTAAGCCAAAATATTAATAAGTTATAAACCCACTTGTATAAACCCAAATAAACACCCCTATGTTAATAACTTAAATAAGTTATAAGCTCAGTATAATACTAGAGAAAATGAGTTTACAATGTAAATTTTTAAAAGCTCGTAAGCCCACTTTTTCGGCTTATGAGGTTGTGAAGTTAGGGGATGTTTGTTTGGGTTTATATAAGGAGGCTTATGGCTTATTGATATTTCGGCTTATGTTTAATAAGCGCCGATTTTCTTGCTTATGTAACCGTTTATGGGTTTATTATTGGTTATTATATCATAATAAACGTAGTAAGCCCATAAAAAGTTACATAAATCATAAAATTTAGGCTTAATGAAACCTAAGCCAAAATATTAATAAGTTATAAACCCAAATAAACACCCCTATGTTAATAACTTAAAGAGTTAATTACATAAATCGTCCTTATGGTTAATCCAAAATTACGGATTTCGTCCCTAAGTTTAAAAAATTGCATAAATCGTCCAATTCTGGAAACTAATTACGATTTTCATCCCTAAAATGGATGTCCGTTAAAATTTTCTGTTAAAATTTTCGTTAACTAATTACACATTTCGTCCCTAAAATGGACGTCCGTTAGAAATTAGGGACGAAAAGCGTAATTAGTTTCCAAAAGTGGACGATTTATGCAACGTTTTAAACTTAGGGACGAAATCCGTAATTTTGGATAAACCTTAAGGACGATTTATGTAATTAACTCTAACTTAAATAAGTTATAAGCTCAGTATAAGACTAGAGAAAATGAGTTTACAATGTAAATTTTCAAAAGCTCGTAAGCCCACTTTTTTGGCTTATGAGGTTGTGAAGTTAGGGTATGTTTGTTTGGGTTTATATAAGGAGGCTTATGGCTTATTGATATTCCGACTTATGTTTAATAAGCGCGAATTTTCTTACTTATGTAACCGTTTATGGGTTTAATATTGCTTATTATGTCATAATAAACAATAATAAGCTTATAAAAGGTTACATAAACTAGAAAACTTGGGCTTAATGAAAATAAGCCAAAATATTAATAAGGTATAAACCCACTTGTATAAACCCAAATAAACACGCCTAAGTTAATAACTTAAATAAGTTATAAACTCAATATAAGACTAGAGAAAATGAGTTTACAAGCTTTTCAATATTTACATTATACGGAGTAGCTCATAACTCAAGGAATAAGATGAAACAAACACCCCCTTAAGATTCATGGGAATCAACAACAGTGTCACAATCTACAAGATGTTTATCTTCTAAAATGTGCTAATTACTAAAGGGATATTTGTTTTGGCTAATGAGCTTATGTAAATTTTCAAAAGCTTGTAAGTCCACTTTTTCGGCTTATGAGGTTGTGAAGTTAGGGGATGTTTGTTTAGGTTTATATAAGGAGGCTTATGGCTTATTGGTATTTCGGGTTACGTTTAATAAGCGCAGATTTTCTTGCTTATGTAACCGTTTATGGGCTTATTATTATTTATTAGGTCATAATAAAGGATAATAAGCCCATAAAAGGTTACATAAACCATAAAATTTGGATTTAATGAAACATAAGCCAAAATATTAATAAGTCATAAACCCCCCTTATATACCCCTAGATAAACACCCCTATATTAACAACTTAAATAAGTTATAAGCTTAATATAAGACTAGAGAAAATGAGTTTACAAGTTTTTCGATATTACATTATACGGAGTAGCTCATAAGTTCAACAATAAGCCGAAACAAACACCCCTAAAATTTATGGGAATCAACAAGAGTGTCACAGTCTACAAATTAGCAAATGATGAGTAGGAAAATTACAATTTACCTGATTTTTCCGTTGCCGGTAATTGAGAGTATACTTCCGACGCCGACCACTAATAAAAGTTTTCAGTTTCCGTTGGGAAATCGGGGAAATATTTTAAAAAAAGAGTAAGTTACAAATATAATCCCTAACTTATGCTAGAATTTTTTGTTTAGTCCACATGTTTATTTAAATGTCTCTTCATTTATAAGAGACTTCTCGACATTTAATATGTTCGTATTTTATGATCTTGATATCAATTGAAACTAGAAGTTATAACGCGGTGTAGATGAAAGCCAACAAAGCAAAGGGGTATTAGGTAGATTCATATAGATGCTTTGTATGTTGATGCTGGTTTGAATTGACTTTTAATGAACCGAGACCTAACATATTAGAGTAAGATTATGGTTCTATAATAAAACTTGGTCGAAGTTACTCTATAATAATATATTTTGATTTGGTGATTTGAGTGAACCTACATTAAAGCAAAACCCTGAAAGATTCAATGTCACTAATATTTGTTATGGTTATGTTCCATTTTTAAAAGAAATGTGACTTGGTATACACCTTTAGGAAAAATCCTACTATCTTGTGGCTATTTAATAGTTACTAAGATCGTTTAACACATCGTTATAGGCTCAAACACAACAAGACATTAGACATGGTATTACGGTTTTCAAGCAAGATAATGAGAAACTCAAGCTCGAAAATAAAGTCATGAAAGAATCTATTGACAACATGAATTGCTACAAATGTGGAGGGCATGGAACTTTAAAAGACAAATCAATTGAAAAACACCAGCAATTCAAAACGAACACTCTATTAAAATATATGCTTAGTCGAATGACTATTTTTGTACATTAACTATCTCACAATGCTTCATCATCATCAGTCCTAATCACAATGGAGGATTTCCTAATAGCCGATGTACAAGACAAGTTAGTCAACTAAGCGTATCTCTTAATTGAACGTTTTCTTTCAAACAACCTGAATTCTTAAATGAATTTGTCTCCTAGAGTTCCTTGTCCACTACATTTATAGCAATTCATGTTTTCAATAGCTTCTTTCATAACTATATTTTCAAGCTGGAGTTTCTCACTCTCGCGCTTTAGATTTCCACTATTATGACGATCTATTAAAGGCTAAACACTATGGTAAATGATCTTATTAAGAGTTAGACCCTAAGATATTTCCATTAAGGTGGATAAAATATTTAATTAATTCCATTTAAATGTATTGAATAATAAAAAAGATAAAAGATAAAATATTTAATTAATGTATATCTAATTATTGCCGAGGTGTCTATTGGACACATATAGCAAAACATTTTATATTAATGTAATCTTATTATTGTTGTATAATTATGAACCTCTATTAATCGATTAATTTTTTTAAATTAATTTTTTTTTAAACATGATTATTACCTTTTGGATTTTTACCAAAACTGATTTTTCATTAAAGTTATGACAATATAATTATTGTTTGACTATTAATTAAATGGACCTTTTATATTTATACCCGATGTGTGTTTTTCTTCCATTGATCTTATTAATAAAAAAAAGTGATATTTTTAAAATGTATGTAGTTTATTAAAAATGAGTAGTAAAAAATTGATTTTTATATGAAGGTATTCGATTCAATACCACCAAAACATCATAAATTCACATAAAAAGTATGTTTACATATAAACATTGGGTTTTTCTTCGATGTATCAAATGGGTATATATTTTATGTTGTTAAAATACATTAATATGTTTTTTTTTAATCTTTATTTAATATGTTTTTCAATATATATAGAAATTTGAAGTTCAATTAATATCATTAAATGACGTAAAATATATACCCACTTGACACATTGTAGATAAACTCATACAAAAATAACGAATTTTTAATTCTTTGTATCGAATTCCAAAGTGCAGATAAAATTTGTCGACTATAGAAAGTCAAATGATAACAAACTTTTCTAAAGATTCACTCACATGTAATTACGGCCGTATCTCTTTTCTACATCTCCGAAAGCCACCGAGTTAAACAAGACTAATAGCAAGCAAGCATCTTCAATATATATTAACACATTTAAATGTTTATGATAAATGCGCAATGATATGAAAATGAATTCGGTGTTCATATGAAAAAAATAATAAAAAATGATAGATATGAAGGAGACGTTTAACCTGAATAAGAGAGGAATTATGTATTCCGTCGTGAATTCCATATGATATCCCGTTGTGTTTAATTACAAGAAAAGATAATTACTTGATCATAGAAGAGGCGATTGGATGATATGCGATGGTTATGCTTAAGTGTTGTGTTAAGGGTATGAGACTCAAATATATGTATTTTTCATTTGTGGATGTCGTTATTTATAGTGATGCCCTACATGGTAGCATAAAGAAATTAGGGCAACAAAAAACGCTCTTTGAAAACAATAAAGGTAAATTATCAAAAAACGCGGTTTCAAAACAATAAAATATGAGCTGTCAAAAAACGCATATTGAAAACAATATAAGATGAGTTGTCAAAAAACGTTGTTTGAAAACAATAAAGGTAAGTTGGCAAAAAACGCGGTTTGAAAACAATAAAATATGAGCTGTCAAAAAACGCAGGTTGAAAACAATAAAAGATGAGTTTTCAAAAAACGTTGTTTGAAAACAATAAAGGTAAGTTGTCAACAAACGCGGTTTGAATACAATAAAATATGAGCTGTCAAAAAACGCATATTGAAAATAATAAAAGATGAGTTGTCAAAAAACGATGTTTGAAAACAATAAAAGATGAGCTGTCAAAAAACGCGATTTATAAACAATAAAAATAAGCTATCAAAAAAACAGTTTAAAAACAATAAAAATGAGTCGTAAAAAAGAACATGGTTTGTTTTGACATTTTTATATTAAAATATACATATCATTTTACATTTATTATGGATATTTCGAACAAAGCAAGAAACTATCCTTTCTCATTTCATAAACGGCTTAATCGAGTTTGTAGAGCTCATCTATTGAGGTGTTTTAGGTCTTTAGATTACTTCTTTCAAACAATATTAGTTTGATTCAGTTTTAAAATCATATATTAAAAAATTCAAAAGTATTTTCGGTCATAAGTTATTAGATGTCACAGATAAGACGGTAGAAATATATCCAAACTCACTTTTTTTTAAATATAATTAAAATGTTACAAACCTATAATTTTAAGAGATAAACTCCGAATTACAAATTCAACATAAAGATTCACCTAAAATGACATCTACGAGCATTTTGAAGCAAATTCATCAATCATCTTATCGTGGTGTACATCGTGACTAGTATGGTTAACTCCGTGATGTCTTTCTCCCTTAAATGCTACATTTGACAAATTATTTGTACAAAACTAACTTCCTTAAATAAGTCATTTCCATCGATGCAAACATCTTAATCGTGTGTTAAAGTAGATTCAGGATTCGAAGTAACATTCTTTTAAGAGGTCATCATTTAAATAAGCTAATCTGAAGAAACAATTGATTAAGATTTGAAGCCGGCTGCTCACAGCTGATTACTTGATGATCTTAAATCGATTAAATACCGAATTAAGAGACTACTCGGATTTCTTGATGAAACAGTCGAGTAGTCGATTGAATGGTTTACGATTGACGTTTTAATATGGTCATCTTAAACTTTTGTTTGGCTTAAAACAATTCAAAATTAGGCCTTAAAAAAAATGGTTCGACTTTTAGATAAAAGTATTTAAAACATAGGCAAAATGAATCTAGGTATATATGACATAGTCATAGTCAATCCTAAATATATGAAAAATATATCAAACCTAGACATATTAATACATGATCATGATCATGATAATTTAACTACTTGTCTAAACTCCTTGTTGACTTGGACTGGATTGAACGATATCTTTGATTCCCTGAACTGTCCGCGACACCAGATCGTTAACTGTCGTGATTGAATCCATTGTAACTGCAGTCTTGTTTGGTATCAGTACTTGGAACCCAACAGTCACCATGGATCCATGTTCACCATTGCCAGCAGGCACAATGTATATTCCTGATGGCAAGAGAGCCGCAGCAGAACTGATGTCTTCCCCCATCATCACGGCAGTTATTGTCGGGTTGTCCAAAGGTGCGTAGACTATGTGTGATCCTGTCATATCACTTGTAGTCTCCTGTAGTACCTTGATTGGTTCCTGTATATGAAAAAAATAACAACAAAAAGTTAGAAAGTAATGAAACTTGTAAGACATTTCAAATTTGTGTAAAGTGTAAACTATAAGCTCACATTGGAAGACAAAACCGAGATGGAGTTTGGGCTAGATTCGTCTTGTCCCAAAGGAAAATACATCATGTTCTCTTTAGCATTTTCGTGGCATAACACGTCCCAAACACACCTCAAGTCTTTATTCAACAACAAATCAAACAAGTGTTGATGTGTTGTTGGAGTCCAGAACGAAAACCCTGCACTCAGGATGGTTCCCGACGGTTCACAAAGATCGTCTATGGACTTACGTGCCATGATCTTTGGTGTTCCGGGTGCATGATCGGTAACCAAGTCCCAATGTTGACCACCGGTCAAACAAACACCAGCACAGAAGAGATTAGTCATGCGTTGCGCTAGACCTTTTAAGCTTCTTCTCGTGTTTGGTAACAAGCCTTGGATGGTGCTAGGTGACGTGATGGCTTGTAAGAATTCACAATGCCTCAAAAGTGCACATATCCATCTTTGTGCACCAAAGCCTAGACCCGAGCTTAGTAACCGACGGTACTGATCATGAACTAGATTTTCGTCATATTCTGAATGTTCAATCCATGTTACCTGCGTATATCTCATTTAGACTTATGTTTATGCAAATACAAGAATATATATTTGAACAAATGGTTATACACATTACATACCGTCGTGAAACCATTTGACATATCACGCAAAATACAACCCGAAGGACGCCTTCTGGTTCCAACATCCACGGACAAATCAACGACAACCCATATCCCTTCTGCTGGTTGTGCGCTGAATCGAATAAACTTGTCAACTCGAGCGGGTACCAAAGGAGATATAAGTTGGATCTCGGCTCTCATCTACATAAAATTTTTATTCATTTAGATTTTTGCCTATCATTTTCAACAACATTAAATTAAATAGAAATCCAAGAAGGCTTACAAGTTGGAGAGCGCCGTTTCTTGAACCTCCTGTACCACTTGAAAGAACTTCCATTGTAGTACTGCTTCCAATCATGCCCGCAAACATATCTCTCCATCGGTTCTGTTTTCGGATATGTTATAAGTAATCAATGGTATATATTAAACTAAAGAAGACAAAAGATAATACTTACTCCATCGAGCAATGATTCCACGAGGTCTAAGCTACCCATTGATACGACGCCCCTAGCCCTTGAAGCCTCGGATACGTATCCTAGAGGTTTCGTGCCAACCAAAGGAAGAAAAGCCTTTGTGTACTCGTAGAAGTTAAGGCTTTCTCCTCCTCCTCCTTCTACGTTTGGAATCCAAAGTGGGGCATCGATCTGCCCAAGTTTCATGAGCTCGTCCATTGCTTTTGATGCAAGCTCAAGATACTCGTTTCTTTGAAATCCACTCTGGGTTCGGTTAAGGCCACCACCAGCGTTCGTGCTTCCTATAACGGTTAGTTTCAAGTTAGGCTTCATTAGTAACGAATCCAATAACATCTATGAAACACACTTATTAACAAAAACAACAAAGCAAATGAATTACCTTCTCTTGGCAAGGAACTGGGTAGTGAAGACAAAGGCTTACCCATTCTTTGATTGACGAAATTAGTCACTTGACTAAGCTCATCTCTTAAGCGGGCGTTATCTTTTATTAGCTTCTCTACTGCGTCTTCAAAACTCCCATACCCTCCACATTGGAGGCACTTCATGCTGTCAGCAGAATCTTTCATGACTTTATTTTCGAGTCTGAGTTGCTCGTTTTCTTGCCTAAGAACAGCATTCTCATGACGCTCCCCTTGTGTCTATACAAAAGTTGTAAAAAATAAGTACTAATTACATAACAACATTTTTTATTTTATTTTATCAAACCTTACCTTCACTTGAGTTCTTCTATTTTGGAACCAAAATTTGACTTGATCCACATCAAGGTTAAGTTTTCTTCCAATTGCCAACCTTTTTTTCTCAGTAGGGTGATCGTTCTTCTTAAAGTAACTAATAACACAAACATTATAAAGTTAAAAAAAAAAAAAGTCATGTAATTAACTCAATATATATTGAAATGTAAAATAATGTTTATGAGTGAAAAATAAATAAAAGTGAGTATTACTTTTCGAGTTCTTGAACTTGATAAGGAGTATGGCGACATTTTTGTCGCCTGCCTGAACTCGAAGATGCACCTACATGATTGTTCTCTTGTTCCTCACTAGATTCTACTTCGAGAATCTCATTTCCACCTGCCCCGATTTGAGGTACTTCTTCGTTGTCCCTTTGATTACCATTTCCTTCAATGTTATCCCATGCAGCATTTCCAAACCTCTCCATATTTCTAAGCGTCTGTTTGCCAAATCACCATATCACAATCAAAAACGATATCGAAACAAACAAAGAGCAAATACAAACCCACAAATAAGTTAAAAATTATAATAGAAATGATCGAGTTTTAAAAATATATAGTAAATGGTAAATGTTAAGTTGATGACATAAGTTTTAATTCAATTTAGGTACTAATATTTTTTTTTCTTACATTTAATTGATCATAAATACTTTTATTTCGGATACAATTTGATAAAAAGTAAAAAAAAAAAAAAAAAAAAAAAAAAAAAAAAAAAAAAAAAAAAAAAACTAAACAATTAATCAGGAAGCTCTGAAATATAAACTAAATAAATTCTCCAATAATATTTTATTACAAAGAAAAAAAAATTACTTTATTTTGGAATATAATGTTTTTTAATTAAAGTTAAAATATCCAAATAGATTTATGTTTCATGATTAAAAACATATATACCACATAATCATAAAAATTAATCAAAATTAAAATAATTAAAGTGTATTCCAAAAGTGATAATGATTTCATTTCTATAAGAAAAGAAACACACTTTTATCTCATAGGAAATCTAGTTACAATATAAAGATTAAAGATCTATGGAAATTTTTAATGCATGCATAAAATGTACACCATTTGTATCAAGTTGGTTTTTAGCTTTTACTACCATATATACACTAAATCTTAAGTGTAAAATTATTTTTAAACTAAACAAGATAGATATTTATAATAAAGAAAAAAGTTAATAAAACCAATTTTGTTCAGTAAATTAAGAACAAAAGATAAAAATAAGCTATAAATAAATAATAAATTTTTCAACAAAAACATATTTAAGAACATACCCATTTTGAAAATTTTAATGAGATTGTTTTAGTTATGTATTTATAATTTATTTTTTAGTTTGTATGATACATGTTTAATAACTAATTAAATGATTTGTAAAATATGATGTAACAATGATGTTACACCAAATTTAATGTAGAGTTAATTACATAAACCGTCCCTAAGATTTATCTCAAATTACGGATTTCGTCCCTAAGTTTAAAAGCTGCATAAATCATCCATTTTTAGAAACTAATTACCTTTTTCGTCCCTAAGGTTTGTCCTCAGTTACGGATTTGGTCCCTAAGGTTTGCCCCAATTACGGGTGCAAATTATAAATTAGGGACGTAAAACGTAATTAATTTCTAAACTTGGACGATCTATGCAACTTTTTAAACTTAGGGACGAAATTCATAATTTTGGGTAAATCATAGGGACGATTATGTAAGGGACTGAAATTTTAGAAATTTTATATCATTTTTGTGTTTTGACCGATTTTATACCAAATTTTACACCATTTTGATGTTTTAGTATATATATATTGAAAATACATATAATTTGTTATCTATATTCTTTCAAATGAAAAATGAGATGAGCATATATTTAACAAACGAAATATTGACGACATAATTAGAAAAAAGATTACTTTTATTTTACTTTATGAACTCTAATAGGTAGCGTTAGATGAGATAAGATGAACATGTAGAGTAAGGTTCATACGAGTCAACTACATTAAAATGTGTTTTAACACGTATTTTGTCGACTCTACATATTTGTTCAATAATAACCATCGTACCCAAACATTTGTAAACTCATTAAAATTAACAATAAAGTAAAATTCAACATAAAAACGTTTTAAAATAGTTCAATCTTTGGAATGAAAAACAAATGCTATACTAAAGACTAAAAAAAAAACCATAATGGGTATAAGGGTGGTGTCCATTTGAAGACTAAACCAGCTTACAGTGGTTAGTTAATGTAAAAGATTATTAATCTTCTTCTCCAAAAGACCAAAACCCTCGTAACCAAAACACACACAACTCTTGTAGGAATGGTGTGAAGGAATGATAGACAAATAGTAAAATTTATAGGGAAAGGAAAGGATAAAGAAAGATAAATTGTTATTCTTTAGGGGTGTAAAATGTAAATACAAAAATGCCTAGAGTTTATCTTAAATTTATTTTTAAAGTAAGGAATTTAATAATAAACATATTTAGTACTATGTTTAATACTATGATTAAGATAAAAAAAAATATATATATGTTTATGATATGGTCAACTATAAAATTAATTAATAATCAATCAATCATAATATTTTGCTAGCTATTATTCCATATTTTTTTTATTGACTAACAATTGAAATATAATTATTTGGTCTAAAAAGTTAAATTGTTACAAATTACAATTTTGCTTATTATTGTTAAACGGTCAAAAATAACTAAGATCACAAGAAGTTTATATCATTCCTTCAAACTTTTTGCATACTTTTTATTATACTTTTTTTTCAATTATTTTGATAAACCATTATGGTGAAATTATACAAATTATTTTTAGTGAAAAATACAATAAGGGGTATATAACTAAAATGGTCAAATACATAAAAGTAAATGAATAAGTTAGTCTTAATAAATTTTATATTATTGAACCTTTTTAAGTCAAATTATAAAAATAAAGTTTTAAAAAGTTATTGATAAGGCGGAGCTAAAAATATCTATATAGGGGCAAAGTACATAATATTTATCAAAATTGATAATTATTGTTTACATGGAACAAAATAAATTAAATTGATTTTATATGGGCAAAAATAAAATATAAATATAAATATAACTTAAGTTTTCGTTACAACAAGATTGGAAAAATTATAAATATATGTGGTTAAATTTATTACATGACATTAAATAAAAAAGTATACATATATTAATATTTTTTCCAATTGTGAAAATCTGATTTTGACTCAAATATAAAATTAAATAAATGGAAATTATATAAATATTAGATTTTTTTATCTGTATATAATACGAGCTAATAAATAATTAGATTGATTTTATATAGGTAAAAATAAAATACAAATATAAATAACTAAGTTTTTTGTTTTGACAAAATTGGAAATATTATAAATATATGTGGTTAAATTTATTCCATGGTATTAAATAAAAAAGTATACATATATTAATAATTTTTCCAACTGTGAAATTTTGATTTTGACTCGATATAAAATTACGTAAATGGAAATATTATAAATATTTAGATATTTTTTATTTGAATATAATATCAAAAAATAAATTATTATTCACATTAGGCAAAGTAAATTAGATTGATTTTCTATGGCACAAATAAAATATAAATGTAGATAAAAAATATAACTTAATTTTTTGTTACAACAAAATTGGAAAAATTATAAATTGGAAAAATTATAAATATATGTGGTTAAATTTATTACATGGTATTAAATAAAAAAAGTATACACATTATTAATAATATTTCCAATATTGAAATTTCGATTTTGACTCAATATAAAATTACATAAATGGAAATATTATAGATATTTACATACTTTTATAATATAATCATATCCTAATGTATATTCATTTATTTAATTGTCATAAATAATAATATTATAAATATCATATTTTAGAAATGTATATCATTACTTATAATGTTGAGTATAGATTAAAATAACAAATAATAGATTAATAGATGAACAAAATAATTATAAAATGGATTAACATGAATTTTCATAAGCAAAAGAATGAAATAAGGAAGGAAAAAAAATTAGCATTGGCCAATGATAAAAAAAAAAACATTCAAATGTGATTCAACATTTTTGTACAAATCTTAAAATACATCTGTATTTGTAAGTAATATTTGCAACAAAATTGAATCTTATAAAAAAATAATACTCCGTATTAATTTGAAAATTAGATTTAACACATGGTAAAAAAGATATTAAAAAGCAAACACACAATAACAATTAGCAAAATGGGAGAGGAACGCATTAGGTGTTTACATTATAAACAGACAAGTTTTATTAATAAAGTCTGGTTATATATTCAATAATTTTAAGGGTTGTATATATAGTTCCAGTTCTTTATGACATATATATTAAGTATAAAGTAATAATAGATAATTAAAAAATTGATTTTATATAAAATTACAAATAAAAAGACAACACATACATTTTTTAGCAACAAACATGGTAATAAGCTTTTGCCAACTATAGCAAGTGAAATGTTAAACGTATTATTTTACAGATTTGTTATTGGATAACTTCCATAAATTATGAAGAATCAATGGAAGTTAAGATGTTAGTTATCATTAGCTATTAAGTGCTTCTTACAAAAAAATAAAGATACTAAATGTCAAATATATAAGATAATTGTAATTACATGGATAAAATAATAATAATATGTGAGAAGGATTAACAACCTGAATGTGTAGAAAGAGCGAGTAGTTCATCATGACTGTTGGAGGGTTATGAAATAAACCGTTGTCGGACTTCTCACACAACTGATAATGGATTTGACGGTATTGATGGCAAAAAAAAAATGAACTCGGTTATATAAAATATAACCAAATTTTATGGAATGGGCGCGGCGGCGAAAATGTTTGTTTTTAGGGTAATGAAACGCACAAATTTAATTTTCCTCGCTGAGATCTTGACATAATAAATAGGTCATTTTTGTTACCGTTATAATCTTCTGTGTACGCAGTACACCGTAACATTAAGAAACGTTCGGGCAACATAATCATGGTTTGATTTTGGCATGTTTTGGTTAAAAATATTTAAATAATCATTTAACGTTATAAACGCATTTAACTTGTGCTTAACAATTCGTAATCACGTTTGAAGTTTGATATCTATATTATTTTTGCCAAGTGCAATTAAAATGTTTAAATTAAAGTTATCAATATTCAAAGTATGTAGGTAAAGAGTTTTATTATAAAGCTAAGAGCACACTATAATCGGTGTTTTGGATGGTTGTGAGATTGTTGATGACGTAGCATCAACGATTAGAGTTGTGAATTTTTTTGGTGAAGTAATAATGAGAGTTGTGGGCGATGTGGAATCCCCAATTTTTTGTTAATATATATATATATATATATATATATATATATATATATATATATATATATATATTTAAATAAGATAAATATAAGATTTTATTAAAATAAAAAGTAATAACAATTATTTAAATAGAAACTAGTACATAAAATTAAAATAAAAAAGAATACAATTTATTAAAACTAAAACAATAATAAAAGCTAAATCATCTCATATTTCTCCCGAATGCGCATTTTTCGCTCTCGATCCACTCCGCTTCTCGTTGTGGCATCCCCTCCGTGCTTGTTTGAAGAAACAACATATCGTCTTTTCTTGCACTTGTACAAGCCGCTTGTTTTTTGTTCGAGAGCCGCCTCTTTTTGGACTTGAAGTGTTTCTTTTTTTGTTTTTGCGACATCTTTTTTTGTTCTTGTAAATTTTTTTAATTGTGAAGCAATCGCTCCACACAACGACGACGATGAAGATTGAGCCTTTTCGGATGTGTTGGATGATTTTTTTTCTTTTACTTCCTCTTTGTTTTCCGCGTGGTCGTTCATTTCGATCATCCGCGAAAATATCGTCGGATATATCAACGTCTTCAAGGTTGACGTTGATAACTGGAGTTTCTATTTTCGCAAAAACACGCCACTTGCTATGTTCTCTCCAAACTTCCCACACCGCCGCTTGCCTAAAAGGCACACCCTCGTATCAAGGTACATCTCATGCGCCCCCTCTAAAACATTTGAATCATTTGACCCACTACTCCGAAATCGTAAAGCCTCCGCATAGTGCCCAATAAAATTCTTTATTGCGCAACTCATTGTCGTGAACTTGCTATTCATCGACTCCTTATTTCTCTCCACCAAACCTAGCCCCCAAACTTGTTCGTTGTAACCCGACACAATTCGTCTCCAAAATCGTGCGTCCGGTTGGTTGTTGGCGATGTCGGCATCTTCCCAAATGTGACACCACATCTTCGCCAAAAAGTACTTCTTTAGCCGTAGTCCATGACACATTTTTCACACCTTTTTTTTTTTGGCTTAGATGTTCCGGGTCGTTACGTTTTTTTGATAACTTCTTGAGTTTCTTGCACAACTTCTTGCGTTTCTTAAAGCGTTTGTGATTGTTGAGGTGGAAATTGTGATTGGTGTTGTAGAAATTGTGATTGTTGCGGTAGAAATTGTGATTGTTGTGGTAGAAATTGTTGTTGTTGTTGTTGCAACAACAATTGTTGATGCATAAAAAATTGTTCGGGGTTGAACATGGGTTGGGGTTTGTTGTTACGAAAAAAAGGTGTTTAAAATTTATTGTCGTTGTTGTTGTTTAAAATTTAGTATTTGGGGTGATAACAATGGGTTTGGTAGATTATGGTAGTTTCTGAAACCGGAATTTGGGATGGTTTGTGAGTGTGGTGTCGAAGGTGTGTTTGCGTTTGTTGGGTGAGTGTTTGAAGACGATGATGACATTGTTACAATTTTGAGATTACAGATGAAATTTATATGAAGATAGAATGAGAATGAGAAATTGTGTGATTTTTTGGTTAAATTGAGGATGTATTTATAGGTGAAATGGTATTAAAAAAGTAAAAATAAAAATAAAATCAAAACGAGCCGTTGTAAGGAGAACGACCCCCACAACGACGACACACGGAGTGATAACATGTTAGGCCACTCATTGTCAGCTCGAGAACGAACCACAACATCTCCCACACCATGTGCTCTAATAACTTAAATGATCTTTGTGGTTTAGAGGACATAACGAATTCTTAGGAATTCGGTCTTTGTGATTTATTTTTTCCCGATTCTATCACTGTGGTTGGTAAGTGTTATGGATCTAATGTGTGAGATTAAAAGTGTGGTTAAATACACATAAATATATAAGTGTTGCAAACCACAATGACTAAAACATTAACAATTGCAAACTTGCAAGGATTAGATTTGTAATAGTTACAAACTAAAAGGAGAGTATAAATAAATAAATAAAAAACTTCATGAACTTAATGCGTTATACCAATAGAAACCTTGTAAGTAATTCACTCTTAATTATAAAAAGAACTACAAACTTATAAAGCACGTAGTTAATATGTTGACACTAACCCCTTCGAACATATAACGTAATTAATAAGATTGAAGGTTGTGTAATCTTACAAAGACGTGAAACCGTATTGATATATGTGTTTATTGAGGATGCTTCGTCGTACATTTATCGTAAGAAAAAATAACCAAACCTAAATGTTGCATTTCTAAACAAATATTAGATTTGCTTCTCAATTTTCATCATTTTAATTGTACCTGTGTAGGTTTCAATGTAAGGTATGTACGCTCATGGCTTTGCGTATTTTTATACCAAGTAAATTAAGGTTACAACCATTGTATACATATATTGATATGTATGTTCTAAGCTTGCGAGGTATAAGAATTATATGTGTTAGAGCTTAAATTGATAGTAGCCATTCTTCCCTTTTCACATCTTCTTTGGTTAAAATATTGACTAAATTTATAAGGTTCAAGTCCACTATCATACAAACTCTAATTCGATAAAGTAAGTGACCAATCAAAAAATAATATTTTTATATGAGTTTTAAACCATATTTTTCACACTCTTTAATGAAAACACGTAGGTTAATGCTCAACCTAGTGATTAATGTAACAATAAAATGTCAGAGTACAAAGTTTTGTATCATAAAGGTAAACTTCGATCAAGAATTCTAAAGATAGTAAGAGTAATTTGATAAATGAGTATTCGTTATGATGTTATTGTGATGTTTTTGTGTGTGTGCAGTGGCGGAAGTGTGTGGTCGATGTATATATATCTTTGTATTTTTGTTATAAAGTTGTAATTCGTTTATTTTTGGTCTACCGATAGTCGAAAACGAACTTAATTTATCTTTGTATTTGCTAATGAACTTTTTAGTTCTCATATTGTTACGGAAACATTCACTTTCAACACATAAATCTTCACCACATTTTCATCATTCGTTTTTATTATAACAAAAAAGATAAGAGAATACATATTATATAGAAAAATACATTCTACAATCTTAAAGATATAAATAAACCTATATAGTGACCTTATTACATTAAACTAGGGAAAATGCACCGGATGACCATTGTACTACACAAAAATATCCGTCTAGGTCATTGTACAAATTTTACGTCTATTTACATCACTATACCACATTTGACCGTTCAAATTATAACCTTAACTTTTTGAAACCGTTTAAATAAATCATTTTGGTGACCTGCAACCTTTTGGTAACCGCCACGTCATCGGTTGCTGCTACTGATTAAAGGAATAGTAGGTGGAACTGACCCTATGTTTACCTTATAACACAAATCGAATCATTTTTCAACCTGCAACAGCTGAGATACTAGAGCCCTAAAGTGTCCATCAACTACTGTCTGCATAGCTTTCTTATGTTCTTCGTTTGACCTATCCCTGTTACGAAACTCTCCACTCCCCGGATTTCCATATCCCCATTCTCCCACACCATCCCCATTAACATCTCCATCATCATCATCGAATAAAAGAGGTTCCCTCTCATCTTCTTCGTCTTCGGGTTCAGGAGGCAGCCATAATGCTACATTGTTCTCAAAATCCACCGGTTCAACTTCAGCCTCAAGTTCTTGTGCAGCATATAAAGACGATGATGCTTCACCTTCATGATCACTCGCATCATTTTCATCTTCTTTTTTCTCTGGATGTTGGGAATCGAAACTGTTTTGTAATGTAGAGCTGTTTGCATCAGCAGCTTCTCCATCTGGATGCACTTTACGGGACCCATAGTCATCCTCCAATTGTAACTCGTCATCATAATAGCCATTATCAACCTCTGAATGATGCCTTGAAAAACTAAATTCTCCGTCCTTATCTTTTTCATCATCATCTTCATCATCGCCTACAGCAAGATTTTCAACCTGCAACAGGTGGAACTGACCCTATGCTTCTCGGATTTTGTGCTTCCACCGGAAACCACCGCAAACGCCGCCGTTGTTTTTCTCCTTATCAACTCTCCAGCAGATCAGATCGAAATCAATAATGTGGAAATTATCGGATCTCCGATTTTCGATGACGGATTGTTGATTATCTACGAGATTGAAAGGTATAAGCTTTCAATCTGCAAAGGTATTCTTCAATTCATCTTATCAATAATATATATTCGCTCATTTGCAGATTGTTGATTATCCTCCAACGGAATAAGCTTTCAATCTATTCGGGCAGGCTTATTCCGTTGAACACAAATCGAATCATTTGCAGATTGTTGATTATCTGTTTGAAGAATACCTTTGTTTACCTTCTTCGATCGTGATTTCAAATATATATTATCTACTAGATTGAAAGCTCATCGGAAAAAGTTTCTCATCGGGCAGTTTGGGCAGATCGGGCAGTATTGGTAGGGGAAGTGGGGGTGCCAGGTAGGTTGTAAGATGACGTCACCGGTTAAAAACCGGTAGTTTGAAAAAAAGTGATTTAAATAACAGGTTACTTGCGGTATAGTGATGTAAATAGACGTAAAATTTGTACAATGACCTAGACGGATATTTTTGTGTAGTACAATGGTCATCCGGTGCATTTTCCCCATTAAACTATTATCTAATCTTCGTTCATACACTTGTTAGTGTCGATAAGTTATATTGGCTCACCAACAAATAAATTATTGGCTACGTCACTGTGTGTGTGTGTGTGTGAGAGAGAGAGAGAGAGAGAGAGAGAGAGAGAGAGAGAGAGAGAGATGAAGAAAAGTGTCAAACACGAAAAAATTGTTTAAATGACAGACTGTATAACTCGTTGACTATTACTTATTTGGTAATATGGAAATCCGAAAATAACAATTGCGTGCAAAGGGAGCCGACTCTTAGGGCACAAACGATGTAATTTAAGTGAAAGTTTGTCCTTCAATTAGGAAGTGACTTAGTATTTGACATACATTCCATAACAACCTCTTATTATTTAAGGATGCACATAAAAAACATATAAAAGAAATCATTTAATTTGAATTGCTTCTTCTAAAGAGATACACTCATTCTATGATTTTTGCACATGAAATGAAAATAATATAAAAAAATAGATAGTTTAAGATACCGAAATTTTTGGTTTTATAATTATATTGGATTTTAAACTTTTTTTAATCGGATTTTTACTAGTTAGAGTTTAAAAGGGCACATGCACATCTTATCGGCTATCTGAAATAAGCCATTTCATAACGTAAACAAACTCAAGACACCCTTAACCACTTTTCATCACCATTTTACAAACGATTTTACCATGAATTTAGTTCGATAATAACGGTAATAAAAAGAGAAAAAGAAGAAAGTTCACAGACTCATAAATATTAAACTAGAGGGGCTAAGAAGGACATAACATAAAAAACGTTAAATAGACCATATAAGAACCAATCAAGTTAGGGTTTCTAGGGTTTTATTTTTGAAGACAAACACCTGCAGCAGCGCCGCCATGGTTCTCAAGTATGATTCCTATTATCTTTTACTTCAATTCATATTCATATATGTAACAATTATTCATTTGTTTTATTGATCATAGAAATGTTTAAAATTTGATTAATCTGGTATGCATTAGGTTAACATTATTTTCCCCAATTTTTTGTTTTCTTCAATTAGGTTATTAATATGCTTAATTTGATTATAATTCCTATTACTGTTTGAAATCATTTTATTTAAACATGATTTGTTTAATTTAGGGCTTGAATAAATTAATTTATAAATTTTTATTTATTTTTGTTTTTTTATTAAGCATTGATTTCATGTTAATAAAATGTTTTTTTTGAATTTAATTTTGATCACTGTAAGAAGTATTTAATTTTATGGATATTTTTTGTAACTGTAGGACTGAGCTTTGCCGATTCAGTGGCCAGAAGATTTATCCCGGGAGAGGTATTAGATTCATTCGATCTGACTCGCAGGTCTTTTTGTTTCTAAATTCCAAATGCAAGAGGTATTTCCATAACAAGTTGAAACCCTCGAAGCTAACATGGACTGCCATGTTCCGAAAGCAACACAAGAAGGTTAGGAATTTTCATTATTTGACGGGTTGTTTGTTATGTTTTGGTTTAATATGTATTGTTGAATTTAACAGGATATTGCTCAAGAAGCAGTGAAGAAGAGGCGTCGTGCTACCAAGAAGCCTTACTCCAGGGCTATTGTCGGTGCCACTTTGGAAGTTATTCAGAAGAAACGAAGTGAGAAACCTGAAGTTCGTGATGCTGCTAGGGAAGCTGCTCTTCGGTATGATAGTTTTTATCTCACAAAGTTATATCTGTCATTGATTGTTTTGTCTATTTGTCGTAATTAAATATGTTATTATTTCAATAATTTTCAGTGAAATCAAGGAGAGAATTAAGAAAACTAAAGACGAGAAGAAAGCTAAGAAAGCTGAGGTAGTATCCAAACAGAAGTCACAAGGAAAGGGTGGGAACGTTGCTAAAGCTGGTGGTAAGGGACCCAAGCTCGGTGGTGGTGGTGGAAAGCGTTGAAGAAAACTTTTGAATGTTCTGTACTTTTTATATCTATTTCTGTGAGACACACTTCCCGTTTAAAAGTTTTGTTACAGTTCACATTTGCGAATATGAGACAATTTTTTTCATGCGGTTCTGATTTTCAACATAGATTGAGATGCGTGTGAATGTTTTTCTTACATACCGCTCTCAATCAACATGCTAATAGCATGCATTCATTCTATCTTGAACCCACACGCTATGTTCTGTCAGTTGGGTTGAACTTTATATGCACAAATCTGACACATTTTTAGAACTGATAAGTATGATAAAAATGGTAAAGGTGATTATTGGTGTTTTGCTTTTGGTAATGGTGGTTGTGAAAATGACGATGGCGGTAGACTGTGTAAGTGTCGCCACATTCTTATCTACTTGCTCGGCCTTCATCAACAACGGGATACCATTCCCTTTCTTAGGATCATCTTGCTGCAATGCCATGAGCAATCTTGGCGATTTTGCTTATAGAGATAGACAATCATTATGTTTGTGTCTCGATGGCCTTATTACATACACTTTTCGTGAAGCTTTTGCTTTTAGTTCTTTGCCTTCTCTTTGTGGCGTTTCATTTGGGTTTCTAATTGATCCTTGGACCAGCGGTTGCTAGTAGGATCTTTTCCACCACTGTTTTAGTGACATAATTTTTTACATCTTATGAGTTTACATCTTTTGCTTTTCAGTCGCTAAAGGCATGACGAAAGTGGTATACACCACTGTAAAGTCCACTAAACGCAAGTACCAATCGATTCAAAATTCGTCGTTAATTAATTCTGTCAATTTTCATTTGATAGCCTGTTTGTTTTTAGGTGTGGTTTTTTGTTGATAAATAGTCTTTTATTCGTTTGCCATGATGGACTGTAACATCTTAAGCACTAGTTTAGACACAGTATGCATTAAATTTCGATATCCAGAAATTATTTTGATAGGTTTCTTACCAAAATGTTAGAAAACGCAAAACATTTACAACATAAGAACACGGCATAAAAAATATACAAGATCGAGAACATAAAACCAAAAGCACAAAATCACATTCTGGACCCAATTTGTTTTTGCAAACAAACAAGGTCACCTTCAAAGGTTACTGTACAAGACACCAAAGATAAAGTCAATCAAAACCAGCTGATTACACTCCAAACGGTTGTGGTTAAGTGAATACACATGAACCTATTAACGAAAACTCTTCTCAGACATGGCATCTGAATGATCCCAGTACCGTCTCTGCCTTGGAGCACTAATTGACCGCACTCTTGCTTGCGACGATTCTGTGTTAGCCATGTAGTTGGGGTGACTCGGATAATATCCAGATAGGCTCGGTGGGAACTCACCACTATTAGAAATGGAAAACGGGCTTCTTTTGTGGTTGCTTCCAGGCATGGAGGAGGCGGAATTTGCTTTTTCTGTGCCCCAGTTAGAATCAAATGAAGAAAGATCAGTTGTGAACCGGGTCATACTTGGTTTCTTAACTTTTTTTGGTTTTGTTGGAGTGGTACTCTTTTTTGGCTTCCAAGTATCAATTTCAAGAATCTTGTCACTTTTATCGTCATGTTTGCTTGACCACGAGGTATCCTCCGTCCAGCTGTCCAACCAATTAGGCCCGTTACGATGTTGTCTTTCTTGACTAAACGTGCCTTTGAAATTTGACATAGAGCTAGAACGCTGTGAAGACAATAAATCAGGCATATTTCAAATTTTCAAAAAGTTCAGTCTATGTAACAACATAAATCATATGAATGAAGTTTTTACTCACGGGATGGTGATGGAATCTGGAAGACTTGATGCTAGATGAATGTGGAGACGATGACGAGTTAGCCCTGTTGGCAAGGGCACGGGCTTGTAGACGAGCCATGGCTTGCATTCGTCGAAGCATGTCTGCACCCTGTTTCCTTACAATATATCCTCGAACAAGTGCCTGAAGCTTTACCAATGCTTTAAGTGCCCTCAATGCTCTCCTAGCCTACAAAAACCAACCATTACATAAGTTTAATTACAAACATATCACGTTAGCATATGTAGAACCACCAAGTAAGAACATATAACGTTAGCATATGTTGAACCGTCAAGGAGGTCAAGTGGTCAGCTGTATTAATGACCTCACACGAGGTCTCATGTTCGAACTTTAATAAATTAAATGTTAAGTTGACTGGAAAAATGATACAAACGTCTTGAAAGATTAGTGTCACAAAACTGATATTAAAGTAGCAATAAATAAACATAAAGTTAAAAGCAATAAACAAGAATAATAAAAAGGATAATAGTTTGGTACATGGACCTTTAAACAATGAGCCTTTCCCAATAAAGTTGATTCCCAAATTTTAACATAAAAAATGTAATACTTTCAATACACAACATACCATATATGCATGTATAGAAATTAGTACATAAATCATAAATGACCCCACTAGATATGTCAAATATCATATTTATCATTTGATATGATACATGATTGATGAGTTTTGTTTTTCACATTTTGTTTAATCAAATTGTATTGAACTATACATATATATATATAAAAAAAAAAAATTATTGGCGGGGCCTCTTAAATCCGTATCATTTTTGTAACCGACCGATTCAGTATACACGAAGTCTTAGTCCCTTTAAAACACTCATGCTCCATGCTGAAAGAGCTATGAGCATTGGTACAAAATCTTCTTAGGAGGTCACCCACCCCAGTACTAAGTTTCGAACCCGTGACCTCCCACACAAAGGTAACAGGTGATGACTATTAAGGCAGGTCTGAAGGTCAATATTGTACCGTATATATCTATATATATGTATTATTATTTTTATCACTTTTTTGAAATAAATTTAGTGAATGTCACTGTCGTATATAATAAAAAAAATAACATACAAAATGTGAATAGTCCAATACTTTGTTGAAACAAGAAAGGGTACAAATTAGAAATAGAAAGAGTCAGAGGGGCTCTACCACCAATGAATGAAGTGGTGGAACCAATGTGTGATTTTTCACATTAACTAATGAAATCGTTATCCAACTTTTAATCATATTACATTTTTTGTTTCTTGGAATTTGAAGGTGCGAGTATTGTTTTGGTGAAATACGTTTTGTTTAGATATCGTCCATGATATAGACAATTTGATAAAAGGTTTGGACTAATTGCATTAGTCGTTCCTGTCGTGGATAATATTTATAAACAAAGTTTTTCACTAAGACGACACATTTACTTCCAAAATTATATGAATGAAAATTGTAGTCTAAGTAAATGTTAAAAAAGATTTATACAAATAACTCCTAAATAATAAAGGATCTTAATTACGGATTATGTCTAAAGGTTTGAAAAACAATACCACTATTTTCTTTAAAAACCAAATTATGCTTTTTGTCTAAAAAATAAATGTTGATTAAAATTCATCATTAATTAATTATAGTTTTCTTTCCCTAAAATATATATATATATATTTTAGGGAAATAAAACTATAATTAATTAATGATGAATTTTAATCAACATTTATTTTTTAGACAAAAAGCATAATTTGGTTTTTAAAGAAAATAGTGGTATTGTTTTTCAAACCTTTAGACATAATCCGTAATTAAGATCCTTTATTATTTAGGAGTTATTTGTATAAATCTTTTTTAACATTTACTTAGACTACAATTTTCATTCATATAATTTTGGAAGTAAATGTGTCGTCTTAGTGAAAAACTTTGTTTATAAACTTTGTTTATAAATATTATCCACAGCATAATTTGGTTTTTAAAGAAAATAGTGGTATTGTTTTTCAAACCTTTAGACATAATCCGTAATAGTGGTATAATTTAGGAGTTATATATATGAACAATCATTGTAATTCTTTAAAATTGAAGAGAAAAAAAAAGAAAAAAAAAACATAGAGATAAACTAAGGGGTGTTTGTTTGGATTTATATAAGAGGGTTATGGCTTATTGACATTTCGGCTTATATTTATAAGTCCAAATTTTTCTGCTTATATAACCGTTTATGAGTTTATCACTGTTTATCATGACATAATAAACAATAATAAGTACATAATTATGTTTATTGTTATTTTGTCTTATGTTTTATAAATATCATTTGTGCGGCTTATGTAATTAATTATGTACTTATTATTGTTTATTATGTCATAATAAACAATAATAACTACATAATTAATTACATAAGCTGCAAAAATAATCCTTATAAAACATAAGTCAAAATAACCATAAACCACTTATATAAACTTCAACAAATATCCACTAACTATTTTATCAATTACTTTAATCAAACTAAAGTTTAGTTGGACCACCAAATATCTCAAATACATTGAAAAATTCAAAAAAAACAACAAAGGGCAATTTAGTAAATTAAAATCCCGATACGTACCAGGTACGCCCGAAATGCCGATTGTATTTTCAAAGCCGCCACTCCCCGCATACGCTCACCTTCATAATACGCCCTACTCCCACCGCCGCCACTAGTCAATCTAACAACCTCAGCGGCCGCATGAGCGGCCGCGATGGCTGCTTCGGCTACCGCAGCCGTAGCAGCCGCAACCGCAATCGCGTGTTTGTTTTCATCAGTTTGTTTGGAGTAAGAATCATTATTTTGCGACGGTTGTTTTTTAGATGTTTTTTTGCTGGAAAAAAGAGAACGAAGCCATCTTGTTGTCTTACCCATTTATCATCGATGTTTACAAAATTGGAAAATTTTTATAATTTTTTTTTTATAAAAAATGAAGAAATTTGGGAGTGAGGGAGCGATTTATAAGTGAAATTTGGAACTACCGCTCAAATAATGGGGCCCAGTTGGGGTTTAAAATGGACGACTTTGGAGAGATGATAGTAGTGGGTCCACACGGACTAAACATACACAAAAGTCTCAAAGTGAGTCTTTGAAAAAAAAAAACATTTTTGATTTGTTTCTTTGTAACCGACGACTCTAACAACACTTTATTAAAACACTAGTCGTGTCATGTTTTAACGTTTTGGAATAATGGAAGACAATTAAGGGTTGAGTAAATTACACCGTTGGTCCCTATATTTGTATCGAAATCATTAGTTTGAGGCTTTTTTTTGAAATAATTACACAAAACGTTCCAACGTTGCCATTCTGTTACGCCGGTGATCCATTTTCAACAATTCTCAATTGAAAAGACTAAAATACCCTTTTTTTTAACAACTTTTATTTTCTTTTCACATTTTCTTTATATTTGTTATTATAAAGAAAACAAAAATAAAACTCTCTCTTCTCAATTATTCTCTCTCTCTCCTATTTCCTCCATTAGAGCACCCGGAGTGGACCAAGGCCTCGCCTCGTTCTCGCCTCACAACGAGGATTGTCCCTCGTTATCACACCGTCGAGCCTCGTTCTCGGCTCGTTGTGAGGCGGTCGTTGTGCCTACAACGAGCCGTTGTCAACCTTTTGCTTTTTTTTTTTTTTTTTTTTCCAACTCCAACGGATATATATCCGTTAATATATATTAAATATATATATATATATATATATATATATATATATATATATATATATATATATATATATATATATATATATATATATATATATATATATATATATATATATATATATATATATATTTTAAACCAACCAATTTCACCTATAAATACCCCCACAATCTAACCAAAAAAATCACACCTTCTTTCAACAATCTTATTCTTAATTCAATTCAATCTAATACCCAAACCCAAAATAATCACGAAATGTCTTCGTCTTCATCAAACGCTCCCCAAACAAACACAAACAATCCCTCGACGCCACAATCGCAAACACCATCCGGTTTCGCCAACTATTTCGGCACAACAAACGCCTTATATCCTCCCCAAATACCAAACTTTTCGCCACAACAATCCCAACATATTCTTAACACTTTTTTAACGCAACAACCTCTTCCACCACAATACCCACAATACCCACAACAAATGTTCAATCCCGAGCAATACGCCATGCATCAACAACTTCTCTCACAATCCCAACCTTTTATTCCCCAAACTTTTCCAACCCAACAAACACAAACCCCCCAAGAGATCGTCCCTGAAACCCAAGAGGTCGTCCAAGATACGGACGATGTGGTCGAAGTATCCGCGGCACGTAGGTCCACGTCGAAAAAGAAAAAGACGTGCGTAAAGGTTGCATGGACGGTCCAAGAGGAGGAACTTTTGGCGGGGATGTGGTGCTCGGTCTCGGAAGATGAGTTTACAGGAAACGCCCAACCCGGACCTCGATTTTGGGTACGGATCGTTGAGGGTTACAACAAAGAGGCGGCGAAGCTAGGATTGCCGGAGAGAGGCAAGGAGTCCCTCAACTCCAAGTTTACGGCGATGAGGCGCAAACATCTTCGTCCTCGACGCTTTGCGGGCTCATCGCGTCACACCTTAAGAAGATTACGAAGACGAAGAAGCAAACGGCGGAAATAAAGGCGAAAACCCTCCACCGACAAGAACAAGCGGCTATGCGACAAGAACAAGCGGCTATCCGACAAGAGGAAGCGGCTTACTCTAGTGCGAGAAGAGACGATATGATGTTTCTTCAACAAAGCACGGAGGGGATGCCGCCGGCACAAGCGGCTTGGGTCGAAGCCGAGAAAATAAAAATCCTAGAAAAATACGGGATGAATTAGTTTAGCTTTTATTTGTATTGTTTTAATTATTTGTTTTTGTCTTAATTATTTGTATTTTTATTTATTTATCTTATTTAATGTTTTAATTATTAAGTTTTAATATTTTATATTCTTTTAATTATTTATTTATCTTTTATTTAATGTTTTAATTATTAAGTTTTAATATTATATATTCTTTTAATTATTTATTTATCTTTTAAGAAAAAAAAAATAAAAAATTAATAAAATAATCCCACATTCTCCACAACCCTCCCTATCATAACAACCCACAACCCTCATTCTCACTGCCACGTCATCACCTTTTTCCCCACAACCCACCACAACCTCATTGTCACTCATTATCACTCCGAGTGCTCTTACCGTCTTTCCTCTTTCTCTCCACCTCCATTTTTTTTTCCGAGGTAAGACTAAGACCTCCCCAAAACAAACATTATATGTTAATAAAGTTATACAAAATTCACTACAATCAAAAAGACTGATCGCCATTTAGGATCAAACAATCATCACACGATATAATCTAGTTATTGCAATTTGTTCCTAAAATTGGTATCAGATATCCCTTAATTTAAATGCAGAATCTCATATCTATTTCCCTAATTCAGCAAAATCTCAAACTGATAATGCTAAAATAGATACAGAATCTTAAATCGACTGACATGAACCGAGAAGATGATTGCTTGCTTCGGTCCCTTGGCTTGAACTTCCACCAAGAGTGGTTGTCCCTGACTCAGTGGCATCGGGTTGAGATCTAGTCAAACTCCTACACTTTTGACCTGCGGATCCTGCAATTCTTGGTGACTGTTGTTGCAAAATTTGTTGTTGATTCGGCAATTGGTGTTGTTGTTGAACCATTTGCGATAACTGTTGTTGTTGGTTCAACGACATGGAATTGTGCAACTGAGAATAAGGAAGTTGTTGATTTAAAAGTGCTTGTTGTTGCTTTGTTGTTGAAGTCGAAATGAAGGTGAATTAGGTGCTGACATGGGGGTGGGTGGGGAAGGTGGGAGGATGGTGGTGGTGAGGGAGGAAAAGAGAGTGAATAATTGAGAAGAGAGACAATTTTTTTTTTTTTTTTTATTATAACAAATGTAAAAGAAAATATAAAAAGAAAATAAAAGTTGTTAAAAAGGGTATTTTAGTCTTTTCAATTGAGAATTGTTGAAAATGGATCACCGGCGTAACAGAATGGCAACGTTGGGGACGTTTGGTGTAATTATTTCAAAAAAAGCCTCAAACTAGTGATTTCGATACAAACATAGAGACCAACGGTGTAATTTACTCTTAAGGGTTTATTATGTTTAACTCTAACTGCTTCCTCATTATACCTTTTGAGACAAACGACATGATGATCCAGTGAGCGAAGATGGAATAAAGTAGATAGTTGGGTCCACTATTTGAATAAAATCGAATTTTTTATTTGGACAATTTGTATTGAACTATAAGGTTTGGTTTTTCGGATTTTTAGATCGGATTTGGACCTAAACCGAATAAGTATTTTGTATTTTGAATTGGTTTTTGGTTCATATAGAAAAACCGAATTTTCCAAAAAAACCGAATAATAACTTATTTTACTCTTTATATTTCATAATACATCAATATTTTATTAATTTGTTCAATTATAATGGTTTGATACCTATAAGATTAGTATATTTATTTGTTATTAGGGTTAATGCACCCGAGGGTCACTGTACTATTCGTGAAAATCCAATTGGGTGATTGAACAAAAAAAAGTTGTAAAGTTTTCATTATACTTTCAAAAATGTTTAAAATGATCACTCATGCTTTAAAAAAAAGTTTAAATTCGTCATTTGGATGACTGGTAACCTGCTGAACCGAGTGACTTTGTTGACTTGTGACTTGTTGACTAATTATCACCACTATTACCCAATTTCACCCATTTATCACCACTATTACCCAATTTCACCCATTTATCCCCATCATCATCGACATCGAGTATCCAAAAACCATTTTATCCAATTTAAATTTCCTTAAACCCCCAAACCCAAATTCAATCAATTATCCAAAAACCATTTTATCCAATCAATTAAACCCCCAAACCCAAATTCAATCAATTTAAATTCTCATGGGTGCTAACAGATTGCTGTGGAGAAATTTAGCGAAGCAACAGTGGGGTATAGAGGAAACAGAGAGATTGCTGAGAAATGGGTCCAATAGCAGCAGGTTCCTAATTTCGCAACAATTAGGTGTTAATTGTTGTACCGGCGGTGAAAGAGAAGGATCAGAACCGATAGAAGTTGTTGGAGGTAGTAACGGAAAGGTGGTTACCGGGGGTGAAGTGACGTTGAGTTCCGGTGGTGGTGGTGGTGGTGGTGATTCCGGCGCCGGAGATGACATCGGCGGCGGAGGAAACCTAAGAGAGAGTAAAGTGAGAATGTTTTGGTCACGTGATCGAGAAAGATGGTGGAAAAGTGTTGTGGAAGCTGTGAAGCATCATGAGAATGAGAATGTGGAGCTAAACGACATCGTTCCGGATTCTTATTGTAGCCATAGCAGCAGGTTCATTTCTTTGCTGTTTTTTTTTGTTTAATTTCGACCGTGTAATCATAATAAGTTAAAGTTTTGATTTGGTCTGAGCAGGGTTTGTAGATGGATTAGACATGGGAAATAATACAAAATGAAGATATCGAAGTCGTGATTTGTTCACCGGAAAAGATATCGAAGCCCAATCTTTCTTTTAACCACTCCTGATTATGATCTATAAAGGGGTTTTATGAAGAAAAAGAAAAGAAAAATTAGCCAAATAATTTCACAAGCTGTTAATGAGAAATGGAAGGATTATTGGATTTTATACAAATAATAAAAAGAAATGTTTTTTATTTTTATATAAAAAATCTTATAACCTGCTATAACAAGTCGTGATGGGTCCCAATGATCCAAACAAACGGTTTTGTAAAGTTAAGTGAACATTATATATATTTTTTTTGTTCAATCACCCAATTGGATTATCTGGGATAGTAGAGTGACCCTCAGGTGCATTAACCCTTGTTATTACGTATTAATGAATTAATAACATTTAACAAAGAGTCTCAACTTTTCCTCCTATTTTATAACACTTTCGTTTAAGACGTTTACACATAAGTGTCGTTGAAATTATTGGAATATACATTTGGATATCACTAGAAAACCAAATTTTAAAAACCGATCCAACCTAATAGTATTTTGGTTCGGTACGATTCGGATCTTAAATTTGTTTGGATGGTTCAGATTCATATTATAAGAACCAAAATCCAATCGGATTCATCTATTTGGATCAGATCAAACCGATCCATCCAAACCAACAACCTTAAATGTAATTTTGTCTTAATGTAAAAAGTTATTATATTTATGTCATTTTTGATATTTTGCACTTTAAAAACTAATCAAAAAATTTTGCCCACGACACAAATTTTGTCCCATCTAAAAAGAATTTTGCCCCGACCCTTGATAACAAGCAAAATTTATTTTAAGGAAACCATATTTTACAACGAAGCTTAATAATCTTCTTTTATGTTTCGTGATTGCAATTTATTTTTGCAAATGATATCGTTCCTATAACCATGAGAAAAGCTTGTTGACCAAACTCGACATCTAAAACAACCCCATGTTGAAATGATGAAAGCTTGAAAGGGTAGAATTATCGACACAAGGAATATATGATGTATTTGACTTGAGCTTATATGGTTTATAAAAAGCTTTTGGGAGATTTACATTTATGAAACTTTAATATTACGTCAATGTCCTTGTAAAAATCAAAATTACGTTAATATCCTTCCAAAACATGAAAAATTCTCATATATATCCAAAATAATAAATTAATAAAATTTAAATGATTTTAATATTTAAATTATTCATCTAAATATTAATTAAATCATTTTAATATTCTAAATTACTGAATAAATCAATAAAACTAATCCAAATGTTTATTTAAACAAATATGTCAATGAAGAATCAAATACCGAATGAACTGAATAGATTAAATTTAATGAATAAATTGTTTTAAACATATATTACAAAACATTAATCAATCAAGACGAGTAAGTTTTGCAACCTTTTTATTCCGGTTAATGCTCAAAATTATAGAAATCAATATTTTTTAAATCTATATTGCGAGTTTATGAAATTGAGATACATCTGTTAATGTTTGATTATACCTAATATACTTGACTAAAAAGTTTAATTAATATTTAGATGAATAATTTAAATATTAAAATTATTTAAATATTATTAATTTGTTATTTTGGATATATATGAAAATTTTTCATGTTTTAGAAGGATATTAACGTAATTTTGATTTTTACAAGGATATTGACGTAATATTGAAATTTTGTAAGGACGTAGATGTAAATCTCCCAAAGCTTTTTATCAAACAAATTATATCCTTCATGATCAGCAAGAGTTGTTCAAAGGTATTGAAACATAGTCAGATTTGAACTTTGTACCTGCTACGTTACTACATTATGACGAACCAAGTAGTCAACCACATGAAGCATGCATCATGTTGCTTTACATATGTTAGAAAATTTCAAACTTGAGATACTATTATGCAGATTGAACTTTAACTAAAATGAATGAAAACATTATCCATTGAACCACTATTAACATTACTACTAGATTTGAAAAGAAAATCAACTCCAAATTTGCCCAACCAAAAATCGTCTAATGATACTCGAAGAAGTTCCGTACATAGTAGCACCAGATATGATCCACTTGACGAGTAAAACTCTGTTTAAATCTATGTCCTATACTTATTGATTCGTCTTTCGTATTGATTCTCTTGCCCATCTTAAAATTATTCTAAAGACATAAAAATGTTTTTTTATCTTTTCTTTTTTTCTTGGTGTGGGCTTTTTATAAAATAATGTCTCAAAGAGTAACAGTCCAAATTAAGATGATCAAATTCAAAGGGGCAATACAATAACTGGGCTTTACTATTATGAGCCCATTATCCTTTAAACTCTGTACAACCCAACTAATTTATTTTAGAGTTAATTACATAAATCTTACTTGTGGTTTATTTATAATTATGAATTTCGTCCATAAATTTAAAAGAGTTACATAAGTCGTTTAAGTTTAGAAATTAATTACCATTTTCGTCCCTAAGTTCTAATTTGCACCCGTATTTGGGGAAAACCTTAGGGACCGAATCCGTAATTGAGGAAAAACTTTAGGGACGAAATATGTAATTGGAGAAAATATTAGGGACGAAAAAGGTAATTAATTACTAAAAGTGGATGATTTATATAAGTTTTTAAACTGAGGGAGAAATGCGTTATTTTAGATAAACCATAAGGACTATTTTTGTTATTAACTCTTTATTTTATTTTTGTAGTTGTCGTTATTGATTTGTGATGTAAAATGTTGTTTAAATAAATAATACAGTTCTAACATAAATAACAATGTTCACTTAAGTAATAGCATAAAACACTGAAAATATATAGTAAAACCAAAAATCAATTTGGAAAACAGACCTATAACCGATATAAAAAGAAAGTAATTTAATTGAGTGTTAGATTTATGTACCGCTTCTTGAATACTTAACAATGAAACCTTGCTTGTTAATAAGATGATAATTTTAAGCCGTTAGATTTTAATGAAAATAAATACTTTAAATGATACGATATATTTTTATTCATAGTTGCTGGTTGGTTTTGGGAACCTTCTCCGGGCATTACAAATATTACTTAATTTTTCTCGCTTGTAGATCGGAAACAATAAACCTAAAATATAAAATCTAAAAAAATAAGCTAAGAAAGTGATAATAATTTATAACCAAAGTCTACTCATGGATCACCTTCCTTCATGTCTACTTCAGTTTCCTGCAATCCATTAAAAAATAAATTATATTCCAATCCATTTGATCATTAACAACTCCGATCCAATTATACGAGTGCAAGAAACAAAGTGGATGATGTAAGCAAGCAATTGTCTTCTAGATCGATGATGTTAGGCTAGTCTAGTATAACTAGATCTCGAGTAGTTGAAGAAAATTAAGCTTAATTGTATGTTTAAGATTATTATTGCGATATAAAACAATATAATCAAATCCAAACATATAGTCTTAAAGAATCACGTTTTGTTACAACTGATTATCTTATTCTGATTATTTGAAAATCGTAATGTATTTTAAAAACGCAATCACAAACAATCCTTATTTACTAAATGAATACTAGTTGCATACTAGCATGCACAAAAGAAACAAGAGGAAAGAGACTAATAAATACCGCAGGTAAGCCCAAGGTTGCATTGAGAAGGGAGTTGTGTTGCAATACGGATGGTATTACAAAGGCATTCATGATCAACTCCTTGAAGAGCTAGACAACAGTCTGAGCTAGGTTTCAAATCTGTTGAACCAGGTACCACAAATGGTGCACACACGTTTAGATTTACAAGCTGATTCGGACACGTTTGGCTATTGGTTTGAGCCACAAGTGCTACCACCAACAAAACTAATGTTACTTGACTGATTTGTAACGCACCCATAGCTCCTGTTGCTACTTAAGTAATCTCTTGCTTGATTTTTTCGTTTAATCCTTAGTTATTTAACTAGCTAGTTCTAGTACTGAAAGGCTTTTTTATTAATTCATTTATAGTGGAAATTAGGCAGGGATCCATGCTAATAGAACATATTTGCATGAATCACCTACTCGAATTTGGGGATCATTTAATCAGTACTTTCGATCCATTTTACTCCTGGATGCACCCAAGACCCGTTCAGTTGAAACGTAATGTGACCTCTTCATACTACATATATATGATTCGTAATTCGGAAGGATAACTTTTTTTTAATAAAGCCACCTCCAACCATAACTTTATATCTATCTTTATATTTATAGGAAATAGAGAATCTTTTTAGCATATAACTTTATATCTATCTTTATATTTATAGGAAATAGAAAATCTTTTTAGCATATTTATCCTCTAATTTTTTTTCACTCCAACCATCTACTCTAAAAACTTTACTCTATAATTTTTTAATACTAATATAATTAAATTTTTGTATATAACAATTTTTAAATTAGGTTTTGATTGAATTTTTATAATAATAGTAACTAAACATTTAAAAAAATATTTTTTTGAATTTTTTTATTGACTAAAATTTGACGATAATATTTTGTTTTTTTTGTTTTTTTTTTTTTTTTTTTTTTAACTTTAATATGAAGTATGTACAAATATAATAAATATATGTATAATGAAAATGTTAAATTAAATAGATTAAAGAGTTAAAATGGTAAATTAAATTTTGAGAAAATATCACGAATCGTCCTTATTGTTGGTCCGTTTTCGCAAATTATCCCTTTATAAAATTTTCAGCAAACGATGCTCCAGGTATAAATTTTTATCAACGATCATCTTTTTGTCATATGAAAATACCAAAATATCCTTTTAACAGAAATTTTTTTTTTTTTAATCTTATCTTTTTCACTTCCACTCCCTCTTTTTCTCTTCGAAATCTGTCACAAAATTAGAATACAACATCCAAAAAAAAAAATTCCAACTCTGTTACCAAAGAAGTCGAATCATGCTCCTAAGTTTTCACATACTTAATTCATAAAATCAATAAAGTAAACATAAGTTCAAATCACAACAAATTCACGAGAGTACTAGAAACTAATTGTGAAAAATGGACCAACCATAAGGACGATTTGTGATATTTTCTTTTAAATTTTAGAGGATTAATAGTTTTCCTCTTTATATAGAAAAATTTCAGTTTTCCTCTAAAAATTTCTCTATTTTTAAAGAAAAGGTTGGAATACAATTTTCTTTCTTCTATTTCTATATTTAGATGACATAAGACTCTACAAACTAAATTAGAATATTGCATTGAATATGATATAAATGTAAACACAGAATAATGAAAAGTGTGCATTTAGTTGAAGAACATGTCTCGAAACCAAACGAAACAAGTTGCTTAAACGTCTCACTTGTTCACGTTTTCCTAAACTATGATTTCCGTTTGTAATTAAGGTTTTCCCTCGTACGTGGTGTTGAGCTTACCCAAAAGTCTTTTTCAACTAGTAACATTTAGTTTATATATATTCACTTCACGTTAATCTAACTTTGGGACTAACAAAACAAACAATTATACCATAAAATATTCATTACATTTCCTAAAAAAGAACAAATACCATATTCCCCTTTGATTGTGGTTTCCTATTGATTAAACGTTTTCATACACAACTATTTTACTAAAATAATTCAATCGTAACTACGCTTATCAGCTCTCTCGAGCTGGTCGCTGAATTAATCAGCTGGAATATAGCCCAAGAATGTCAGTAGTGCAGGAAATCCTGTAAACTAATCTAACATTACCGATTATCAATATTTTACATTTTATGAATTACATTTTTAGCTTGGCCAAATAATATGATAAACATAACACAACTAGTATTAAACAAAGGAAACGTAATTAATGAGCATTAAATCTACTTGACTTTTTAATGATTTTTATATCACGGCACGTTATCACAATTATGGTAAGTTTTTTATATCATAGAAAAATATAAAAAATTAAATTACACATATAGATAGATTTAATTTAATATAAAATAAAAATAAAAATAAAATTAGATAAACTAATCTCGAGAGTGGATGGTTGATCGCCGCCTTGCCGGCCCTCTTTCTTTTGATTGAGAGTTTGTGAAACCTTAATGTGGCTACAAGAATCGTCCAGTTTTGACTTTTTAAGAACCTTGGTCAGAATCAGCAGGAGCAGTCCAATATAATTTCACAGCAAAAAGAAGTTTTTCTCTAACCAATGGACCATCTTCATGGTCAACTATTTGACTTTCCCAATTTAACCCATCTGCTATTCGTTTTACTTTTACTAATAAATCCACGTCATCTCTTATTATCACACTTCCTTCTGGTCTTAATATTCTGTCCATTTCCAACATTATATCTTCCATTTCACATCTGTAACAAACACATAATTCTAACCTTAAAAAACCAATTATTGTAATATAATATTTTTGTAACGATTTGAAACCGAAAGATATATAACCTGTCTTTGTATAGCGTGAAAACTGAATCCGCATGGATTAGGTCGTATGTCCTAGGATAAGTCGACATTGCCTCACACCTATAAAAAAACGTTTCATTAGCAAATAATGTATCAGTAAATCTAGAAAAATGTGTTATATCATTTATGTTAATTAACATATATCATACCAGCTTTGATAAGTTCCAATGAGTCCACGTTCGTAAATTGCACCAAGAGTATCGGACTTGGCTTCTACGGGAACAATGTTCATGACCCATAAAGGATCTTGAACGAGTGAAGCTGCGAAACCACCTAAAAATGCGTTCATATCTAGAAGGTTACGGTATCTTCCTGGTTGGCCTAGTTGATTGTTTACGGTTTTATAGTATGAAATTCTCTTCTTCCATAACAAAACGTCTTCTTGGAAGATATCTGGTGTTACACCTTCGATGCTCCCACTACTAACCCTAGGAGGTACCATGTCTAATCTTTGGGGCCAATTTGCTATTGCACCACCAGCAACTTCTTCACTACTTGATACTTCGGGCAATCGAGTCAAACATGTCTCTATGTCCGTATACCTATACATATATAATTGATCTATTAGTGACATAACAATAACGAATAAAATGAATAAACAAATAGGTGTGGTGATGGGCTAACCAGGCGGAATCTGGATTTTGGACAGGGCAAAGAGGCGGGGTTTGGGTTATTTTACGATTTATTTTACAATTCAAATGGTTGATTGGTTTTTGCCATATCGAAAGATCACCCTTTTGGACCACCTTTTTCCAACAAAGACTCTTGGCCACTCTCTCAATTTGGGTTTGCTCCTCGTTCAAATCCTCCTTCGTCCTTTCCCACCCCTTATAGTGGTTTTCCCAGTTAATTGGAGGGCCGGAAAGGATCCAGTATCCACCAGGTCGAAGAACACGATCTACTTCAATCAAGTATACTCCATCTATATTTCAAACATCCCACATTAATTCATTCCTAGTAGAAATTTAATTAACAGATATTTTGGGCTACATATCCATAAAAGAAATATTGATGTGTAATTATACGTGTTGAAAGGGAAGGAAATTACCATATTGACCCCATGGAATGAGACAACGAGAACAATGAGCCATATCGAAAGCCCTAGAAGGGTATGGAAGTCTCTTAGAGGCAATGACACCAATCAAAGCAGGAACACCACGCTCTAAGGCAAATTGTACTTGAGCTTCGTGTGTATCCCTTGGTGCGAACGACATTGCTATGATGTTTCTTGAGAGAAGATAAGCTCCCCAACTTGCCACCTAAATTTTGAACCATGATGTTTATATTATTCACTAGTTTGATGGGGAATACTTTGTCATTCTATAGAAGAATTTAGACAAATTGTGGATAATATACTCAAGTCACATTACCTTGTGTTTCACAATTTAAAATACTCTATATCCAATCATAGATAGTGATAAACAATTTGATTATTCGAAAGGGTATTTCGCTTTGTTTAGAGTTTAATTCGATATCAACTTCCGTCAACCAATGAAATTATCTAAATAAACTAGAACTAATAGACCAAATAAATTACTAACAAAATTAATCAAATACTTGTATTAATTAAGTGTCGAATATTTCATGAAAAATTGCACAGAAAAATAACGAATTTTTACCCAATTGTTATTGTGTGTAACTAACTTTGTTTTTTCTCAAAAAAATCATCAACTTTAGATACGTTGTTATTGTAGATAAGAGTTTACACGCAATGACAATTAGATTGAAGTTCGTTGCTTTTCTGTGCAAATTTCCAAATCTTTCATCATCCAAGGACTATGAAACAATATATTTGGATCTTATTGTTCACATAATACACGATACGGGTCGGCCTAATTTTGAACTATATGGTAATTGTATCTATAGACCAAATAAGATATACAACCTTCTAAATAAACTAGTAGAATTGTGGAGTTAATGTAAAAAGACAACAAAAAATTATATCAATATGTTCGTGATGCAACTATATTTAATCAAATTTTCTACATATTTGTACCTAATATGTTCCTAAATTCAAATAGTCAAAGGTTATAACTGCACAAGAACAACTTTTTCCTGTTGTCCTAATTCTACTATTTATAGAAAATCTTATTAATTTTTTTTTAATATCCAAACTTTATAAAATTCCAAAAATAGATCAACATAATTAAATAATCTGTCCCAGCTATATACTCTTACAAAACACTAAATTGAATTTTGCACCCATAGTTAATGTATCTTAAAATTCAACATACTTTTTAAAATAGCAAATTGTAACAAAATTGCAAAAACCAGTTTTAGAAAAATTAGAAAAAACAAACAACAATGACAATTTACCTAAGCAATTCTTAAATATCTTCTATAACCACAATACTTCAAATTAAAACTATGATTTATATATTACTGAATGCATGGAAAATTTGTAGATTAATCGGTTTCCTTATAATCTGAAGATAAATTGGTTTTATAATAAACTTTTAAGATTTTTAACCATAATCTATATGTTGTTGTTATCAAACATTTTAGAAACTAAATAAAATAAACTTACCCCGCAACCCGTATCGATGGCGGTACGGATCGACCCGTCATTAAGGTTAATTAATTTTCCAATATCATCAATATAAGCGTCAGCACCATTAGGAAACATGGTTCCACCACCAGGGAATCTAAACCGGTCACCTTCAAACCGGATCCAATTCTGAACCGCTTTCTCGACCGTTAGATCTTTATGTGGAACATTAGCATACCATGCTAGATCTCTACTCATGGGCCACTTAAACGGATTCTTGTAACCGTAAGGCGCGGGTACACGACATTTAAGTAGCTCATTCTTTTCGGGACAATGTCTTTCTCGGTAAATAAGCCGGTCACGAGAGAATTTCAACGATCTTTTTTGGTCAGTGCATGGTGTGTATTCGGATAATGAAACCGAACATGGAGGGTAGGTTTTAACGGTCACACCGTCATCTGTGGTTGTGGTATGGTGTGCTGTGAAGTCTAGGTTCTTGTTTGAGTCGGATAAGGTGACGGCTGTGACGGCCGAGGAGTTGTAAGTTGAGGTGGTGGAGCAGTCGATTGTGGTGGTACGGAGGGATGCGTTGGTGGTGTAAGTGGTGGCGCGTGGTTGCCATGCACCGAATAAGTAAAAGAAAGAACATAGGAAAAAGACTAGACAAGATAGTAATATGTTGTTTCTACGGAGGAGATGTGGGGCGGCGGCGTTGGGTTTGGTGGTCGGGGTATAATACTCCGTCGTCGTCGGCGACGTACTTTGTCCCGCCATGGTTATTAGGATGTGTGGAATAAGGTTGTTTGCACGTAGTCTGAAATTGTATATATAGAGAGTGAATTTAACTCGAGAGTAGTGAGTTCAGACATAGTGTTTGTTTAATTATATTATTTGACTTAATTATATAAATCGTTCATGTAATTTTATGAAAGTTTATCTTTTGTCTATATATTTTTAAAAATAGTATATACACACACAAATAACTTTAAAAGCTTTTTGTACGGATTTCGTCTTCGACAAAATATTGGTTATGCCAGTAATTTTTTTTTAACTTTATGTATAAACTGTCTATGTCGGATTAAGAAAGAAAAAAAAATTCATATTTTTATGAAATTTTTAATAATTAATTTTATTGTAATAAGAAAAATAAAAAAGGGGAAGAGTGGACTAGGGAAGGCCAGGCTGGGGGTGGGCTGGGTCGTAACCGTGATGCGGAGTGTTACCAGTTAACTCTTAAGTGTTCTAATTTATTAATTAGTTTTATTTTTATTATTATTTAAATAAATTATATTTTATTTATTAAGTAATTAAATTAAACATTTATGCTATTCTAGATCTAAAACCTACCTAATACTTCTTTGGTACCAATAAAATTTGAATCTATCATTTAGTAAATTTCTAATCATATGAATCAGAACAAAATAATACTATAGAAATCAAGACCAAAGTTATTAACAAACTTCAACAAGACAAAGGCTTTAACCACAATACTCTTTACTAATATAGTACCTTTGAAAAATAAAAGATAAGAATACATAAACAAGTCAAAGGTTGGTTTAACAACAAAAATCGGCGGATTCAAGTATTTTATCATAAAATAAAAAGTCATAATGTTTAATTTCATATGATATAATAATTAATAAGTGATATCATTGAAAACAATTATATTTATGTTCCAAAAATTGCAATGTAATCATAAATCGACCGAACAAAATGCGTTTTTATGTTCATTTTATAAAGAGGTTACGGAATTTGATAGAGAACAACTCTTTTTTGCTTATAGGATATGACGAGGTCAAGAAAATTACATAAACATATATTTCGAAGTTGCTCATGCTTATTCAAGAATTAGTCATGAAACACTATTTATCACTAATCAATCTCGCTGGCAGGTCCCAGCAGCCAAGCCCATATAACCTTTTTTTTCTTCTTACTATAATTTTTGATATATATGTAAATTAATATGACTATGATTATATGTCTATATTTTATATTGGTATATAATATAACAGTTTTGATAACAACAGTCTATTGTTTAAACATTAAGACATGCATTATTTGTTTGTACTTTGAATAAACTCGTCCCTTCCATATGGGGTTTTTATTCCTTACTTTTATGGCTTACAAGTTTTTAAGCAGTGTCCTCATGTTTTAGCCACAACCCTAGGGGCTGTGTTTATCGATACTCATAATATAAATTTATGTAGCATACAACTTTGTTTCTTTTAGAGTTAATTACATAAATCGTCCTTATGGTTTACTCCAAATTATGGATTTCGTCCCTAAATTTTAAATCGTCCACTTGTAGAAACTAGTTACTTTTTTCGTTCTTAAAATGGATGTCCGTTACTATTTTCCGTTAAAATAATCATTAACTAATTATATATTTCGCCCTAAAATGGATGTCCGTTAGAAGTTAGGGACGAAAAGCTTAATCAGTTTTTAAAAGTGGACGATTTATGCAACGTTTTAAATTTAAGAACGAAATCAATAGTTTAGGTGGGCCATAGCGACAATTTATGTAATTAACTCTCTCTTTTAATTTGTTTTAGTGTTGTTTTTGTCTTTTTCTTCCAGCTTTTTATAACCTTTTAAAAGATTTATGTTGTTACTGATTAGAATATAAAGTTTTTCTAACCCGCGCAGGCATAAAAATAACTTGTTAAATTTATGATATTCCATATATTATTAGTAGTGCGGCTTTCATAACCGGTCCATATGGTGCGCTAAACCTGTTATGTGACCGGTTCGATAAGTGCTACGATTTTCAAAATATTGCTAAATTACATTAAAATATTAAACTGAAAAATTAAAGGGTTTGAATGTAGAAAGAGGGAAGATAAAGAATAATTAAAATATAAATTTGAAAGATGGGCAAAACATGTAATTGATATATTGATATTACTAAACATTGTGAGGGTAACATGGATACACGAAGGAACAATAATAACATGATCCAAATAAACAACAAGGCAACGACGAACAAGAAATCTAATTTTTATATTTTATTTTTATTTATTTATTATTTCTATAGTAACTATCCAAATTCCGAAAAAATAAAGGCAGGATAATACAAGAAAGACGATCCAACAAGAAACAACTATCTTTCTCTTTATTTACTTTTTCCCTCTAATCTTTTTGTATGTCATTAGATCGATAATTAACTTGGTCTAGTGACCCGCAAATAGTGTGAGATAGTAACGCTAATTACATAGACAAGTTTCATTGGAAAGTAGAAGCTAATAGAGTCGATTAATCTTTTTTTTTTTCCAATCAAAATAAGCATGGAAGAAAATTTAAAAGCAAGTTTTATATTCTGTTACAGTGTTACATATAGGTTCATTTTCATTTGTTTGAAGTAAACTTTTTTAATTAGAAATTACAAGATAACTAATAATTGGGCTTTTTGGGACCAAGCCGGATATAACAGGGTTACTGGGCCAAACCTTAATAATGAAGATTATATTTTATTTCGACAGAAAATTTGACTAATAATACCATGTTCCCGAGTTTAACGAGGGAAGAAGAGAAGTGAAAAGAAAATAATTTAACAGAAAAGAAGAGAAAAGAAAGGAGATTATTTTTTTCAAAAACGTGTTCCCGAGTGGAAGTATTTGGAAAAAAAAGAAAGTAAAGAAAAATCAAAATAAAAGTTCGATGCAAACAAATTATAAAAACTCATCAAGATCAAACGAGTATTAAATAATACACAAATTAATTAACGGAAAACAAGTGATGAACTTTATAAACACAACTAAAACAATTCAATATAAATAAATTAAAAGAACACATCAAAATCAAACGAGCATTCCATAATACACGAATTAATTAACGAAAAAAAAGTATATGATAAAAAACTTTAAAAATTTCACTTGTGTAAAAACAGAAAAAAAAAAGAACAAAATATGAGGAATTTAACAATTCGATTCGACTCGGTTGTATCGAGTAAAGATGAAAAAAGATAAACATGTATATAAAAGATATATATTTGTTTAAAGATAATTTGGGGAATAATTTTTAAAAAATATACAAAATATATTTTTCTTTCCAAATCTTCTCTATTTTGGAAGGTAAATTAAGAGAGAAAAATGGATCAAATTTTCTTTCCATTTCTTTTCTCTTCTCTCCACTTAAAAACTCAGGAACACGTTCTCATTTTTATTTTCTTCGTGCTTCCTTTATTTTCCTTTCATTTCTTCAGGAAAAAAATCTCGGGAACACAGAGAAAATTTCATAACGTCAAATTTCATAACATCATGTCTAGTTTAGTTACTTAAAAGTAGATAAAATTTCACAAATCGTGCAACTTTAATTTCATGAATAATTCTTTCTAATTCATGTTTTTCTCTTCAATTGTCAATCGTCTCCTGAAAAATAAAAAATAAAACTCTTTTTCTAATCTGTTTTTTCCTCACTAATCGTCCATCCGATACCTGAATATACCAAAAACACCGTTCTTATATAACTATTGATAAGAAAAATGAAGATGTGAGGTTTAGAGATGCGGGAGGCAGTGTTCTAGTGGGTTAATGTCCCCGTCCCCGTCAACATCTCAAATCTCCTTCTGATTTTTTCCAACGCAATAATTGATATTTAATTATTTATATATTCGACATAAGCTAATTTGTTTGAGATGTTTTTTAAATATAATTTAGATATTAAAGTAATCACAAATAGGTTTTCTCGAGTCAAAAAATGCACTAAATATTGATTCACGCAGTTATTTATTATATAATCTTTGATGTTTGATTTTCATTAGAGATTTGACAAGAAATATAACCAATTAGAATGCCCTGTCTCTTTCATATTTTGATCAAATTTAATAAATTTTCATTGTATAATTTATTTAATGGTGCATGAGTTGCAATATATATTGTTCATATCTCATAAATCTAGCTAATAATAAGAAACATGTCCAAAGAAATTGAAGATCAAGAAAAGACCCACCAAGAGCATGCTCAGCTTATCTCCGAGCTTCCTAAAGCCAGTGGACATTGGCAACAACATCTCTTCTTATATCAAGGCTACTGGTTATTTCGCGAGGTCTTATTGGGTGCCATGCTTATGCAAAATCACTTTAGACCTCGATCTACCGATATATTCTTATCTGCTTTTATGAAAAGTGGCACCACTTGGCTCAAATCCCTCATGTTTTCCACCCTCAACCGATCTCAAGTAGATTTTTCTGACCATCCTTTGCTCCATCAAGGACCCCATAATTGTTTTCCACCGTTTGATCTTTATGTATCCGATGACTATCCTTTTACCAATTTGGATGTCCTCCCTTCGCCTCGCCTCTTTTCTACCCATTTTGCACATTCTTTGTTTCCTTCCTCCGCTACAAATCGTTTGTCTGGGTGCAAGTTTGTTTATGTGTGTAGGGATCCGAAAGACGTGTTGGTCTCCAAGTTTCACTTCTTGTCAAAGTTGAGACCTAAAGAGTTGCCTCCTCTTTCTTTTGAGCAAGCTTTTGAGATGTTTTGCGAGGGTGTTTCAGAATATGGACCTTATTGGGATCATGTATTAGGGTTTTGGAGAGCGAGTATTGAATCTCCAGACAAGATATTGTTCTTGAAGTACGAGGAGTTGAAGAGTGAGCCGCATGTTCATGTGAAAAGGTTAGCGGAGTTCATGGGGGTATCTATTTCGGCTGAAGAAGAGGAGAATGGTGTCGTAGAAAAGATTGCCAATATTTGTAGTTTTGAGCATTTGAAAAACCTCGAGGTAAACAAGACGGGCATTCAACGGTTTAGTAATGTGTTTAAGTTAGAGAACAAACTTTTTTTCCGACGAGGTGTAGTAGGAGATTGGAAAAATCACTTGACGGAGGAAATGAGAGAGCGAATTGATCGAATTACTCAAGACAAGTTTAAGGGTTCGGGTTTGATACTTGGTCCAAGTAACAAATGATATTTACCAAAATAAAACTGATAATCGTTTTTCATTTTTATACATGTATAAATTGCCCCCCTCAATGAGGTAGGAAGCGTTCTAATCTTGTGTTGAATAATGTGTGTTTGTGTTTTGTATTTGAAATAAAATATGTGTCTTCTTTAAGAATATTAAGAAAAAATATTAATTTTACAAAAACAGTTTACATAATAATGGAACTATGCAATAGTATACGAAACAATATATATAAATAATAAACTGCACAATTGTTTTTAAGCAAATTTGTACGTGTAGAAAAATATCAATCTTTTATATCGTCATACATAAAATATTATTTTTGTATTTGTAAAATAATGGAAAACGGTGGTCACGCTTTTGTAAGATAATGCAAAGAAAAAAAAAAGACTCACTATTTTGTAAGATAATATGTAAATCTTAATTATTAAAGTCTAAGCTTATAACCGGGTTTGTCCCAACTAACGTAAACACTAAGTGTTTGTTCAACCTTTAGTTTATTATTTTAGTTCGTGTAGTACTCGCCCCCTATCTCTTCTCTAAAGAGGCGCACACTCGCTCTCTACTAAATGAGCTCACAAAGCGATCTAGGAGCGAAGCCTTAAATTGAGTTGCTTCCCCCACCTTTTCTTTTCCCTCACCCTACCCTTTCATTTCCGCTTAAGCTTCCCCGGTTTGGGGGATTAATTGATTGGATACCCGAGAACCATAATCTTTCCTAATATTGATTTTGAAATACGAGGAGTTGAAGAGGGAGCCAAGGTGCATGTGAAGAGGAGAATGGTGTGGTTGAAAAGATTGTTAAATTTTGTAGTTTTTAGAATTTGAATTATCTGTTTAGTCTCGTTATATTGTACTATTGTCTTTTCTTTAAGATTAATATTAAGAGAAATGTTAATTAAACTTATGCAAATAAGCTTTACATAATAGTGGGACTCTACATATAATTTTGAGGCTAACACACCTTATGCTATAGTTTAATCCCACACATGATTTGAACGCTTACAAACTACTTGATTGAGGGGCACAAGTTTTATTAGTTACAATAGATAGATAAACACGATTGATTATCAAAATTATTTTTGGAAATTTCATTTGAGAGTTGCTCCAAGTGTCAAACCCGAACCTTGGAACTTGTCTTGGGTAATTTGCTCGATGCGGTCTCTCATCTCTTTCGTGAAGTGATTTTCCCAATCCCCGACCTCTCCACGCCGGAAGAAAAGCTTGTTTTCTGTTTCAACTCCATCCTTAAACCATTGAATGCCGGTCTTATTTACTTCAAGGTTCTTCAAGTTTTTAAAACTACAAAAGTTAACAATCTTTTCAACCACACCATTCTCCTCTTCATCAACGGAAAATGGTACCCCCATGAACTTCGCCAACCTCTTCACATGAACCTCTGGCTCAATGTTTAGGTCCTCGTACTTCAGGAACAATATCTTATCCGGTGATTCAAGACTCGCTCTCCAAAACCCTAACACATGATCCCAATACGGACCATACTCTGAAACACCCTCGCAGAACATCTCAAACGCTTGATCAAACGGAAGTGGGGGTAGTTCTTTAGATCTTAATTTTTTCATGAAGTGGAACTTGGATACAAACACGTCTTTTGGATCCCTGCACACGTAAACAAACTTACACCCGGAAGAAGGATCTGTGGCTGAGGAAGGAAACAAGTTATGAGCATAATGTGTAGCAAAGAGGCGAGGAGAAGGAAGGTCCTCCATATTAGTTATGGGGTACTCTTGTGATATGTAAAGATCGAACCCTGGAAAGCATCCATGAGGTCCTTGACGAAGCAAAGGATGGTCAGAGAAATTGGAGCTTATAGATGATCGGTTTTGGACAGTAAACATGAGGGCTCTCATCCAAGTGGTTCCACTTTTCATAAAGGCGGATAAGAAAATATCGGTAGACCGATGTTTGAAGTGGTTTTGCATAAGCATGGCACCTAATACTCCATCTGAATATAGCCAGTTTCCTTGGTACAAAAACACATGTTCTTGCCACCATCCGTTGGCTTTTGGAAGCTCGGTCATAAGTTGGGAATGTTTTTGGTGAGTCTTTTCTTGATCATCCCTTTCACTTGCCATCGTGGTTGTGATCGATGATTGATGTACGTATTCTCAAACTACTGCAACTCATCGATTTATATATATTTCTCAATTTTCAACTTGTAATATCAATAAGCCGGCCGACAATATTACAAACCAAACAACAAATACAACAAGTTAATACAACTACAAATCTAAAATGTGACATTTTATTTTTGTAATCAAGCTATCAATGCCGACCATCTTTAATTCTTAGTTATAACATAAAATATACTAAACAAACGATTTGTATGAAGTTGGTTTTACTATATTTGGGCGTATCTAAAAATTGGGAAAACTCCATAGAATAGTAACAAAGTTTCACTTTTGTTCCACTAAAGTCACTCTAACTTTTTTTTCCTATCAAAAACCACTCAACTTTTGATATTGTTCCATTCCTATGTAATTAACCTGCTATAGTAGGTTAGCAGGTAATCTTTAATAAATAAAGATTTTCTTATTAAAATAACTTTTAAATAATAAGCGTGATCGAGGTATTTAAGTGATATTGGTCCAGAATTTATGAGCTTTTGCACAAGAAAATATTTTTTGGGCGTTTAGTTTGTTAGAACATTAACTTTTGTTAGATGTTTGAGATTTTTTATTTTGATCACATGGATATGTATTTAAGTGATATTGGTGCTTATGTTTGAAAAACAATGTTAAAAATATTGATTATGGATGCTTATTCAAGTAGTTTCTTTCCTCTCTATTTTTGATGTAAAATTATTAGATATGTTGATTCTCTAAATAAAATATGCATGTACTTTGGTGAAAGAAAAAAATTGCTATGCATGTACATAAATATGCAGGTGGTATATGTAAATTTGGTGCGTAAAAAATGATTTAGTGGGAACATGGGTCCTCGAGTTAATTGGAATTAGTTTTATTATCTAATAATAATTATTAGAGTGTATTATTTAAAATTTATTTTAATGAAAAAACCTTTTTTTATTAAAGATTACCTGCTAACCTACTATAGCAGGTTAATTACATAGGAATTGAACATTATCAAAAGTTGAGTGGTTTTTGATAGAAAAAAAAAGTTAGAGTGACTTTAGTGGAACAAAAGTAAAACTTGGTTACTATTCTATTGAGTTTTCATGTTTTAAGTATTTGGGCCCTTTTAGAAGTTTGCAAATAACTGGGCTTTTCTAGCTAGCCACTATATTTATTTTCTCTCTCAAACATATATGAGTGAGTTATAAGCTTTCATAACTTATAAACCTACACAAGAAAGATTTAGTAGTAAAACGTCTTAATAATCGAGCTACCAAAATGGTCGCCCTTCAAAGTAACCTAAACAAAAAAAATCTCGTATAACATATAAACCTACATGATATTTCACCTTTAAATCAAGTGTCGATAAAGGAACTAACCCGTTTAACTTTCATGTTGGCATAAATTCTTCCTTAAACTCTTTAGGGAATTGCTTTTGTGCATCCGAAAATCATCTCCTCATATTTCAACACTAGCATCATCTTTTCTAAAAGATTCAACACTCTTAGCAAGGTTACAGATAACGTAAGACGTGGCGTGACGGCACGAGTAAGCCTCAAACTTTGCAAGAAAATATGAGACATGACCGTTTTCAAAGCGTGACAAGACGGCAAATTTTTTTAATATATTTTATAATGTTATATATACTTATATATATTTACTCTTATTAAGTTATATACATATCAATAAATTATCAAAAAATCTGTTTTAACATTTAATTATATATATATATTATAAGATATAGTTACAAATTACAATCAAATGATTTTTTATAACAATTTTTAACTATTTTTAATTTTTTAATTTTTTATAATTTTTCATAACACGTTACAAAAAACTCACGTTAAGTCACGCCGTGGGACACTATGACCATGTTTTTTTACCGTCACGCCTAACAAAAACGTGTTGCATGTTTTCGTAATTTATCGAGGCGCGTAATGGCGCGTTATTCATAACTTTGACTCTTACTTATATTAAATAATAATAATAATAATAAAATAAAAATCGATAACAATACAAAAAAGATGGGCCCATGATGTTCCCAATAGTCAACAGTGGGTTATGGGCTGGTTCTTTGTTACATCATCACTTTCCTTCTTCTTCTCTCTCTTTTTTGTTTTGGTTTGTTTATTCTTCATCAATCAAATCCAGCAGCAAAGGTAAACTTTTTTTACTTTTTCAAACCCATATAATTAGTTAATGATAATTATATATTATTAGTAGTTTAATGCTGTTAATAAACTATATATTACAAAATTCCCAGTTTTGTAACTCCATTGGATCATATATAAACTAAGGGGGGGGTGTTTGGATGTTTGTTTTTGCTTGACATATCAAGGGATAGTTTGGTAATTTTACATGTGTTTCAATAATTAGTTTAATACCTGTTTTAAAAATCTTAATCTTAGGGGGTGTTTGTTTGAGCTTATGTAAGGGGCTTATTAGCTTATTAGCTTATGTAAGGTATATAAGCTCCTTTTTAGTGTTTGTGTAAGCTTATTAGCTTAGGCTTATTAGCTTATGTAAGGGTGTTTTCATAAGCCCAATTTTTGTGGCTTATGAGCTTATGTAAGATTTTCCTCCTTTTTTTCTATGATAAGCTAATAAGCTAAGCCAAACACTTATCAAATATTTATAAGCTTTTATTTCATAAGTCATAAGCTACTTATCTTACATAAGCTTAAGCCCATTAAATAAGCTTACACAAACACCCCCTTAATATTTAATAACAAGAAACTTGCAATGATATGATTTGAGTTCCCAAGAGTTAAGTTTTGAAATCGAACGAACTTTTACCAAACTTGAGGGTCTAAATTTCGATTCCCACTAGGTGCTTTCCTAATGGGAGGAGACAGGACGAGAGCAGAGTAGACAGTTGTAAAAGATCAATCCGAGAAACATGAACAATGGGAATTTATTGATTTAATAAATACTATTTTGCCCCTATGTGATTTTCTTTTATATTTTATGGCTCCCCCCTTGACATGACATTTTATCGGCACATAAAATAGGTAATTGACCAAATCCGTTTAAGAACCTTATATTTCTTGATCAATCCTTGATGTTCTTTTGTGTTTGGCCGACATATTATATTGTGTAGGAGGAATTAGTGGATAAGTAGAATTTTGTTCAACTATAGTCTATACCAAACATCACATCAATGAGTAGAGACATAGACATCCATGATGATTATATCAGCGCAAGTTTGCCAGCTGATATTCCCGATGATTTGATAGAGTTTTTACCCGAAGATTACCAAGGTCTTAGTTATGAAGAGGTTATCCAGCAACAGGTAACTTCAAATTAAAATTAGATTATTTTCAGTTTAAACAAATATGGTTTAATTATTCGATGCAAAATAGGCAAGCGTCTATCAATCGTATCAAGAAAGTCGTGAAGTGACCAATGTCACTGATGATGATCAGTGCATCAGTGAATCTAGTTGTTCTTCAGGGGATGGAGGCGAATCCTCCGAGCATGATGTTAATTCACAAGAAGCAATGGATGAAGCTTTTGCTAGATCGTTACAGGAGTTAGGGGAGGAATTTGATGAGTTTTTCATAACGGAATTTAATGGCAGTGCAAGTTCCACGCTCAATGAACATGCACATGTTGCTAGTCCAGATTCGAGCCAAGAAGATATTGATCCTGATAATATGCGTTATGAGGTACATAAATGAGATCTTAAAGCAACTTCAAATTTTCAATCATTGCAAAATTTCAAAATTAGAACTTTCTGTTGTTTTCTCGTCTAGGAATTATTAAACCTCACCGAAACCATTGGTGTGGAAAACGTAGGACTATCCGCAGTGCAAATTTCTCAATTACAGACTTGCATGTACACAGCAGGAATGTTTTCAAAAGACATGGAGGAAAAGTAAGCTTTCTTATCTTTTGATTTCATATATCCAGTCAAAAGAGTCACCAGTAACTTCTAATATAGGTTCTGATTTTTTCTACCGTATGTGGTTTTAGCTGTGCGATATGTCAAGAGAAATTCAAATTTGGGAAACGTGTGATCACATTGCCCTGTTTTCATCATTATCATAGTAAATGCATCATTAGGTGGTTAAAGCTCAAGAAGGTAACATTTTTCGTATAAATTGAACGTTTGCTATTTTTGTTCATCTTTGCCTATAATTGAAGCTTTCAAAAACATTTTGTTTTTCAGAACTGCCCTATTTGTCAAAAGGAGGTTCCTTAAAGCAGTGAACGTATAAATTTATTTTGGTAATTCTTGTTTCATAGAATATGGTGTTTCCGGAATTCTGTTTTCAACGATTTTATCATTTATGTAAATAAGTACTACAGTAAGATAGAAATACTACTCATCAAGATGCTAAGGCTTCCAATCTGGAGCAGCTTTCTCAACCCGCCCCTTTTTTAGTGTCTATAGAATATGGCAATCTGAACATCCTCTTTAGTCTGTACAACATTAATACCGAAGCTGCTTATTTATTGTGATTTATCAACAATCCCTATTCAACATGAAAGTATGACATGCCTTTTGGTATTGATCTCCGCAACCCCTATTCATTCGTTTCAGTTAACTTCCTGGTATCATGTTGATGTATTGGCTCTTCTCTTCTTCAGCTTCAAAAAGAGTTACTTTCCGCTAAAATATGACAACATCAAGGGCATATCCAAAACGACGTGACATACTCCAAAGTACTTTTATCAAACATGAACGTTTTGGGGTTGTTGCATCATGAGTTTATACTAGTCCATTGATTATCGATCTTTGTACAACGAACTATGAATTGATGATAATTTTTATTATTAGTTTTTATAAGGATATAAATCAAATATAAAATAAGTTTAAAAAGGGACTTTGTCCTAAATTAAATCAAATCTAGCTGTATAACTTCAATTCTCCTATGTAGTCCCAAATCAGTATTCATCCAATCGTGAGTTTTAAGAATAGTGAATAGTGGTTGGCTTTTGAAGTTACGTGTGATTCAAGGTACGATGAATCATAAACGCAAAAGTAAATTAGGTTTATTATTATCAAGATTTGTTGGTGTGATTTAGAGTTTCGACGACCCAATGCCCCGTGCAGGGGCAGCTCAAGCCTTTTGGGGGCTTTTTGTGTCTTACGTTTTATTATTTTTCTTTTGGATTAAGTGTTTGAAATGTAACAAATTATAGTCTGAAATTTATAGTATTTTCTCACTTTATACATTCTATTTATATCTAACTTTTACATATTTGTAATTGTACGCACGGGGTTAATTAAAAACTAGAGACATGACCATGTACACGAATATTTGACTGATAACTATTTTTCACAGAGAATATACATGATCCATGTAAGAGTCAGCTGGATTATGTTCAGAGTATAGTATTATCGGTTTTCTGATTATTTTTTTCGAGCATAGAAAAATCATCTAATTGTCAAATATTGTAAGGTTTGATTAACTCTCCGTTTCCCCCTCATTAAAAAGAATCATAAGGCCGGTGATGTTCATCTTTTGGTGTTATGATATTAAAACATAAGTGGCACAAGGAAACACCTATTTTTATATTCATGCCAAAACAAGTTTTTTTGTCAAATATATTTCCTGGCAAAATCAATACAAAATATACCATTATAAAGTCTTCGTTGGTTGGGGAATTGGTTGTCCACGAGGGATTTTTTTTTTTTTTTTTGTTAAATGCTCTATGAACCGGTAAATGTTCCAACAGAATTCGAATTTGGTAACTCCCATCTTTGGTGTGAGTTTTATCCAATTTCAATTTGCCATAAGTAAAAATATATTCTTACACCAATATTTTATAGTGAGTATGTTACTTATTTAACTTAGTACCACGTAATTGCATTTCATTTATCTTATTTAAACCATGACCGGGTCTTATGACGTGAAATGGTATGGGAATCAAGTGCGGCTTTAATGATATGATCACAAATCCATTGTGCAGTAATTTGATTACAAACATCAAAAAAATTGATGGCAACTAACATAGTTGATTTCCATTAGGTGATTTCTTGTTAAAAGACATTTATGGGCTCAAAATGAGTCGAATATAACATAAAAAGAATCGTGGTAGCGGGTAGCGGCAAAAGATTTCTCAATTAAAGGTTATTTGATAGTTGGTTTTAGTGAATTAATGGCGTCCAATTTGCAGTATGGAGGGAACATGAATGAATTCCAGAAATTGAATAGAGTAATAGACTATCCAATGATCATTGTTGGCTCTTTTGATTTTGACCATAATACTCTCACAAGAAAACATGATAAAAGTGTACATGATTTTAAAAGTATGATTGTATTATGCACAGTAAATAAATGCCGGGTGCATAATTCTCAAATTATGGTGTATATATAGGTATATTTGACGTAGACTTGTTTAGAGCTTAAGTACCTCAAATATACCTATATATATATATATTTAAGCTCTAAAAAAGGGTATATAAGCGTTATGAAAAGGGATTTTTTTTTTTCTTTTTTCAACGCGTGTGGTTATAAACTCACTTTTCTCTTATAATATTTTATGTCCGCATTCTCCAACAAATTATAAAATAATAGTCTTCATACCGTGCAAAATCGTTATTTTCTTAGGGAAAGTATACCAAACTTCATGATTAATTACAAATAAATCTACCGAACCCATCCAAGTCAAATTCCCATTTTGGTTTTGGCCTTTTTGTTAAAGTGTGAATTTGATTAAGATGTCCACGAAAAAAAAAAACATATCATATGGTATTCACATGATTCATGAGTACATATTTATTCAACATAAAAGTGCAATATAAAAAGATCTTATTAATGTGGTTGTCTGTGTATTCAATAAAATCCATGCTTATCTTTGATTTAAATTCGTTTTAAAATAAATATTCATCTTTTTATGTTTGTCCAAAATAAACATGACATTTCATTGGTGTATAATATATTAAAATTATGTAAATTGTGAACATTTATATGGTAATACTTTATCAATAAAGTATAGTAGGTCAATCTTCGTTTGGGGGGTTCATATAAACACACATAGTGGAATATATTGTTTTAGAAGTTGGTTTGATACGCCAACTATCATCTCAAATATTATTCTCCCCTATACATACATTATATAGTCTTGCTTAAAGATTCCATTCACCACCTTTTATTCACATATTGAAAAGTGGATTTAAAGAATAAGTTTAATTAAAACTCTTAGTGTATGGTGTAGGGTAAATGTCAACGACGTCAAACGGTTTTGTGACGTCGTTGACACTTTCTCATTTTCGTCACTATACATATAGGTTTTTTACCGATAACACGTTTACCCATACTTATACTTGAAGGTAATTGATTTTTTACCCATATTATTTTAAGTTGTAGCAACACTTTTCTATATGGTTTTCAGTTTATGGTTGCCATAGCACCAAGATGATACATTGAGACTTTATAATTGTTAATCAGATTTTAATCAAATATCACGAAAATCGATTAATCATACACAATTATGTATAAATAAAAATGTATCTATCGCTAGGGAATAGTTTATTAAAGAGATTTAAATCTCATTATGTTGGTGTTAACTAGTAAGGCAACATCCATGTCCAGTCCGTAGCCATCAACCGACGACCCTACTTCACCAAGTTCTCGATTAATAGACTTTGAAAACTTGCAAAAGGTGATTGTGAAATTTAATTATTTGAAAACAAGAAAGTCTATAAAATTTCATTTCAAGGAATAGTAGAATATATAGATACCACTATATATATTCATCTCCAACAGATTTTTTGATGATAATTTAAAATTTTGATAAAACTCTAACCAAAGTTAAGAGGTTAAAGGCTCGATTCTTAGCGAAGTCATTCTGTTGAACATGTTTATAAGCACCAAACAAGTCTTTTATAAAAAAAAAAGAAAAAACTAGCTAATATCATGTAAATTAATATTATGTTCATGTTTCTTTTATTTTTTTCTCTTTTCTTTAAAAACCACCATCATTATATCCTCATAAAAGTCTCTTAACCTCCTTAGACCTTAGGTAAACATTTTTTGGTGTTTAGAAAGATTAATAACCGTCACGATGATATCTTTGTTATGAAGCATGTATGAGTGAAAGACTCGTACGCCCCATAAAACTCGAATATGGAAAAACCTATCAATTTACCTTCTAGTTGTATTTTTGGAGAAAAATTATAGATTCAAATTATTCTTTCGAGAGATTAGGCCAAAGAGGTCTATATCCAAAAGACTAATTTTGAGCGGGTGATTTGCATAATAATTAACTTAACTTTCACCATTTTAAGAGTTAGATGTCTCATATTAGAAACCCTTTTTGTCGAATCGATTTTTCTTTAGGGGCGGGTTTACGTGGTTCAAGTTTGTGTGATGATAAACCCAGACGTGATAGACATACCTGACCTTACAACCGAAATCCATAAATGCATATTTGTATGTGTGTGTGAGTAACGCCAAATGACATATGCTGGATTTAAGCCTATGGTTCGAGTGATTTGGGGACTTTGTGGTGTTAGTAGAAGCACGTACCCACAAAACATGCTAAGAATTCACATTAACTATGCATGCTCAATACAAATGTGTGTGTCGTTTTCGGCTTCTGTCCCTTTACATGCAATTGCATTTGTTTTTATAAAAAATTATTATTGACAATAAAGTATAGGGACATCAAAATAATTGGATCTAAAAACTATTTATAGTTATATAATATAATAATAATAATGTCACAAGTGATAATTAAGTAATAACTAAATTATCTGGATAATATAACGTGGAATTTGAACTTAATAATAATAAGAAAAGTTAATCATTTGAATAACACACAACTTGGCAGGGCCGGGTATAACGGTGTGTATTATAAACGATTATACATGGCCCGAAATTTATACAAGACCTATTTTTTTAATGCGTATTTATTGATAGGTGAAATGATGTAAAACGTCTCATCATTCATGTAACAACCGAAATATATCGGTGTAATTCTATATAAAAAACACTTTGAAATAATAATAAACATTGTAGTTCAAAAGTATATAAATAAAACATACACATGAACTTTACTAGTCGTATAGGATCTATGGAATCTCAAGCCCGGGCCTACAACTTGATACGTATATATCTTTTAAATACAAATTGACATTATGAAAGAAATATTGTGTAAGATTTTTATACAAATAAAAAAATGGGAAAATACTAAACAATAAGATTTTTATCCATTAAAAATAATACTATAATAATACGTATCTCCATAGTAATACATGATGTTAATATAATAATTAAGAATGCGTGAATCACATTGGCCAACAAATGTCTCTCATTTTCTTTAACCTTTCATACACATTTCCTTCATTTCTTCTCTCTACAAAATGATCATAGCTTCGATCTAAACTAAACAGTAGTTCTTTCAATGGGATCTACTTTTTCTTCTTGCAACGACGATGATTCTTCGATAACGAGACGTGAACGAGCAACGGGTCTTGGAGACTTACCGGAGAATTGTCTAGCTATGGTTCTTGCAAACTTAGATCCACCGGATATATGTAACTTGGCTAGAGTTAATCACGCTTTTCACAGTGCATCATTGGCTGATTTTATATGGGAGCCTAAGCTGCCCGAAAACTATAAGATTTTATCAGATAAACTGATGTTTTATGAAGGGATGAGGTACGAGTCTTTCGCGAAGAAAGACATTTATGGTGGATTGTGTTGTCCTGTTCGATTCTCGGGTGGTACGAAGGAAGTGTGGATGGATAAAGAACAAGGAGGGATTTGTATAATGGTTAGCTGGAAAGGAATGAAGATAACTGGAATAGATGATCGTAGATATTGGAACCAAATCTCCACTCCTCAATCTAGGTATGATATCTTTCATTTTTCTCATATTTTTGTTTCTGGGAAATATAATTATTACACCTCATGTTGTCTTATGAACATTGTTTTCTCAGATTTGAAAACCTAGGACTTACGAGAGTTTAAACTATTCACTAGATAGAGTTGTAAATGAACTAAACAAACACAAGTGACACTTGTATATCGTTTTTAACTTACGAGCACAGGATTGCAAACAAACACAAAGAAATGAACACATTCTTGAATATGTTCCTTACTAATGGTATTCGGATGCACATACATTAGTGATGACTTTGCATCTTAATTACATTTGTGCATCTGAAATAAGTTTTTCTGATATTTTTCCAAAACTTTAAAATAATTATACTCCGATGAATGAACGCGTTGATCAATAAGTTAAGACCTTTGGTTATGATCAGTTGTGAGAACAAAAAAAGTGAGGTTGTGCATTTTGATATTAGGGTAATGATCTATTTTGTAGATGCCAATTTCATGTAAAGTACCATAAATAGCGAATGAAAGTAAACGGAAAGATTAATGGGCGCTCAACAAGACGTACACATAAAACGTAATTATTTCATTTATATTGCTTTGTTTTAGTTTCTTAATTTCATGAAGTGTGGTATTATGTTGGTGGTTTAAATGTATTAAAACTTTGAACAACTTTTATTTTGGGCATCCTTGTCACATCTCTTGGACAACCATTAATCGAAAAAGAAGAAATTAATTAATGAAACCATGGACCAAATTGCGTTTTCAAATTTTGGACCTAAATCAAAAGGGACGAAAACATTTATTGAAGATGGACCAAGTTCTAGTGAGTTTTTGTAGCCAGCAAATATGAATTGTTGTCTTTTAATTAGACAAAAACTTAATTATATATAATTTTTTTATCCTTAAAAAAAATTATCAGTATTTGTATCTTTATTTGTCACAAAATTATTGTTTATATAACTTAATAATTTCTTGATTTGTTCTTAAGAACTTTTATTTGTCCGTACTCTAAAAAGTAATGTAAGAATATAACAGGTAATATAATTAAAAAATACATATATCAATTACAATCATCTTATTTAGTTCATTTTCTATTTCAAAAACTATTTTTAAAAAAAGAGAGTAATTAATAGCAACTTGTTTTATAAAAACAACTCAGAGGGTACCAGCACAATCTTGTGGTGTCAGAAAGTTTTCATTTAATAAAAATTATTTAGTGAAGCTAGGGTGGGAACAGAGTAAACAGTTGTCCCACTAAATATTTTTCGTAATGTGAAAAATAGTTATATTTATGTTATTTTTTAACTTTTGTCACATATAAAAAATATATACATTTTGCCCCCACATAAGGAGTGAAATTTATGAGAAAATCACCATTTTAATCATCTCATATACTAAAATTTCGAAAATAATCACCAAATTCGCTACAATTTTGTCTTTTATCTTTAGCGCGAGAACGGGATATTTTGAAATAAGTGGTGTATATTAAGCCACTTCTCGGCTCCTATAAATACCCGTTCTCGCGACCTGACAATCTCGTTCTCGCGCAATGACGTGGTTTAATATACATCACCCATTTTAAAAAATCTCGTTCTCGCGCTAAAGATAAAAAACAAAATTGTCCCGAATTTTGTGATTATTTTCGAAATTTTAGTATATGAGATGATTAAAATGGTGATTTTCTCGAAATTTATCCACTTGATATATGTGTTTTAATTTGTTTACTAATGGAAAATTTTCAGGCTCCACCAGTGCTATACTCTTTATATGATAAATATTGAATTTAAATTAGTTTATGTAATATTATTAATTTTAATTGGGTATTCAACTATTGATAGTTTAAAATGACTATATATATAATTCACTTCATGATTTAAATTTTATTTGAATATTAGTAGAAAATAAATGTGAATTAATGTATATGTTTAAAGAGATTAGTAGTTGTAAAATATAAATGAGTTAGCAATTTAATTACAATTGTTTTATACTAGTATAGATAAATATGGAAATAACATCAATTTCAAAGAAATAAGTTTAAATATTTTATAGATAGTTAGATCAGATAACATTTTGTTTATTTGTAAGTTTGTGTATATTATTTGTTAGTTGGTGTATATAATAAATAATTGGAAAATACCAATAAATATCTGACAGCTTGCTCCCTATGGCGAGGGATATAATTCGATATCGAAATGTATCTTAAAGTCAAAAACTGAGATTTATTTAATTGAATACAAAACTCCCACGTTTTATAATGTGCATTTGCTTCAAGTTATTAATTTCTTATGTCATTTTTATCAAGTAATACCCACACTCAACACCTTAATTTTCTTCCAAGATATTGACATAACCTTAAATAAAATATATTCGATGATAATCGTATAGAGCAGAAGAGCCGTTTTCAAGTAGTGTTCGATCGATTACGTATTAATCCATATTCGATTGATTGGTCTGAGGTTATCAACAAAAAAGATTTGTCTAAGCCACTTCGTTTCTTTTTGTCCAAGTTGCTTCTTTTTTGTGTATACAACTATTAATTAATTTTTCATTAACGTAAACTTGTTATTATTATACTTTAGATTCCATGCGATTGCATATCTCCAACAAATATGGTGGTTAGAAGTCGAAGGAGACTTAGAATTTCAGTTTCCATCAGGGAGCTATAGCCTTTTCTTTCGTCTTCAGCTCGGGAAATCAAACAAAGGGCAAAACCAACAAGTTCATGGTTGGAACCAAAAACCAGTTCGGTTTCAGTTTTCAGTATCCAATGGTCAACATGCTACGTCGGAACATTATCTAAAAGAGCAAGGGACATGGCTTCGTTATCGTGTTGGAGATTTTGTCATTGAAGACTCGTATAAACCAACAAAACTCAAGTTCTCAATGATGCAAATCGATTGTACTCACCAGAAATGTGGTTTAGCCTTAGATTCAGTGTTCATTTGTCGAAATAAACTAGAAATGGCCCGGTGACATGAAAGAAATGTTTATTAGGTTTGTTTGATATGTATATAATCGACAGTGATATTATGATACTCCGTATTACATCTAAATTCATTGTATTAATATATCATGTTTTTTGGGCCTTATGCTACAATAAAAAAAAAAACTACTTGGACTGTCTGAGGAAACATATAATATAACTGTAGCAAGCCCGTTACAAAAGAAACCATAAATACGAACCAACTTTTTTTTATTTTTTATTTTGTTTCGACCAGCTGAGGCTGCTGAGCTAAGCGTCTCGAGACACATATACATATACGTGTTATCTCTTACTGTCTTCACCGCATACACGTCTTGACACTTGATGTCACCTTGTTGTAATCTAGCTTCTTGTTACGAAAATTATTTTCCCCGAATCAAATACTTAAATTACCCTTTAATAACAAGAAAGTACATTTAAAAGAAAAATATTGATCTCAATAATAAGCTTTGCACTTTTTAAACCATTTAATTATTATTATTCTTTTAAGAAATATATAAGGGATAAAGTGATGTGGCATACCTTTTGAATGGATGGATTCAATATTTTGATTGACAATAAGAAAAGAAAATAAAAAGGTACATGAATAAAGACCGAATAAAGATGGGAATATTATGGAATAAAAAAAGATGTTAAATATTACCACCAACCTATTGAAAATGATTATATTCAAGTCTCATTATCATATTTATGGTTTTTTATAATTCTATCTTAATACCATTCTATATCTTGTAACGTAAGTAATGATTAATCGAATATGAGGTCACAAAAATAATATAGTTATGAATTATTCAAATCTTAAACATATAACACCACACTTATTTTTTATTTAAATTGAACTTGTTTCTTGTTATCATATAAATTTAATCCAAATAATAATATGTTTATAAGTATATTATAGGTGTGTGTGTTTGATAGAGGATTTTAATTTTAATGTTTCTAACGGGTTAAAAAAAATTGTTTTTAAAAAGAAGAGTCTTTTTAAATATAACCTTATTTTGAAGATTGGATTGACCACTGATCTTCGGAAAAACAAAATTTATTGGTCAGACTAATCGAATCATTCCAGTGAACCGGATGTTATTTTAGGTTCAAAAAGTACAAAGTGTAAAATATTTAATTTAAATATAATATAAGTTCCAACTATATTAAATTTTAGTATAAATAATCCACAAATATTCAAAGTTATATAATCAAATATCAAATGTAGTATAATAATTAAACCATAAAAATAAAACAATCAAAATTATGAGTGTTGTAAATGAAATTAAATATAAATAAATCCTAAGTCTTGAAATAAAAACAATAAAAACGAAATTAAGTTTAAAAATCAATGTAAAAAAAAATATAAATTAAATATATACTTTCTAAACATTAAAACGACATTTGATCAGATGGTGAGATATTGTCCTATAGACATGCAGGTCCCTATAGTCCGAGTCAAGATGTCAACAAAAAAATCATTTTATTTTGAAAAACTTAAAACAAACGGTTCCAACCTGAATTGCAAACCATTTGGCCCGTCCTGTTCAAAACGGACTAGAAACAAGCTTAAAAACCCAACCAACCGGCTCGACCGCCGGTTCGATCCGGTTTTCAAAGCTCTTGTTACGAGAAATATTAACTTTTTACGTAAGACCCATTTAGTTCGAATAATATTTTTAAATAAATTAAAATAAGTCAAATGAAATAGAATCTAAACTGATTAAAGAAATCTATTTTCCACCGTTGTATAGCCCGAGAACGGTCCTAAACACTAAAATATTTTTTAATTTGTACAGTTTTTCAAGTGAACAAATATTTTTTTGACATCTAAGTAAAAGATGGATATTATAACAAAGTTGTATTGATAACCCTAACCATTTTCACATGTATACGCCACACCTTCGTATATTCCCTATCATACTTCCAACCACGTGAATTTATTTTCGTCATCACACATCTTAACCTCCGACAATTATATGTAGAAACCCTAGTCGTCACAGCTAGGGACCCCCCCCCCCCCCCCCCCCCCCCCCAAACACACACACATACACATAGAAAACTGTTATCTATTTATGCGACCACAACTGCCGTCACATCGACGTCAACAAATATTCATCACTGTTGTATAAACATAGCATCACCTTATTGTCAATATGCGGTAATGAAATTGAACCCAGTAATGTTGATTTGTGTCATCGAACTGCATAATGATGGATTATAAAATTACGATTGATGATGAATTGAGGTAGGTTTCTAAAGGTATTTGCCATGAAATAAGAGTCTACAACCAATACTGGTATTGTCGACGATCGATGACCATGTTCCCAGCCGATCAGAAAAGAAGAAAATAACCGATGATCGTCCAAATCTTGTCAATGAAAAACGAAAGTAGATACAGAAGTATGACCATTTTACGATTCAATGTATGTTTTATATTAAACGACCAATATCATCATAACACTTTAAATAAATTATAAGGAAATAGTATCTTATTCTTTCTAAACAACAGGCGAACTGAATCCATAACAAAATCAAAACTTTCGTAACTAAATCCGTAATATCCAACAAAACATGAAAAAATATATATACAATTAAGTCTTAAAACTTCTTATAGAATGAAATTTATATTTAATTTTTCCTATATTGAAAAGAAAAAAAAAAGAAAAAAATGGAATGATATATTAGTTTGGATTAGGACAAGCAAAATAATTGATTTTCCCCATTTTTGGCTTCACTCCTTCCATCAACATTCATCATCATTCACCGAAAACCTCTCCTTTCCGTTTATATCACCACCGCTTCCTCCGTCGTCATCTCCGTCGTACGATCCGATACACCCAAGGTATCATCTAATGAATTTTTGATTTATATATTATCATATACGTATATAAATATATCTATGTTTTAATTATATATCTATATCTATATCTATATCTATACATACACAATTTATATCTAATAATCCTTATATATTGATCCATCTCCTGTTGATTATTATTATTATTATAATAAAAATCCAATAATTAGAGTTGATGGAGAATTGCTATGATTTTCTACAATGGCTTGGAAACGATATGTCCATAAAAATACTAATGTTGTTGGATAACCCGACCGATCTCGTTCGTGCTACCGCTGTTTCGACCTCGTGGCGTCACTTTGGTAACTTTTATAAGTCTTTGGATATTAAATTCGTTATTTGTGTAACTTTTATAAGTCTTTGGATATTAAATTCGTTATTTGTGTAACTTTTATAAGTCTTTGGATATTAAATTCGTTATTTGTGACGTTTTTCTAACTGTTTTTACTTTTTTGTATTAAATGTAGTTATTGTTAACGGGCTATGTAAACACCTATGTATCCGAATGTTTCCTGAAGTATCGAGTGTGGCTCATGTTATTGAAGTGAATGATAGGATAGAGCCTTTACGAAATAGGGGTGAAGGTTCTTTGGAGTTGGCATGTTTAGAGAGAGAACATAAAGTGTATGCTTTTTTAGCGAGGGGTTTTAGTCCTGTTATGAGAAAAGATTGTATTGCCGAGGCGATTGTTGCGTCTAGTACGGATAATTATCCTCAAGAAAGTATTCAGCATACGTTGGATCCAGGTGATAGGGTTGAACAACGAGCGTCGTATTGGTCAAGTGAAGGGGAAGTTGATCCTACGGTTCCTGAAACGTTGGTTTATAAACTGGCTTCAAATTTGTGTGTGATTACTGAGATCAGCATTCAGCCTTTCCAAGGTTGTTATTTGACGTTTTCATATTTTTCGATAGTCAAAATTCTATGTTATGTAGTGTGTGATGGGCATAAACGGGGCTAGAAATTGTAGCTGGAGACCGGAAATTTCATGCGGGGCTTTTATATTCTGAAAGGCCCAACCCCCTTCGAAAGAGTTTTTCATACCAAACACACCCGCCCGTAATCTCCTCATTTTACTTTCAAAATAAAAGTTTGAAGCACTCGTAACCAAACAAGTCTTATTTAATTGATTTTTTATCTTTAAGAAGGAGTAAAAGTTTGTAGCCCTTAAAACCCCCTAAAAGCCTCATACCAAACACACCCGTAATCTCCTCATTTTACTGATAAGGATTGTGTTGGTTTTTCAGCATATTTTCAATTTGGGTTTCCTATTTACTCTGCAAAAGAAGTGAGATTTCGATTCGGGCATTTGAGGCCTAGTTATGAATTTGAAGATGATGTTAAAGACGAGCCGTCACCTGCTTTGAGGTTTATTAGTGAAAATGTTGTGTGGACATATACTTCACCAACATTTTTAATGGCAAAGGTGAGTTGCATTCTTCTTCTAGTTATCTTTATGTTTCATTATTAATTTAATTAAATAAATCATACAAACCAAATTGCAGTCTCCGTCCTTACATTTTCGAAAGTGCAAACGCAGTTCTTGTGGGAAACCTTTTGTGTGGATATCGTCCATGACATAGACTGTTTATGCAAAAGGTTTAAACTAGTTAATTGCATAAACCGTCCATGTCTGGGACTATATCTACGCAAATGGTTTCCAACATGGATTGTGCTTGTACTTTCAAAAATGTAAGGACGAAGACTGCAATTTGGCCAAACAACATGGTTGGTTTATGCAATTAACTATTTCCATTATTTAATTGGGAATTTTGTTAAGTTTGATCGAGTCGGTTTAAAGACCTTTTTAGCTTTTTGACACTAATATGGAAACTAGTGTTATTTTTGTATTCATCGAGGTTTTGGTGTGATAGGAGAATCGTCCGCAAAAGTATAAGCTACCAGAACCTGCTCTATGTATCGGAGGGATCTTGCAGGTAGAATTGCTGGGTAGGGTTCAGAAACAAGAAATGGATGAAAAATACTACATATGGTATACGTTTTACATATGTTCTTTGTGAAAAATTAATAATCGATAAATTCTTGTGTTATTTATTTAACTTCTCTTATGATTATGATGTAGCGTGTCACATGTTCAAATTGTGGGACGACCACTATCTCCTGCATTTGATTTGGATATAATCGATCCCTATGGGAAATGTTCACTGAAATACTACCCAAATGCTGAAAATTGTGGTTCACCAAATAAATCTGAAGGTGAGTCAAGTAGCAGCCCATCTCGTTATCGTTCAATTACTGCAAGAATAAGAGGTTGGGAACAGATGATATTTAATACTTTACTTGGTGGGGGAGTGGTTGTCGGAAATGATGATTCAGACGATGAGATTATCGATGTCGTATAAATGGAAAAGCAATCTGAGTAAATTCTCTTTTTCTTTTTGTGGTTACTGTAACATGATCTTATTTTGGCTTTGTTTTTTTAGCATGTCTGTTAGATGTTAACATTATACAGATTTACAAATAATCGAGATCGTGGCCTTGTATAAGTTTCTTATGTTTTCGAGTATTTTTTTTACTATAGTATCATGCATGATTTGCATTTCAAGTTTTATTGCTGAAAAAATAAAAGAGAAAAAATAGGAAGGATAAAGTATACGCTTAACCAATCTTAATCATCACGTGGACAAAGTTGTAAACAAAAACCTAAAGCCGTTCTTAAATCTTTACATGCATAAATTGCAATTTGGTTCGCCACAAAAACACAAAATACAACTCCATAGCTAAACATAAAAAGGAAATAAATCCGTCTATACAAACGTTATATTCTCAGAAGCTCATGCTTTCCACTCAAAACCCAAAACCATCCTCGGGTTCATCGTTGTTAAATAACTCGCTAGCTATATCCTGGAAGGTATCCGACACATTAGGCAAATCAGTCATTTTCTCACCACCAGCACAAGAGTCGCTATACGAACCACCTTTAAAACTGTTGCTCCTGGTCGGCCCGCCACCACTCTGCCCAGAGCTGGAGGGTTTTGCCCCTCCTACATTGTTGTTATCGTTCATACCCTTTAACGCTTGCTGAATAATTTGGTTTTGTACCGCCTGTTGGTTCTGGTTCTGGTTCTGGGTCAGATTCAGGTTTTGTTGGACTTGAAAAATGCCACCTGGAGACCGGTGATAGCCAACCGGGATATTAATATTACTGTTGTTACTCTGCCAGATCTGAGCATGAAATGGAGATCTGTTACTGAAAGGAGACGAAGCATCTTGTCTAGACTCGGCATTCAACGGGCTTTGTCTTATCAGGGTATTCTGGTAATTTGGGAGTGCCACCCCTCGCCCGCCAGTGTGAATATTATTGTTCATTGAGCCTGGATGTAATGAAACTTGACCACCACTAAGTGCATTCCGGTCAGCTGGGATGACCTGAACGCCAGGCATCTGTTCCATTCCCTGCATCTTTTGCATTTGCGATTTGCCTCGCGAGAACCTTTTCAAAACCTCTGTAAAAAAAGCAACATTTTAGCATTTTGAAAATAAGACTTCAATACAAAATAGGATATGTTACTGAAAAAGTTAAATGAATCGTTACCCATGGGACCAGTATTGGTTTCTCGAGTAACATCCATCAAGTCTTTCATGCAATTAACAACCTCAGCTATCTGCAACGAGTGACAGAAAAAACATTCTATATATTTCCAACTTTCGGTACAAGTATGTTTATGAAAAACAAAAAAATGAAGGTTTTTACCTGCAAGGACCTCACATATCGTTTGGTAAATCCTAAGTCATTAATTGACGGCATCTCCAAGCTCCTAGCAAGCTGTCTCCCAGCTGTCATAAGCCTAAGAAAAACAATCATTTACGTCAATTCTATAATAACAGATTTACTAAATTTTGAAAATAGAAAACAACCAACTAATGTTCATGTAATCAGGTTCTTCGGTTAACACTCACATATTGCTGCTTGTCTGCAGATCTTGCTGAGAAACCCCACCAGATCCACTTTCAGCAATTGTCGTCTGCCATTTCTGGGCAACTTCTAACATTTGATTGACCTAAAAACATAAAAAGAAAAAGCTTAATCAACAAAAAACCATTTTTTCAATTATATTTACATCTAAGAAAAACAAATTATTACCCGAGGAGCAAGTACTCGACGAGGAAGAAGCTCCTCGTGGCGCCTTGAACAGAATTCCCAACATAAAATCTGTAAAAAGTCAAAAAGTATTGGTACCAAAATCGGGTAGTTCATCATCGAAAAAACAGAGTAATAAATCATGAAAATATTATCAACCTTTAAATCAGGACTAAATATAACTTTAAGCCGACCCTCGTGAATCACATGAATTTGCTCATAAACACTTTCTTGAACAGCTTTTTCATAATCCAACATCATGTGTCCAGAGGGAAATCTACGTTCTTGAGGCAAATCCAGAAACCACAGTTCGTCGATAACTCCACTACCAAATTTGATTTCATTAAGCCTTGGTAGTACTTCAAATGAAGCCTCTGTTAAAACATACAAAAACGACAAACATGAGAATTAAAAATCATAAAAAAAAACAGAAATCAAAACGATGAATACTAATCTGAAAATTTTGAAAACAATACCAAATCCTCTTCCTGATTTCGACCCACAGATGCTACACTGCCACATATCCTAAGGAAAGAAATATAAAAGTTAGTCAGACTATAAACGCAAACCGCTATGTTGTGTTCAAAAAAATAAAAATAAAATCAATTACCGTATTTGCTGGAGGGAATATGCCAGATGGATGATGATGTCCAACGTTATTATGTACAGAGACACACCATCTTTGTTTCGCACGTGGAGAATAGTATTCCGAAACAAATTTCCTCCAGTAGCTAATATCCTGTAATGGCATATTAGCATATTTCATTAAAAAACAACGCCTATAAAGTATTAAATCTTTTCAATTCTCGACAATCAACTCACAGCTGGTTTATGCCTCTGATGATACAAGAATTGCATGAGTCTTCGTGCACAAACACTGCCATCAAAAGGTCGGTTTACAGCAGTCGCAGGTTGCAAGCTCTGTTGCTGAGGGTTCTGTCTTGAGTTCAGCTGCTGAATCAATTGTGCTCGATGTGCAGGTGACAGAGACTGCAATAACTGTTGTTGCTGATACATAGCTACTAACTGTTGGTTAGCGTTTTGCGGCTGCATCTGTCTCATATTTTGCTGTTGCAAGATATCTTCATGCTTAATATCCATTCTCGCTTTCTTTTGCAAGTGAGATACATTATCATGATCCGACATAAACGACCCGTGAAACATCGAACCTTGCACAAGTCTAGGGTTAGGTAACGACGTAGCAGTAGAAGCCCCTTGATGAAACCCATGTTGCTGCACCGGAGACGAATGTTCAATAACCGAAGACCCCGAAATACTAATATTATTCGAATTAAACGATAAAGGCGACGCAGGTAATCTGGAATAAGACTCCGTGTTAATACTCGCACTACGCTTAAGAGACGGAGTCCCTCCCGAAAGCCCTGAGTTAGCATCTGTTACCAACGATCCCGGTCCTGAATTGCCATTCGTCAACTCCTGGGAAACAGGTATCATATTCGAGTACATATTTTGAGGCACTAGATTCGAGTTCCCGTATACGTTCAAATGCGAGTTACGGAACGCGTGTGACTGATCATCTCCTTGATAAAAAATACCGGAACTCGACGTAGAATGGACCATCTTTCAAAGAGCTATCCAGTGCCACTGTTTTCGAATACTTTTCGGTTAACGAGATGATCAATTACAACATAATCAGGCTAACGGAAATGAATTTAATTCACACATAAACCCTAATTTAAATTAAAAATTATGAAACCCTAAAAGAAAAATAGTAAAATTAATTAAAATGGGGCAGAATTATAAACCCTAAAAAAACAGTTAACCTAAATAAAATTAAATTTAGATTACTACAGATTATATGTGTTTGTAGAGATGATGAATTGTTCTATATATATTAAAGTTAATTATAATAATGGAAATAATTAATATTTATGAATAAAATAATGAAATTTATAAATGAGCTTATTACCTTTGATCGTGGCTTTGGAGAGAAGGAAAATTGGGAAGGTTGAGAAGTAAGTATATGTAGCGGGAATTGGGGTGACCGGCTACTGACGGTTATGTCGACCTACTGGATTGTCTATAGTAGGTCATCCGGGTCAAAGGTAATAAACCCATGGATGAAGATTTGTTTTAATTGTTGGGACTTTTTTTTCATGTCCGTTTGAGAATTACGAATCATAATTTGACGGGTTATTTTGTTATAGTTTTAAAGTGTTAATAACCATAATTATATAGTCTCTGGTTTATACATTAAGTTATACATTATAATTTTATAATTTTTAAAATTTTGGAAACGATACCTTAAATGTAGGGGTGGTTGTTACTAATGTACAACTAAGTAATGCATAATTTTGTTAATTAACTACAATCTTATGAATTATTGTTATCAAAACTCACTGTTTTAAGAATATTTATATATACGGTTTATACTTCACGGCATGTACGGAAAATTTGTGTATTAGCCTCTTTTTTTTTTCTTTCTTTCTTTCTAATTTCAGGATGATTATCTTATAGGGAAAATGCACTGGGTGGTCATCGTACTATGTCAAAAATTCCGTATAGGTCATTGAACAAAATTTTCGTCTATCTACATCACTATACCGCATTTTACCTTTTAAATTATAACCTTAACTTTAAAAAACCGTTTAAATAGATAAGTTTGGTGACTTGAAACCTGTTGGTAACCGTCACGTCATCGATTTTATAAACTACCCCCAAAATAAAATAGTTGTCACAACAAAACAAGGAAATTTCAATTACCCATCAACAAAATTTCTCACAAACCCTAAATCCCTAAATTCACTACTCCAATTTCACTTCATTTTTTTCAATTAAACTATCAATTTCATCAATTCAGATTCCAATTATCAATTTCAATTACTTTTTTACCATCAATTTTGCTCCGCTGTTAACTTACTAGATTTTAAGGAACTAGGTTTTCGTGTTTATTCGTTAATAGGTGTCGAATTCTAGAGAATTATTGTGAAATTTTCGATTAATATTGAGATCGGTAGCTATTTGATCAATTTCTTACTGTTCTAGATTGTAGGAATTACGTTTTATGTTTTCAGAGTTTATTCGTTAATTGGTGAAATGAATTAGAGAGAATTTTAGGTGTTTGTAAAATTTTAGGTGTTTCCGAGTTTATACGTTAATCGGTGTAACGACTTAGGAAGGAATTTAGGTGTTTAAGGTTCAGTTTAGCTGGAATTTCGAGTTCGTATCGTGGCGAAACGGAAAATGAATTTGAGTAATGTTGTGAAAGAATCATCAGATGAAATAGTTCATAAACCTGAGGAAATCGATTGGCAGATACTCGATAAATCGAAGTTTTTCGTTCTCGGTGCTGGTTTATTTTCGTGTGTATCTGCTTCACTTTATCTTGTGGTTGTATTGAAAACTAGACAACAAGTTTCTTCACCACGATTTATTTAATCCTGCAGTTGAAAGTGAGAGAATTGGTGGAGTTGGGTTCATCAATTTCAAAATGATAGAGAGAGAGAGAGAGAGAGAGAATTAGTGGAGGTTAACCGGTTGATCAAGTAAAAATTGTTTAAATAACAGGTTTCTTGCGGTATAGTGATGTATATAGACGAAAATTTTGTTCAATGACCTATACGGAATTTTTGACATAGTACGATGACCACCTAATGCATTTTCCCTTATCTTATATATAGACCAACTATTGACAAGCTATTAGTTCACCAAATTTGTAAAACACCCTTTTGATACTGATATAATAATTTACTTTTATAAGTTAGGGGTTGTTTGATTGCACAACAGACTCGGACCATGTGGTCGGTCTGTGGTCTGCACATTTGATAAAACTCGGACCATGTGGTCGGTATGTGGTCTGCACGTTTGATAAGTTCGAGAAAAGCTCGGACCACGGACCGAGTCCATGATTTTGCCTCAGACTCGGTCTGCGATTTTTCTAAAAGGACCGAGTCCGAGGCAAAATCACAGACTCGATCCATGGTCCGAGCTTTTCATGAACTTATCAAACGTGCAGACCACGGACCGAGGTCCGAGTCTGTTGTGCAATCAAACAGCCCCTTAGACATAATGTAATAATTCTAAAAGCGTATTGTACAAGACTAATCAAATTCTACTCCCGACCACCGCCCATGACAACAACGAGTTAGCCACCTTCACCTATGTCAAAAATCCGACTATACCGACCATGAGCACCATATGGTCCTTTCACCCCTCTTCAATCGCCTTAAAGTTTGCATCGGGTTGGGTCGATTTTTTTTAGGTAAGTTGGATCGGATCAAAAAATGGATATGATAACAATAACCTTGGATGACGGCCCAAAAGAGTGAGCCCAAATAAAACGAGAGTTGGAAGTCAAAATGAGTTTAGTACCTTATCGACTAGTGATTGATGGGCGAAGCAGGTCTCCCTTGGTCTGGTTGATTGTGTTCCCTTTCATCGAAATTCCGGTTAGTGAATTGTACTACTGTGTTTTATATTACACACAAACATATAATTTAATACCCGTATGCTGTTTGATGAAATGCCTGACCGAAACCTAGCCCCAAAGATAATTGCATAACACGCACACAGACTACAAAACAGATTCCAAAACCAAGTGAATTAACAAAATATATAGATACTATGCGAACGCTCGTCTAGCTTTAAAGGGGTATTATTAGTAGTGGAATATTTGACAATAAGTTATTTGTACCTGATTTCCAGCAAGATGCACTCAATGATCATTTCGTTCCGTTATACTGATTTACCGATGACTCAATGCTTCTAATTGCATTGAACATCAAAATAACCATAATACGATTTACTCGTATTTTTTATGTTTCTTACTAAGTTATGGGTTTAACGCATACACATACATAAGGCGATACCAAAATCTGGATTAATATACGACACGCTTAGAAACTTCATTAACATACCTTCTACTCAAATTACTCCATTTGTTGATTAGTTTTATAAAAAGAAATTAGTCTTTTTTCATTTGTGTGATGTAGTTGTGTTTATCATTTGTTTAATTTCCGTCGCTTTACCATTTTACAGTTTTCAACAGTTCCGACAACTACTTTTGCTAAAGACTTCTACACTAACTGATGCTCTATCATTAAGTGCTTAAAATGAGCCATGTATGTACCCTCTTCCTTGCTCCCTTCACTAGTAGTTCCAACTTTTCCGACAAGAATTGTCGTTTTCAATTCAAGGTTCCTAACAACCGAAGAAACTCATTCAAAATAAGTTGCTCAGATGTCGATAATTCTCAAAATCAGCAGCAACAACTCAATCTATCTGTCCTTCGCTTCACTTTAGGGATTCCTGGATTAGATGAATCTTATTTACCCCGATGGATTGGCTATGCTTTCGGTTCTCTTCTTGTTTTGAATCATTTTGTCACTTCAAGTTCAGCCTCAGTTACACCAGCACAACTTGTGAGTTATTTTTTGCTATTCAGTGACGGCTGAGGATTTTGCCCAATCAGGTTACGTGTAATACTTGATTTCTTTTAATTTGTTGACTGTTTTTTTCAGAGAACGGAAGTTCTTGGTCTCTCTTTGGCAGCATTTTCTGCCGTGCTTCCCTACTTAGGACAGTTTCTGAAGGTAAGTAGTATATCTTTTGGTTCTTGAGTTTACTTTTCAAAATTGATTATTTTGGGTGATTTTTTTGATAACATGATAACGAAATATATCGGCTGAAATGACTTAAAAAATGAAGCAAGTGTGATTGAATGCGTGTTTGACTCAAAAAATGCAGGGTGCTAGTCCGGTGCTTCAAGCAAGCATTCCTGAAGGCGTTGATCAAATATTTGCCATGTCACCTAATATATCTGATAATCTTAGGGATGATTTGGCCTGGGGATCGTACATTTTATTGCGTAACACAAACAGCATTTCCGTGGTATGTTGAAACTAAGACATAATTGAAAACAGATTAGTGTTGAGTTGTGTGATTCTTGACATGCTAAATTTGTTAATATCGATAATAGCTTATATCCATAGAAGAAACAGTGTGCGTACGTGGTTACTGGAACACACCTAAAAGTATTGATTTATCAAAAGACCAAGCAGTTGAATGGTTTAAGGAACAAATACAACGGATCGGTCTCTTTAATTTGACAGATACCCTTTATTTGCCGCAGAGATCAGGTAAATTTGGCTAAATGTATTTTCTATATTAAAAATATCTTTAGTATACGATAATAATTATATATGGTGAACGTTTCAGATTCTGAGGTCTGGGAGATGCTCCCTGAGGGAACACGTTCTCTTTTGGTTTTGCCTTTGCTTAAAAGTCGAGATGAATCTAAGGAAAGGATTCCGGGTTTTGTGTTGTTGGCATCTAGCATTAGTTATGCATTTAGCAATAAAGATAGAGCCTGGATAGCAGCCATTGCTAAAAAGTTTTGAGGTAAAATATTATTGTATCGGTATCTTATGTGTATTGAAGATACATACATAGATACGTACATATATGTCTGGCAAATGAAATTGACATATACTTGTGTACATATTACATATCATGTAAACGCCAACCTTGATTCACCAAGATTCCTCTTGATGCGATGGTAGAGAAGATAATTTTTTTGAACATCTGGGGTCTTTAAGACGGGCATTTGAAAAATGATTGTGGGATATTGAATATATATTTCCAGTTTATGTAATTTTGAGGGGAAAAAAATAGTAAGCCAACCCGTTACAACCTGTTTTTAAATGACCCATTTTGACATGCACTTGTTTAACCCGTTATCCAACCTAACGTGTCCATTTTGTTACCTCTAATGTCAATGCATATTCTATATATATACATAGATGTATATATGCTGACATATACTTATATAAGTGACATACCAAATGACGTAATTCGAAAGCTTGCAAATTTAAATTCGTGGCGACTCCTTGAAGAATCGGTCCAAGCAGAATAAGTAAATCTTCCAGACTGGAAACAGGTCTTAAAATAGGTCCAATTAGAAGCTTCTTCTGAATGGTCTCCCTCTATTATTCTTCTTTCAAATAATAAGAGGCTTTTATCAAAACCACTAGATATTTAAGAAATTAAAATAATAAAATCAGTCTCACTTTTATTATTTATGGTTTGGACTAGTTAAGTTTGTAGGGCTTCGAGCATATCGCACATGTAAGTTTGTGGATTCAGGTCTCGTATGAAACGACAAAAAAGTATGAACTATTTTGTGTGTTTGAAAAAAATTTAGAGTTTGTGGAAGCTATGTCAAGGTAAGTTTTTGGACTTTTTGTAACTTTGGTACTACTATTTTAGTCATATTTTTGGTAGTATTTTGTGTAGAGACAAAGAAGAAAGGTTACATGATATTGGGGATTGTGTTATTTTTGTCGATATTGATGAAATCATTGGTTGGTTATAAAGTAAAGTATACAGACTGGACTGTTTTAGTTGAGTGCTAGATTTTGGGAACATACCACATGCCTTTTTTGCTTTCCTTCAAATATTCTTTCTTTTTTTGCCGTGTTAATAAGAACTAACGACGTTTTACATGTTCAGGTTACTGATCTTATTTAAGAAGGTTCGAACATTAAACCTCGGACACTAAGATGTCATACAACTATGCAAAAGCATATTATTGAAAATAAAAAACTACATTGCTATGTTTGATTGTTTAATCATGTAGGACATAGTACTATTACTACTAATGTGTGTTTTTAAGATATTTTTCTGTCGGATATAAGGTTATGTTCTTTAATTATCAATATCCGCGGATATTTTGTCTAGTGTTAGCTTATTTAAAACATGTTTTCTAGTAATTGAAGAGATTAGATTCTAATAGGTTCGTATATGAATTCAGATTAAAAATTTAAACTAGTATCTATAATATGTGTTGCTTTTGTTTAAAGAGAAACAGTTGTATTTAGAAAAAATAAAATACTTTTCATTATTAGTTAGATGTTTCAAATGATTTACTAGTAGCAGTAAGACTTTCAACTTTTCTTAAAAAATGTCATATGTTCGAATTTTGCGTTGGTTAGATGAATCGGCTCGTTCACGAACAAACGCTTACGTACACACCCTAACTAAATTACCTATATTCGAGTCAAAAAGAGTCATCCTCCTCTTGTTACTTGAAAATAAAAGACCTCATTGTTTAAAAGATTAAAACTAGAAAATTATAGATATAGTTAGTTGAAATAAAACATGTAACATGGATTTTCTGCGGCACTCTGACAATATTAAAGATGTGGTTCAGAAACTAAATCAAACATGTGTGCTTTGTTTTTAACGATGATTTTCTTGCCCTAAATTCATTAAACTAATCTTTGCAAAATAGATATAGATAAAATAATAATAAATAAATAAAAAGTGGGTAAAAAGAAGCTTCCAAGAAAGAGTAGAGCAGGTAAAATCGACACATCTAATAGGTTAGATTAGAAGACTTCTACATAAATTCTTCATCCGACGGTCAATATTTGTTTTAACATTTAGTCATACGACTTGTCACCTATTTTGACCTAAACAAACCACTTTTTAACAAATGTTTTTCTTTTCATTTAAATATTATGTTATGTACTCCATGTACTATTATACAATCTAATAAATTAAACTTAGAAACCACTAATTATCATATAAAACATAAAGAGGTGATTGTGTTGAATTTTGTTTTTTTATTCAAATGGATAATATGAAACTTTAAAGAAAGACTCGAACTTAAGACCTCTCACAAGGAGGAATAACCTCCTATCAATGGGACAAACTCCCATTGGCAGATGATTATGTTGACTAATTTCTCGAGTTTATAAATTATATAAATTTAAGAGAGCCAATAAATTTATTTATTTTTACTTATAACTTTAGTAAGCGATACTTTTAACCTTAAATAAGCTATAAGCTGAATTTAATAAGTTTATAAGTTTAAAAAACAAAATCATGAACTTTTCAAAATTTACGTAAATTAATAAACATTATAAAGCATTCGAAAAAACACCCAAAGTCATTACGATCTTTAAAAGAATCTAAAATGTTTATCCTTCTCATTAGATAGCAAAACCCTTTATAAGTATAATTTCGAAACTAAGTTTAATTGGTTTTTATATAATATAGATGACGTTTATTTAAGATCGTAGTGGTCACTACAAACATACAATCGTTTTATTCATGAATATAGCATCATGATTATGTTTATCAAAATCCAATATTAAATACAGTATGTTTCATATATTTGCTTGATTCAAAATCTATGGATTTAGTAGAACCATAAACATATTTTAGTTGGTTAATAATGTGATTTAGGATATCGAGGAATAACTTAATTAGATTATGATGTGGTCTCTAGATTTGAAGTGTTGTGTCGGTACATATGAAAAGGTCGGTCCGTTTGTTAAGTCTTAAAGATTCCATTGCGTAACACTGTCGGTGTCATTTCTATCACGTAAATTATTATATTAAATGTACTATTCTCTCATTAAAATCACCCCCAACTAACTTTAAAATATATACATTTCTAATAATCAAAGACGTATTTCTTACGATATTTTTCTTGTCGAGAAAGTATATAACTAATAATTAGATTAATAAAAATTGAACAAATCGTCACTAGTCTCGTGACGACGAGTCTAGTTTTTTTTTTGTCTGATTATGTTTTATGTATTTATCGACCGGGACGAAAAAGTGTCACAAAAATTCCATCGCGAATCAGATGATTAACTTTTTAAAATGTGAATGTTGAATTATTATTTTGATGGTTATAGTTATAATTAATAATTTATGCAAGCAAGTTTTTCAGTTTAAAATTTTGAAAATCCTAGAATCATGACAAAATAAAAACATTCAACTTGATCTTAAACTTCAATCATTTATCTCTATGATAATAGACAATGTCTCTTTCACTAAAAGCAATAATAAAATAAAAGTGGCAGGTTTTCATGTTACAATAATTTGTATGTTATGTTATGTTATAATTTATAAAGATTTTATAACTACTATTATTGAAAAGCATAAAAGTAATTGAATTCATGCATATGGTATATGTCACTTATATGTCTATGAATTAAATTGGTTTCTTTACAAATCATCTCTTTACTTCTCTTGTATTCAACAACTTCATCCGTTTAAAAAAAATTTGTTTGTAAATAAAAAACGTTCGAAATAAGATATGTACAGTTAATAAAGTTTTTTTTATTAGATTACCTATTATGCCTCTGCATTAAACACGTCAGTTACTTTTAAAGTTTTAAAATTAAAATGTCTATGGACAAAATAGGAATTTACTACATTTTAACCATTCATAACTAAAATAAGATAATAGTTTTGGGACAAATATAAATAGAAAGGTAAACCTTTTTTGGGGAACGAGGAGGTATATACAAGTGTTTTTAAACTCAAATTAGAAATGCATTTTCGAATATTCTTTGGTTCCTTTCATGACGTTAAATAAAAAGTAATTAGGGATTATGTGGTTGAATATGTCGTTATAAATAGTATGAATGTACTCGTTAGGTCTATAATTAGACACACTATTAGATATATCAATCATCTTACTCATTTTATTAGAAGAAAAGATTACTACAATATTTGATGTTTAGTGATAAAAGGGTTAATGCACCCCAGGGTCACTCTACTATTCGAGATAATCCAATTGGGTGATTGAACAAAAAAAAGTTATAACGTTTTCATTTTACTTTCAAAAAACTTTAAAACCATCACTTTTAATTTGCAAAATGATTAAGTTCGTCATGTGGGTCCAAAACCACCGGCTAGCAGCAGGTAACTTGAACACATAGACCAAATCAAATTTCCAAGTCATTTTTATTTTTTTCTCCTTAATGCCACGTCATACACCCCCTTTTTAAATCCACATAGACATTCCTCTCTCACCTTCATCTTCTCCACTTTTCTTTCACCACCACCACCTCTCTCCACCCGAAACCCACCACCACCGCCACTTTTTCTCCACAATTTGTTTCACGAACATGAAGCCGAAAAAGAATCTGAGCTTTCTCCAAACTAATTTTCGTCGAATAAATTAGACCACCGAATACCTTGTCGAATTTAATCTGCAATCAACAAACAAAAATGGACACAGCAATTAAAAAATCAAACATTGAATTAGTTTTTCAATCTTGAATCTGAAGAAAGTTGGTATAACCAAACGCCGAATTAGATTTTATTATAACTCAAATTCCGAACACGATCCTCAATTTCACAAACAACCAGCGAACAAGAATCCTTCTATTAATCAGACAACGAACATCATAAACATGAGCCTCCCGAACTTGATTTTTCCCTTTTTGTTTTTAACCGCTGATTGATTCACGAATTAAAATTAACCGCTGATAATCAGATGAACCAACCGAACATCAAATAAACTGAATTCCTCGAATCTTGGTTTCACGAAAAACGAACGAACAACGAATTTGATTTCAATCTAGGCGAGCTTAAATGTTAAATCAATTTCACTTTTCCAATCTTGTTTTGTTTTCAATCTGTGGTTTGCAGAATCAATAAACCCAAAATCAAATTAATTTGATATCCACGCACAAATCATCATTCAAATTAACCAACCAATCATACGCCTCATCATCATCCACAACATCATCAAGATTGGGAATTTTTATCTTTTTCGAGGACCCAATTGACTGAATAAGCGTTTGTGAGTTTGAATCGATTTCTTGAATCGGGGTTTTGAATTCTTGAAAATTGAAGTAGAAATGGAAATCTTTGTTGCTTGGAATGGCGCCTGAGGAGCTGGAAAGCTTTGAAATTGAAGATTATAAAGATGGGATTAAGGATTCGGGTTTGGGTGATAATGGGTTTTGAGGTGATTCATGATCCATTGATTGATTTGGAGAATTAGGGTTTTGAATTGGGGCAGACCTGAAATTGATGAGTCATATTATTTAAGCCACGTAGTTATTGCCACTTAGGTTATTTAGCCACGTCATCCGGTAATTTTGACTGGAAACTTGCTATACCCCATAAAGTGATGCTTTTAAAGTTTATTTGAAAGTAGAATGAAAAATTTACAACTTTTTTTTGTTCAATCACCCAATTGGATTATCTCGAATAGTACAGTGACCCTCGGGTGCATTAACCCGTGATAAAATTGTCAAAAGAATGGTAAGTTATCTCATGGTCTTATCTTTATAAATTTATTTTTATCGGGTAAAAAGGATTCAATACCCCGATAAAATGCATTACACCAAAAAACGTTGAAGTTCAACGAATGAAGGTCAAGTCCTTCATCACGGCCCATAAAAACAAACAAGACTAATCTAGAATTGCTACTACCCCTTTCACTACATAAGAACTAAAATTGTTCTAATGCTTAAGAAAACAACTATTTTCTACCTCTATCTTTAAGCGTAAAATCAAATTGATTACAATACTTAAGCTTGGGTATTCTTCCAACCGATCTTCATAGTCATTCAACATTTCATGTTCCAACGAGTGTCCACCACCTAACGATGAACTAGAACCATAAGACCCAATAGTAGGTAGTAAAACCTCTTCCACGTCAGAGTCAAAATCTGCATTGAGCACTTCCAAAGACTCTCTAAAATATGTTTAATCTATTTGTTAGACATTTAATAAACGACAAGCAAGAGATCCAATAAAAAAACACATAATATTATAAGAACTGTAATAATTATTTATTATCTCTCATTCTTTATGTAATCGGAAAAACTTGATAAACAAGTGAAACCGGTTTAAAAATTTAATCAGACTTTGAATTTTAAGACTCAAATTTCCAGTATATTATAGATGTTTGACCAAAAACTAGTTATTTCAATATCTTCATCTAAAATTGTGTACTTATTTTTTCTAGTTTCATTAGTCATATATTAAAGATATATTCATTTTTTTTTATTAAGTTCAAATTACTTTCTTTTTTAGGTTTAGAAAAATTATCTTTATTCCTATCTATTCTTTTATAATATTTTCTTAAAGTTTAACGAATGGGATTAGGTTGAGTAGGGTAAGTAGTAGAGACTTTTTTGTAGTAGATAAAAGAGCAATAATTAGAAGGAGTACAGAAAACACACCATTCCTTTAACCAATTGACACCTACAATAACATAACCAAACTTTATATATATACTTGTGTTTTTTTTACTTTTCATAGTCATAATTCATCATTCCATTTCCCTAAAAAACAATTATCAATTACTATTATTAACTAGCAACTCTATAAATTGTACTTCATCCTTTCCAAAAATTATTAGTAAATCTTTATTTATGTATAATTTAACATAAATATATATGTTGTCTTTCATTTTAAGTACATATATATTTATTAGAAAAAAGAAAAATAAGATTTTAGTTAACATGTTTTATTGATTTGAAACCAATTTTACATTCTAATCAAAGTCTTAAAAGTTGTGATTATTAAGATTTTTTTTGTAATTGCTATATACAAAATTATTAATATTTTGTATTCCGTAAAAATAGAAATTGCCAACCACTATATGACCATACAAATATGGTTTTCAGCCAAAATACAATTAATATAATACATGTCAAAGTTGTTCTTATAAATACCGTAAAAATATTCTACAAATCTTTATTAACACTTATTACATTACAAATCATTGATATGCATTTAATATTCTATTATTAACACTTATTACATTACAAATCTTTATAAAAGTGATTAATATATGAAACCAAAAAAAAAGTCAAAAGATAACCGAAGATAAAACACCCCAAAGTAAATCCGAGCTGTATATGTAAGAAAAAACAGTTGGTAATTAAAAAGTTGCCTCCATTTTTCACACGGCTTCTCTTTCCATTATTTAATTCTTAATCATATGATACCTATACATACATACATACATACATATATATATATATATATATATATATATATATATATATATATATATATATATATATATAGACTCTCAACTAGAATTATTCTGTTGGCCGTCCATTCATTTTTTATTTAGTTTCATATCTCTCTCTCTCTCTCTTTCATTATAATCTTCTAAATTTAATTTTCGCATTGATTCTTTCCTTCCAACAAATCAGAAAACAGAAAATTTGCAGGATTTTTTTTATAATATATTTTGGCAGGATTTACTTCCTACATTTAGATTTCTTTCTTACTTTTTATGAACAGATCTCTCATCTCTATATTTATCCATTTTCACCGGCAATTTACTCCGGCAAGTCTTTCTGTCGGTTTTCAAACATTGTATTTTGTCGGTACACGTGTTGTTTTGAGTTGAGTTAATGTTTTTGTGTTTCAAATGATCATTGTTATGATGACACCATAGTTGGAGATTGTTGACAAGTCAACGCTTTGATCTTATATTATATATTTTTTTTTGAATTTGTTCTATAAATTTTTTGGCAAAAGTAAAATTTTGGAATATAAAAAAGATCAAGATGATGAATATGAAGACTAAGTCAACGGAGATGAATGGTAGGTCAACTACGGCGGCTGGTGAAAATGAATGGGAAGTCCGGCCAGGTGGAATGCTGGTTCAAAAAAGAGATCCAAATGATGAACATACAAGAATACCTCCACCAACTATTCGTGTTCGGGTCAAGTTCGGTTCGGTTTATCATGAAATCAATATTAGTTCTCAAGCTACATTTGGTATAATTTCATAACCTACTAAATTATGTATAATTTCAATATTTTGAATATTATTTTTACGCGTTATTTATGTTCGATTCTCATCAGCTTCAACTGGTTGGATTTTGTAGGAGCCAAAAAAACTTATGTTATTAATATATTTTTATTATAGGGGAATTGAAGAAGATGTTAACGGGGCCAACAGGATTACACCATGAAGATCAAAAACTAATATACAAAGGTAAAGAACGTAACTCGAAAACGTTTCTAGATTATGTCGGTGTGAAAGATCGATCGAAAATGGTGGTAATGGAAGATCCAATTAGTCAAGAAAAAAGGTATATCGAATTGAGAAAGAATGCGAAAATGGAGAAAGCGGCTAAGTCGATATCCGAGATAAGTTTGGAAGTTGATAGACTTGCTGGACAGGTATACTTATGATCAGTTTTAACAAACAATTAGAATGTTTAACATTGAAAGTTATGTTGATTGTATTGTTTTGGCTATGTTAGGTTTCGGGTCTCGAATCGGTTATATCGAAAGGTGGGAAAGTGGCGGAGAAGACAATGTTGAATTTGATCGAGTTATTAATGAACCAACTACTTAAGTTAGATGGAATTATGGCAGACGGTGATGTTAAATTGCAGAGGAAAATGCAGGTTTGTTTCTGTATTTACTTGTGTTATAGTTTTTTTCTTTCTTTTTGAAAAGGACAAAGTAGTTAAACCAGCTAATAAACTAATAATATGACTACGACGGAGATCGAATCCCTTACCTACATACCACTAAATACACCTGATATCGCTAGGCTAGAAGTCCATGACATATAGCGTTATCATTATGCTCTTTTATTTATCACGGAGAATTTATATTTGTAGGTGAAAAGGGTACAGAAGTATGTTGAAACACTGGACGTTTTGAAGATTAAAAACTCAATGGCAGAAAACAATGAGAATGTGAATAAAGTCCATCAGCAGCCGCAGACACATCCGAAGCCGGCTTCACCAATTCTACGGAATCAAGAACAGAGATATACAAACGCGAATTCTACATCCGTTTTGCCAAAGCAACAACAACAACATTTGCCACCGTTTCCTAACTCTAGACGATCAGTTGGGAATTTTGCACCCATACCGGTGCCACCTAAACAGCAACAACAGCCAAGAAACTCGACATCAGGGGAAGTTGTGGTAACTACACAATGGGAGACTTTTGATTCCATACCGACAGCTTTGCCTCCACCTCCAGCAAGCAGTACGAATACAATGCAACCTAAGTTCAGCTGGGATTTACTTTAAAAATAGTCGAAAATTTATGATAAATAATATACATATATGGTGTCTAGTGTGCGAAAGTGTTACTTTTGGTTTGGTATCTATGCTCTATTCTTTGCTGTATCTAGAGTTTTTCTTATTTCCTGTTACATGTTCCTTTTTACCCTTTACAAATAAAAAGGATTACTATGACTATACAAATAAAGTACTGTTATGTTTTCTCATCTATTGTACTTCATAAGATTGTGTTCTGTTTGAATGTCGTATATTATTACGTAAATTCATTTATGATTAGTAGAGGCGGGTAGCAATTTAAACATCTTTACTTACGAATATTCGTTTGGTTTATGTTTTCTACTATCGGAGTAATGCATTTTTGCCCAACCATCCCCTTTAAGTCACACGAAAAATGACTAGTTTCAACAAGAACCCGTTTCTAGAAATTCTATAGGGTGACCTTTTTGAGACAAGTAATGATTAGGTTTAGATGCACATTTCCATCTTGAGTTTGCTTTAATGGAACTTGGATGCTAAGAAACTACCGCAATAGGATCACACAACGACATGTTTATGGTAAAGATGGGACTCGTTCATCGCATTATCTTGCAGTGAAGATTAAGATTCATTTTTGATGTTGGTTAGGAACTCTGGACCATTTACCAAACCAATTACCATCAACTTCTCCTGGAAGAGTAAGATGCAGCATCACATGTTTTAATCAGAAAAAGATATAGGAGGATAACTTAGCTAAGAAATTTGATAGGTGTTACATCATTGTAAGGTCTAGAAAACTTAAAATAGACATAACACGTTTATAAGTTATGATTGTAAAGTGTACATAAGCTTTGTACGTTGATTTCCTATGATATATTGATATATGTATCACAAATCTTTCGAAAGTAATGAAGGGTGTTGTGGTCCAACTAGTTATATAATTAAATATTGATTCCTTACTATCTTCATAACCCTTTTGATGAGGTTACTACTACTTTGCACATGTAAAGCTGCTAAGGATTCAACATGACTTGTCTATAACCCTCAAAGGTCTTGAAAATCATCTACACCAATTTTACGTCAAGAATCCGAGTAAGTAAACCTCATCAGAAGATAATTACTAGCAAGTGGTTAGAGTTCAAGAATCCGAGTAAGTAAACCTCATTGCCAGGGATATTGCGGACACTTTTCAATTTTTTGCACGGAGCATCTAAAATATTGGGACCGGCCCGTAGAAATTAGCATAAAAATAGGTATAGAAAAGTAGTGGAGTTAGAATTGTGGCACAATCTAATAGAAGATAAAACTAATATAACAATATCTCATGGTTGGTACTTGGTCCTATTGGAAATAATTGTGAAAGAAACTTTACTGAATACCAATTTGGTATCAAAACAACCACTCCAATGGGTTCCACAAATCTCTCATACAAACTAAACTTTAAAGGGAAAACATAAACTTTTCCTAATATTCTATGAACCATATAAAAATCAAACATATACATACAAATAATATCAGAAAAAATTGAGTACAAATATGACCTGCTTTCACCAAAATTTGTCTTTGCAAACATGATGGCACATGGATGGCAGTACCACAAAATTAAATGTCTATGGTCCAAACTTATCAACTTAGAGATTACATTATCACATTTTCAGGTCACATGAGCTACTTAGTTTTCTTTATAAATTGTGTATTGGGGAAGACTTTTCATGATTTCTAATCTTGAGGCTTGTCTTAATGGTTATCATCCGTCTGTGGGAGGTTATGGTTTCGAAATCTAGTATTGAGGTGGGTGAACTCCCAAAAAGATTTTCTACCAATGCTCATGGCTCTTTCAGCATGGGTGTTTTAACCCGACCAAAACTTCGTGCAAACTGGGTCGGTCGATCACAAAAGTGACTCGGGTTTGAGAGGGCACGCCAATAAAACTTTTTTGTTTTTCATGATTTCATTTTATTTTAATAGCTAGTAAGATTAACAAATAAATTTGAAGATTGGTGGTTATTTAGATTAAACCGAAAAACAATTGACAATATAAGTTAACTCTATATGGGCCTATATACAATACGCCCAATATAATTTAGATTTCAGAAATGGCTCAGGCTGGAAATAGAAGTTTAGCCCAATTGGGATAGCTTTTAAGAGTTCACAAATCACACAAATGGAATTTCTTTCTTTTTTTTTTTTTTTTCTTTTTTTTTTTTTTTTTTTTCTAACAATTACCATAGGGTTAATTGTCTATAACTCTTATCTACTTTCTGTTTTGTTTTCTTTCAGATCATCGAACTATTTATTTCCTATTTGTTCATTATAAGTTGTCAAGTTGTTATTTTTCTATTTTCTTTTTAGACTAATTTACAAAACAACCCTTGTAGTCTGTCTAATTATTTTGTCCCTAATTTAATTTTTTTTACGAATATTGTCCTTTATTTCACTATTTTCTTATGATTTTAGTCCATCGTTTGTTGAAATTAACAATTAGTATGTTATAATAACAAAATTACTAACTTTTTCCTTAATATAAAACACTATTTAACGACTTCGTCACTTCTTTCACGTTACAGCTTTGATAACGTGTTAGATTTTATAGAACCAAAGTTTTTTTTTATCATCTTCTTTGTATTTATGTCACACGTAACCGTCATTGTCTTTCATTTACAAGGATTTTCGGTTTTTGTTACACATTTTTTTTAATAGATCTTATGGCTTTTGTAAATTGAAGATAATGACGGTTACGATAGGCTTGAATACGACGAAGATGATGAAAAAAAACTTTGAATACTAAAAAATCTAACATGATTCAAAGATGTAACGGGAAAGAGGGTTATAAGTTCGTTGATAGAGTCTTATATTCAGGAATTTTTTTATTTTACATAACAATTGTTAAGTTTGATAGACGATGGACTAAAATTGTAAGATAATAATGAAATAAATGAAGATATTCAGAAAAAAATAAAATAAATTAGGAATGAATTTCGTAATTATACAAACTTTAGGGGTTGTTTGTAATTAGTTTTTCTTGTTACAAAAAATGACAACTTAACAACTTATATTGAGCAGATTAGAAATACGTAACTTTTCCCTTAAACAATATAATAAATAACTTCAATCATTGATTTACATAGAAAACCAGATGAATATCCAATTCTTAGAATTTGATTAACTTTATACTTATAAATAATGGAATAATGAAGTATAATAATTTCAAAGCATCATAGCTTTAAACTCATCAAAATTGAGCACACCATCACCATTAAGATCAAACATATTAATCATCCAAAAACACTCATTAACACTTCTCGATTCACCAAGTTGACTCAGTATCCGACTCAAACTTTTCGAAGCAATTCAATCCGTTTCATCATTTTCATAATACATTCTAAATACCCTTTTCAAATCCTCAAGTTTCTCATCTTCTCTCTCATAGTTTTCAATCAAACTAATAAAATCGTCATATCCTAACTCTTGGTTGTTATTGGTACATGTTTGAACAACAACCTTAACCTCTTCGATTAAAATGTTATCGTGGGATATTAACCCTATACGGTGGTGTAATTCTGATGGTGAGATGATTCCATATATATAGTTATTGTTATTGTTATGGATGGTTTATTCGCGTGGTTTTGTTATAAATTTTGAATTATTTTTGAGTTGAATGTAATGAAAGGAAACAAAATTTTATGTAGTTTTGTCATATGAGCACATTAGCTTATCCAGCCCAAACCTCAATTATTTTGGGCTATTTATGGAAATTATTCAGACTTTGTGCACGATAAAAACCGAAGGTGATATATGGCCTTGAGCCATATAAATAATGGTTTTCATTTATATTTTATAGTAAACGCAAAATAATAAACATTTAATTAAATTAATATTGACATATTTATAACGAATTATAAATCAACTTTCGATAATTAAGCTTATCAATGATGTTTTACAAGTTGTACATGAATGTTTATTCGCACAAGGACATGGTTTTAAAACATACTTAGAAATGAGTAAAATTAGTTTTCGTCCAAAGTAAATTATATCTTAAATTTTCATGAATTTCAAATGGGTGCTATATAAAAATATAACAAACCTTATAATCTTATAAAACATATGTAACATATTAAAAATATAATAAAAAATGGATTAGTTACGACTCAATTAGTCAATGTCAATCACAAAAGATATAAAATTCAAGTCAAAGTCACATAAAGTTGATTTGAGATGGTCCATTAAAAACAACAAAAAGCGTAATTTATAAATACGAACATTTGGTATACAAATGTGACCCTCAACTGACTCCAAATCCAAGTGCAAGATGATTTAAGAGCAATAAAGTTTTAGTTCTTGTGATCAACTTGCAAATATAAATAAAGCACTTAAAATCTCACTTTTCCTTAGCAAATCAAATCTTGATTTTGGTTACAACTTTGAATTTATCTAGTCAAACGAACTTAAGTCGGCCATTCAACAAGACTTACGTACTTACCTTTATCGATTCGGTTAATTGCCAAAAGACTTGGAACATGTCCTCTCACGTTATTTGATGGGCAACTTATGTGACGTGATCTTGTCGAGGTTAAATTATATTTTAGCTAAGTTTATATCCAAAAGGGTATCGTATATGTTAAGCATACAATGCTTATAAAGTTGGATCATACTTATTGTAAAGGCCAAAGAAGACACACGAGCAACCTTTGGTTTAATGAAAAAGACCATAATTCAGATTTCTTTAGGCTTAAAGGTTAATTAAATAATATAAACTTCACCAAGTTGTCATTAAGAATCACATTAACAAGATCTCAGTACAAGAGAACGAAATCTTTCTCGAAGCAAAACACTAAACCTCGTATCTTTAGAGGTTTAAGTCATCCAAATACTTTATTCGGGATCTTAAATTATGCATTAGAACAGGAATTTGGGACAAACTAAACTCGTACTTGTTGCTTGATGACGATATTCATGCCCATGCATGTTTATCTTGCTTTCTTGAGACTTATTAATTAATTAAATCTAATAAGTAAAAGTTGAGTATCTCATACACGTTTTGTTTTACTTTAGGTTTTAATTATCTACTATGCAAGTAATCTAGTCATAAAAGCATGCAAGGCGTGGTTTTTTAATATCTAAACAAGATTCACATTTAAAGATTACAAAAGAAAAAGTAATTTTTCAATTTGAAAAAGATTTTTAGGCAAAATAGAGATTAGAGAGATGATGAGTTAGAGTATGACACCTGCATTAGTGGGGTTTCAAAAATGAACTTGATATTTTAATAACTACTTTTGTATTTTTGTAAATTCACATTGTTCATAATGTGTTTGTGTGTTTTAATCATAGCTTTAGAGGTTGTCGTTATAAAAACACTAAAATCAATTGGTAGTTAATTTGTTTACTATTTGTATTTTAAAAATCATGTCACAATTAGTAAATTTCGGAAAACCTAAATATTTGCTTTGACTTTGTCTTGTGTTGCTTTACTTTGACTTTGTCTTGTGTTGCTTTACTTTGACTTTGTCTTTCCTTGACTATTTAAGGGGTGCTTGGTTAAGGGTAATGGAGGGTAATGGGGATAATGAATAACTAATAGAATGAAAAGTAATTGTTGTTTATATACAAGCTAATCATTCATTACCCACTAATGGCTAATAATCTATTACTTTACAATTTAAGGTTAATGATACTAATCATTCATTATCCACTCATTGAATTCCATAATATTCATTTTCCTTTTCTTTTTCACTTTCTTCACTTTGAACCAAACATCCCCTTAGTATTTTAAGTAACATTCTTAAAAGATTTACTATTGTTTTCATCCAAGTAGGGTTATTGGGAAGAGGACATTTAATCACTTCTATACTTATTCAGAGACGTAGTCATAAAAATTCTAACGTGCGGACAAAATAAAAAGAATTTATCAAGTTAATGGATTTTTATTATTCATATGGAGGTAAAGTTCAAATTTTTGATTTTTATTGAGGTAAAACGTCAAAAAATTCATAAGTATAACTATTTTTTAAATTACAAAAAATATTTAGTGGAGACAACTGTATACTCTGTCATCACCCTTACTTAGACATCGACAATTTGGCATATATCCCTGGCAACTTTAAACTTTCAATTTTTTTTTCTTTCTTTTTTTTCCAAAAGGCAAGTATAACGGTTCGAGGTCACATAGACATTCAATTGGGCAACATTTAACCCACGAATCCACACACTCTCTCAAGAAGAAATCTCACTTATCTCATAAGAAAAACCTTAGACGAGGTTCGAACTCGAGACCTCTCCTTTATTTTAAAAACCTTTACCACACAGACAAATATTACATTACACCATATATTCATTCACACTCTACTTTTTGATAGGAGTCGAACTCATGACTTCTTAATCAATTAGTCAGTCACATAATTATACTTGCCTAAACATCGATAATTTGGCATATCTCTCACAGCTTTAAACTTTTTTTTTTCTTTTTTCTTTGAACTTTTTTAAGACCAATATTATATTACATCATATATTCATTCACACTCATCTTTGATAGAAGTGAACCTATGACTTCTAAATAAAATAGTAAGTCACATAATTACACTCTCTAGGATGGTCTATTCAATCAACATAAATTGCTCAAATCATAAATAAGGACATGAGATATGATGGAACTAATATACATCGCACATGACTATTGCCATTATCATGGGTAGATGAGCACCACCACACTATGCCAAATACGAGCTTAAACTTGATATTGAAAAGCTTAAAAAGCTAAAATAAAATTGGTGAATCACATATATCGTCGTCTGATTACATGTCACGATATAAAACAACCCTATCCACAAATGGCCAAGACTATAAAAAAAATAAATGAAATCATAACCATCACTCATCATCTATATAACTATACTTTTTAAAACATCTTTCTATACATTAATATATATTTTTTCTCAATAGAACGTTTTTTAATTAACGGTGTTATCACATTCACATATTTTATTCGTTTATAAAGAATGCAAATAACTTTTATATTCGAAGTAAAGTATATAAAGAATGCAAATAACTTTTATATTCAAAGTAAATTAAGAGAGAAATAGCAAAAAAGATAAATAAATCTAACTAAACCACACCCCTCAAATTATAGAAAATACATTTTTTTAAAATTTATTTTTCGCATACTCATGCTCCGACTATGGATAATCATATTTAACCATAACGTTTTATTTCTTTGTGATATCGTCGTGTAGCGTCGATAATTGATACACTACTAGGCAACCTAATACATATAAAAAATTGTTTTGAGTTTACAATTGTTATATACATCTATAAGTATGTTAAAAATATTTTCGAGACTATATAACTATGTTTGGCAAGGGTTTATTTATAGCTTAACGGGAATTATTTAGGATTTGACCTTTTTCTCTAAATGAGTATTCTTTGATTGAAACTTATTTGTAGAATTTATTTGAAAAATAAACTTATAAAATATAAGCTACTCCAAACCATCTTCGGCTTAGATTATCATAAATATCCTTCATAAAATTTATCTTATTATATATATATATATATATAGAGGTTCAAAAGTGATCCCTAATTTTCTAGATATCCAGGAATTCTTTTCTACCACCAATTTTTCCTTATATTTTTGTTTTTTTTTTTTTAATTTTTTTCTAAAAAAAATTTGTACTTTTTTCTTTTACCTTTTTATTTACTTTTTATTTTTTTATTTCTTTTTTCTTCCGAAAATCACATTTGATTTTCAACCTTATTTTTTAAAAATCACATGTGATTTTCAATCTACAAATCTTTTATGGGTAAAATCACGTTTTATTTTAAAAAATTATTGATTTTTTTTTTACCAAAATCACATGTGATTTTTAACCTACAAACTATTTTGCTCATAAAATTACATGTGATTTTCGATAAACAAAATTTTCAATTGGGACTTTAAAATTTATAAATTTTGGTTTTTGAAAATCACATGTGATTTTCGACCAAAAAAATAAATTCACGTGTGATTTTAAAAATTTATAAATTTTGGTTTTTGAAAATCAAATGTGATTTCAATTTTTACAAAAAAATCACATGTGATTTTGAAGAAAAAAAAAAGTTAAGTAAAACATAGCAAAAAAAAAGAGACCGAATTAAAAAACGAAAAGAAAAATGAAAAAAAAAAATATTAAGGAAAAAATGTATGGGTAGAAAGTTGATCCCTGGATCTGAGAATTGAAGATCCTTTTTGGACCTCACCATATATATATATATATATATATATATATATATATATATATTAGTCATTTTACACCTTTAACTCAAAATTCAGCTACTTTTAAAACATATTTATAAAAAATAAAATTTTTAGTTTCTAGATCCGAATATAAGTCTCAGTTTTCGCTTCAAATACTACCTATTTGCTTCATCTATAAATTAATTTTACTAAAAATACCTTATATTATTAAAGACTAAAGACCAATTATAATTTCTAAAGAATTAATTAGCAGAATAATCACCTATCACTTACATTTTACAAAAATAATCACCTGATTCACGAGGAATTTCTCGCGACGCTTTATCGTCGCGAGAAGTACATAAAACAAAATCAGACCAATAAAATTCAGACACGTCGTCGGGAAAATGAATATTTACGCGATAATGAATAGTGTCGCGACAACTTGTCGAATTTTTATTGGTCTGATTAAAATATGTGTACTTTCGCGACGATAAAAATGTCGCAAGAAATCCGTCACGAATTAGATGATTATTTTGTAAAGGATAAGTAATAGTTGATTATCTTGGTAATTTGCTCAATTTAAAATTGTAGTTACAAAAATATAATAAAATATAGTCAAATATTGACTTGGTTAAAACGGTGTTGAGCGCATCCATCCGTACGCGTGACTGCTTCCGGAAAGGGTTCGTGTTACCTCTTTTCCCGCAATTAAATCTCCACCATTCATTCATCCAAACATGGTCCACGTCATCATCTGTCTCCAATAAATCTCCACCTTGTAATGTACGCATCAACACTTGTACATGATTAAAATTTTCCACTGTTTAACATAAGAAAATTGATTTTGATTCTATCTTTATACTATTTCTTTGGGGACAAATTCTTAGTCAAATAACTAATTTTTGTATTTTTTTTATAAATGTAAAAATCTTCATGCATGCATCTAAACTCATGTGAATTGTTCAAGTTTGAATATAAACTAGAAGATAACCCGTGCGTTGCACGGGTTTGTATGCTTTCTTTGGAGCTGCTGATTGCTTTCTGCGTTCCATTTTATTGCCTGTTAGAACCCATAGCTTAAGACCAGCTTGCGCCAATTTATTGATGCATTGAGGAACCTATAAAAGAAAATTCAGAGTAAAACTAACGAAACAGAGAATCTATTAACATAACAATCCGAATAAACTAAAATAAGGGGGGCAATGCAGGTTATATTTTATTGTCTTATATCTAAGAGGTCAAAGAAAAAATAAAATGAATAGGTCGGGACTAATTTTCAAGTAATATAAATCATAGGTGATTTGAATAAACCATATCCATGAATGGATCAAATTACTACTAAAATAATATTACCTCTGCCATCATATTTGACACCATTTATTTAAAAAAGATCACCTCATTCACGTATGAATGGATCAATTTACTTCATGTTTAATCTCTAATAGGTTAGATCGTGTAAGTGTAATTTTTTTAGTGGATAAAAAGTCTCTGAATCATTTGATTAAAAAAATTAGATTAATATTTGAATAATCACGTTGGTAATCATGTTTGAAACATTATTTGTTTTAACAAAAAATGCTTTTGATCACCCCGACTCAACACAAAAAGATTACCCGTTTTCACCTCTTACCCAACCGAACCAGACAACCCATTTTGCCACCTCTACTTGGGTTCATGATCTTGACGCACCTCAAGTCCTCAAAGCGTTTGCACACAGTTTGGAGATCTGCAGACTCATAAACTACCGAATGCATCTCTAGCAAGCGTTTCTCTTTCATCATTGTTAGAAGCAGCAGCAGCTCTCTCAAGACATTCAACAGCCAAGTAGAATTTTGTAGAGCCATTTTCCTCATCAATGTTGCGGTCCAAACTATCACCACGATTAGGGCTGAAATTTTGAAAACGTCATCGTTAAGATATGATACTGTCCACTTAATATTAGTAACAAATATTTTTTCAAACACAGAGTAGAGGTGGCAGAATAGGTGGGTTGGGTAATGGGTCAAAACGGGTACTTCTGTGCAGGTCGGAACACTTGGATTGACCCAAAACAATCTTTTTAAAATCTTGTAACTTTTACATATACTTGATGTGTAGGTAGAAACTTTTGAACATTTATCAAAATCTTTAAAGAAAACAAAACTATATTAATCTAATTTTCTTAACGATAATCCTACTTTTTGAATAAAATGATTTAGGATGTTTTATACATTAAAAATACACTTTGACCAACCTCTAATCCTTTCAACCTTTTTAGCTAAACTGTTTGATTTTACGCCTTCGACCCGTTAGAGATAAATATAACCCAAGTTGACACACTCATACGTAAATAGGTCGAAGTTGTCACATCTATTGAAAGGTATAACGTAAAACTATAAAAACAGTATACATCAAAACTACCAAAGATAAAATGAAAGAGTTAAAGTAAATAGGTAAACCTTCGGCCAATGACAAAACGTATGACTATTCCTCTCTCTTCAAGACTTATGTTCCTCCATGTGTGAATGAAAAGATTTTCTAATGAGACATATATTGCACGGTTCCTTCCCCTCTCCTAAAAATCAAAACACGACAAAAACAAAAACGCAATTCACAAAGTATAGAGCCAAATTCAATAAGATAAAAACGCTACAAATCAAAGAATTCTTAACCTCTGAACTCAGTTTTCTGTTCTCTTCATCCAATTCCACATTCCTTCTCTGCAACTCTTGCAGTTGTGATACTAACCCACTAATATCATTCTGCAACAAAATTCTCAAATAAGAAAAAAAATTATAATGCAAAACGTTCCTGCTGCTAATGCAATCTGTAACAATTTTGCCTATTGCCAATGAAATATATACCAATCTCGTCTATCATCAAATAAAACATAGCCAAAGTGTATAACAATTTTGCTTATTGCTACTGAATTTTTTTAAAGATAACCGATTTGGCTACTGGTAACGAAATTTTCAACAATTTTGTCTATCATCAAATAAACACAACCAAATCGACAAATCTACAATAATTTAGCCTATTTCTAACGAAATCTATAACAATTTAGGCTATCATCAAATACAACATAACAAAAATCTAAAACAATTTCACCTATTCCAAACCAAACAAAATCACACGAAAATAATCAATCAACTAATAACTAACCTCAGAGATTCCGCTTCCGCTAGCTGATTTCTTAATCCCAAACACCTCTGCTACCAAAACAACATCACACAGATTCAACAAATTTCATTATAAAAACCTTCACAGATTCACAGAAATCAACATAAACAGAAATGCGAATTGGTTAAATTAAAACTGCAATTAGATGTAATTAACAGACAATATATAAGTTGTGGAATAACCTCAAGTGAAGCTGCTAATTGAATGTTAATTTCCCATGTTTTTGATCGGATGGTGAAGACGACACGTGGTAAGACACGCGTAAATGCCATATCTTTCTTGCCAAGTTAGAAAATTAAATATAACAACACTCATAAGTTTAAGAAGCCCAGCCCAAAAGGCCAATAAGCCCACTGTGAATAAAAAATATTTTGTTGGCACATTTCCATAAGTTTCTTACAAATTTAAATAAGAAGGGTAATGTGTGTTGATGGTTTTTCGGGTTTATTTTTATGTGAACTTATTTTTTATTATTATGTGAAAACTAAATATAACATGAAGATATAATAAATTAATAATTATATGGTTGAATTACTTGTTACGTGTTGTAAGTAGTAGTCAAATTTTGTTGCTACGACATACGTTTACATACTAGCAAGTGACAACGTCAATTCGGAGTCGGGGTTCTTGACAATTTTGTTACAATGTAAATAAATTATTTTGAAAATTTTGCTTACACGTACAAGAGCATAAATCATGAAATATAACACATGATTTCATGTACGCTTGACTAGAATATTTTATAATGACACATTATTATAATGTAAATCTATATGCTAGCCGGTCAATTTATTCGCTCGATTTCCAGTTAATGGATTATTTACGCGATATCATAGAGAAGAAATAGATTTGATCACTATTTATCTGATTTAAATTATCTAGCTATTTTTATCATACTTACGGAATGAGCAATGACCTTAGTAATATTTATTTATTTTTCTCCAACTTTTCTTTTTTGCAAAAGATTTAATCCTTTAAAGTACTCTCCTAAAGAAATGAACAACTCCTAACGAGAACGAGTTAATTAGTTTTTTAGTCACGTCAGCAATGACCCAATATACGAAGATAAGTAAAAGAATATACGAATGTAATTAAGATAAACCGTTGGTAGAAGAATGTGTAAAATGTCCTTGCCTTAATCGAATAACAATTAAATTTAAGTGGTTAAGATGAAAGGTGCTTGGAAATCGACAATCACTTGGTCAGGCAAAGCATCAGAATCTTTGGTTTTACACGAACCACTGTTGCAGTGTTGACATTTGAACCAACTCCACACTTGACAACAAAACTAGAATGCAGGCGGACCAAAGGTATAGCTCTTAAGGGATATAATGATGAGCCTTATCTCTTTTACATGGTGTATGCATTATTTGTCACTCATTTCTTGTAGCTAGTTGATAAGTCCTTGTGAGGGGGGGCTTTTTTTCTTGTTTTTTTTATCGATCTGCATAAACTTTAAGGCTAGGGTTTGTTAAAAGGCACTAAGTCATCATGAATTCCCTTATCCATAAGGTTAAAAAGCTAGCCATTGTTATATATTAACTAAGATTCTTGAAAACCAATGGGGTTTGTCCCATTAGTAGAAATTTGTCTTTCCCTAGGGGAGGTTTTGGGTTCGAGCCTCCCTCTGGGGTTACCTGAATATTAGGTGATAACTAACTTTGGTGTAATGTTCGTAGGTCGCATACGCCCAATTGGATGTCAATGTGGCCCCGAATCACTAGCATTAAAAAGGAAAAAAAAAACTAGATTCTTGAATGCATAATGTTCCATATTCACATTCCCTTTCAACATGACACTTACCACTTTGATTAGTTAGTGTTCAATCATTTGTAACTTCAACATATGTCACACTAACTTTTGAAATGCACTTGCATATAAGACCGACGAAATTGAACAACTCAATTGATTTTATATGATTTTTAACGCGTGTGTGCTTTTTGTAAGTGTGAAAAGATTGATTTCTTTGAAGTGCATGTGAAAATTTGTTCGATTTCTTATAATTTCAAGTGAGTACAATCGGGAAATTCTGACTTTTCATGTCTCCTTTTACCCTTTATATGAAACTAAATTTTATAATAATTTTCTTTTGAATTCTGTTAAAAATACCTCCTTCCCATTTAATTAAGCATAAGGTAAAATAATATGGGTATTTAAAAAAAAAAAGCGAAAACATAGACGTATTAACCCCTTTTTGGCTTATTTTGCTTAGTTTCGATTTAAAGGTTAGAAAAAATATACTTTCTTCAAAATGTAATTTTACTTTATATAATAAGAGGGAGTTTCAATAGTCACTAAAATATGAAAAAGAATTGTGTTTACTATTTATAAGGAAAGATTGTCCAAGACATACTTGGATACTTGAAAAAAGTGTCAATTAACATGTAATTACGTCTATTGACATGTAAAAACTATTGAATGTTAAAAATCTATTAAAAATATAAATGAAAAATTAAAAACATTGTATGAAATCACGGGTATTTAGAATTGTTCACATGTGAACGTCTTTTTTTTTCAAAAAATGAGTTCATATATGAACGAAATTTTTTTACGTTATTTTATATGATTTTTTTTAGTTTTTACGTTTATATTTATTTGATTATTAATCTCCAAAAGAGTTTGTACGTGATTGAATAAAGTGAAATGCGATTTAACATTTTTTGTGAGAGTTCTCGCAAAAAAAAAAGTTCTCGCATGAACCATTTACTATAAACTTTATATTAATTTTTATTTTTATTTTGTTTCAAAACCCTTAGCTATAACCCTGAAGTTATTATTTTCTAGTGTTCTGGAATATCTAATAAACATATGTTGACATCAATCTAGTGAATCCAAAATACAACGTAAACGGCTGAGATTTTCTATTTAAGTTATTTAGGGATGGCACTTTTTTAACACAAATGTATATAGTTTAATTAGAATTTGTGGCCGTCGAATAAGTTTTTCTCTAGTCATCCTCAAAATATAAAATATAGAGGTTCGGATCGAGACCACATGTGTCGATCAGGATGCCTACCGCTATTCCTCCTAGGTGGTGGTGCAATCCGATCCATTTGGAAGAAGATGACATTGTGAAAAGATTGAGTTTAAATATACCCACTAACGTTCAAAAGGGATTTTGATTGATATTTTGTGGGTTTATCCACAGAAGGTATGTTTAGGATTTGATAATGATTATATATGAGACATGTTTTCCACCCTTTTAATATTTATATTTGTTGTTTCTTTCTCATTGAGTCATTTCCATATAAATTATAGAAGGAAATTATGTAGTTAAAAACTTATAAGTTATTTACAATACTACAAACATTGGGTTGAGAATAGGAGGATATTAAGTTTTCAAAAACTTATAATTTACTTACAAATGCTACAAACATTGATTGAAAATATGTGTACATTTTGTATATAGAAGGTACGGTAAAAGTAGGGATAAAATAACGAAAATCTGTATTAGAAATAGTAAAGATATCTAACATCTGGATTAATTTCTATCATGAGTCTCTTTAGAACCTATGCTATGGACGGTGGATCGTGTGAATCTTTTGATATGATTTTCTGAAAGGAACTTATGACGATTTTATTTAAAAGAGGATGAAAATGATGACAATGACAAATAACGGCCATTGAGACCGATAGTGGTACATAAGAGAAAGGAAATATACTTCGTGTATCCAAAATCATTTTGGTTTCAAATCCTTCATGATTAATCTTCTTAATTTTTTCTTTTCGAAAGAACCACCATGACTATTTAGTTAGTTGTTTTACCCTTGTTAGTTTTATATAAACCCTAATTCATGTAAATCCTTATCGTTAAACTCTAAATTTCCTATAAACTCTATTATCTTAATTCAATTATGTATCATAGAAGTCATGTTAACCTCATTATATTTTGCTCATTGACATGTTGATATGGTCATCAATCATCATGAGTTGTTATCATATCATGCTTTTCATGGAGTTCCATTAACCGAGTTTGCTACGTTATATCATGACAACAATGATAATGTACACTTGTCACTATCATTATATAATAGTCTTTTCATTTTGAGTTTATACAGTTGACATTTCTTTACATATCGACTCTTGGTGATTTTTTAATACGTGTTATATATTTGTTTTGAAGTTTATTATACGTTAGATATCCTTTTAGTCGCTCAAGTGTTATAGGTCATTTTCAAGTCCCTCGCGTGAAAGTTTATAGGGAATCTCTCTTCCGATAAAAGAAAAACTATATAGTTGATTTGGATGTTGGATCTCTTTAGAAGATACAAAATTTTATATATCAAAACGAAACATTTAAACACGGATCAAACTTCATTTGCAATATATCCGATTAAGATAATTTCAACACATGATATTCCCAAAGTTCGATTCAGTTTCATTAATTTGCAAAGCAAAAATATTAAACTTATCATGTGGTCAAATGTATCAATCATCAATGATACATTACAAAAGTAGCATTATTAGTGATTTCATAACTTACCTAGAAAAGAAAACTACACATGTCTGCTAATCTTTAATAATGTGAATTAAAAATAGTGGTTATATTGTTGTTCCTTGATGGGATCAACCTTAAAAGGATGTATGACCCCTTGTAGCCAGTGAAGGGCACAAATTTGGGGTGTTCCAAGGGACGTTGTTTGTTATTAAAATAGTAATCAATAGTTAAAAATAGACACTTAAACATTTAAATAATTCATGGATATGCATGCTAATAACAAATTATCAATAATGTTAATTACACTTAACCTCATCCAATTAGAAGATATTGTCGATCTTCTAAAATAGAATATAGCTTATAAAAAGAATATGAAATTAGGAGAACATTTAATTAAGCTATTCATTTATTATTTTATCTTAGAATCCACATGATCTCTATCTCTTTTCGGATCACCCCAATTTCTTCACTTACTTTGTATTATTAAGTGTCGTTGAGATGTCTTTATATGTTCTTAAAGAAACAAGCTACATTATGTGAAATATCAAACATAGCTAGTATAACCACATAAGAGTAACTTTTTTATACGGATAAAGGCATATCAGTCATTTACTCATTTCTCGATTTTACAGAACACTTGTTTTGGGTTATTTTGAGATTAGGGTTTTCTTGTAATTTCCATTGCGGTTTTTCAACCTCTACCCGATGTGATCACTTAACATTAGCTATTTCAAAAGAGTTGTGTCTTAAATCTCCACCTTCCGCATTTGAACTAAAAGCCTCTTAAATGTTGATTACATTTAAAATCATTAACTCGACCCTTCACACCCGGCCCCTTTCGATATGTATATGGTCATGACATATGTAAGCAAACTAATTTTGTTATTATAACCATTATTATCCTTATCTAATTGTTGAAATGTACGAAGTATTATAAAATAAGAAGACCCTAAAGTCATTGAAGATCCAAGATCCCATAAACTATTTATATCTATTCATAATGTATCTTTAGTACGATTGTATATGCATATATTTTACGCGTGAGGGGGCAACTAATGCATTATTAGTTTTAGTTAATAATTGCATGCAAGGACAACATTTGAATCACGCTACATTTTGCCATATTTTTGGGAAGCCGAAGGGACAAATGAATGCTAGAAAAGAAACATGATGGAATTAAATATTTGTTCAAAGTCGTGTTCTAAATCAACCATTATGACGATTACGAAAAACAATAGGTTATAGATACATACATCATTGTCTTTATTTGCAACGTTATTGGGTATCAAGAGAGAGATATATAAAAAGAGAATTGCTATCATTTCATATAAACAACTTAAATACATGTTCAGATAGCTCAAAATTTTTCTGGTATATATAGTCGTTTACTACATATGATATGCATGTCGTACATACCTTTTCTCTTAGAATAGGAAAAGACGCGACCGGTCGTGAGATTTCTGATCGTCATGCGAAAAATGAAAACACCCCTTAAAGAAAAAATTGTTTATAAATTTATAACTTCTCTTATATAAACATAGGCCCTATCTCTTAAAAATGTATAATTATTCTTAGTTCTAATTGTTGGTCCTCTAATCCGAGACCCCTTTGAACCCTAAAACTATATTAGATGCGGAATGACTAATATATCGGTTTATATGGTGAAGAACAGTTGATATAACCAAATGAATGATTCTATTAAGCTTACGTGTTTGATTACAACCACGAATAGAACCTAAACAATCGATTACAAGACTTTAACACACAAGAACACTTAGTTACGTGATCTAAGCTAAGCTCACGTACCTATTCTTGATTTGACAGCTCTGACAACTTTCAACAACCGCATTTATGATCCCGAGGCTGCTATTTATAGGCAGCACGAAACCCTAGAAGAGTTACGCGCGTAACTGTCTCCCAAATAAAAAAGATATCTACTAGACTATAAATTTTGTGCATTCGCTCATCTCGTATTTGCTCATGTCTCTTAAAAATGTATAATTACTCTTAATCTTATTTAATGAAACCATATAAAAGTCTTGTTTCTATTTATAAACATGAAATAAGATATAAAGTCGTATAAGAGTGAATATATTTAATTAAATATGTTAATTTAGAAAAGATAATATATATATAATAAAAATAGAAAGATAATATCAAATATTGTTAGCAAGAGCCGGCCTTCTTCATCTTGTTCGTGGGCGCATGCCATATGCAAACATGCACCAAACTCAAACAGGAGAAATGCCCAATGGAGGTGACAGTCAAACATACGACTTTGACTTTGACTTTTACACTTGACAATTTCAATAATATATTATTATTATTATCCTCTTAGAATATGTAGCCAAATAAATTTAGACTTAATACTCCTCTTAGAACATGAAAGAAGGCTGATTTCTTCAAAGATTAATTCCATCTTCCTTGTGATTCATGGTATGTTGAAAGTCACGTCGTTCCTATTTATTCATATCACCCAAATCTTCGTTTGGACTATTGCATCTAGGAGTAGATTTTATCCGGTTAATTGGAATAGGTTAATTGGAATAGAGATCTAGGTTGATGCATGAAAGAGAAGCTATGTGATTAGTTTCAGATTAAAATATTTCGATAGTAAATTGAACGAATGAAATGCAGATTTTTGTGTTAAAGAATATGTAACATACAAGTTTTCATTAACCAACAAATACGAAAGTTTTTGACATAATTATTGTTTGAAAATACATCGAACTTTACATAAAAAACTATTGTATGCATACAATTTTAAAAGTCTCTTTTATATTTAACAAACTTTTATAAAGACCTTTTATATGTATAAATTTACCTGAAACCTAAATAATTAAGCTTACGTATAACAAGTTAACATTGAATTTTTTCAATTTATTGTCATGTTATTATCTACGTGCCAATAACTACAAAATCTAGTATATTACCTTCTAATTCAAATTGTTTGGATGCCTATAGAAGTGTGCATTTTATTATTATTATATTCAGAAAAGTTTGTCTTTAAGTACAATTGTAATCGTTTTATTTACAAAAAGACTTGGTTGTCGGAGTGGTAAGACCGCGGCCTCCCTTGGGCTTGTGGCTGGTTTGAAGTTTAATTACTTTTAATTTTTGATGTTTACCATTTTAGATTGCCGTAAGTAAAACAATTAATTATTTAAGGTTCTATAATACAATATACTTTTGAATCATTAAATAGGGGTTAATATTAGATATTATAAAGAAATGCAAACAATCTTTTAGGCCAAAATTAATAATACAATATACTTTTGAATCATTAAATAGAGGTTAATATTAGATATACTCCAAATCCTAGGAAATGTAGCATCGGATAACACCAAAACCGTTAGTACCCTTACAAAAAAAAAAAAACACTGCATATGCATATTTTACATCAAAACAACGAGAATTTTTCTAGTTAGTGTTATTTTGAATAATACTTTCTTATTATTATATTATACTAGATTATTGTCCCGCGATAGCGCGGGTAAATATATATATAATTGAATAGTAAACTTCATGTTTATGAGCAAATTCTTTTAAACTATTATGAAAATATAATATTACACGTATAATAACAAATATATATTTATGTTTATACACATCTTGTTTATAGTTATAATAATATATATACATTTATGTTTATACAAATATATTAATATTTTGTATTAAAGGATTTTAGAATAATAATAATAAGGTAAATCATAGTCCAATAAGAGACATATGTTATTTATTGTAATAATGGTGAAATTGAAGAAATAATGCAATTATGTATTGTAAGAGGTTGTAAAATGAAAAAAATATTTGATGACATCATCAATCTCATCTAACGGTTGAAATCAAAGTATCCAACTCATCGAAGGGACCTTACTTCGCCATTTGGCATTTAAGGTCACTCTTTTATTATATATTAAAGATTTGATTTTCTTTTCTTTTTAATCCAAACTTGATCTAGGTCCATATCAACACCAAGAACAAAGAGCAAACAACAAATCCTTAAATCCTCACCCAAAAATTTACTAATCAAAAGCTATAAACAACTGGAATAAAATGATGGTCATTTAGATGAACTGTGATGGTTGGTTGATTCATATGTTGTGGCTGGTTACGATGCAGAAGATGGATTGTCGGTTGCGCGAAGAAGATGAAGTATGGGTGGTTACTTCGATGGTCGTGACCGGTTTTGATTACAAGAAGATGGACATGAGAGAAGAAGAAAGATCGATGACTATCATTTTAGGATTTTTGATCAATTTAGTAGTTCAAACAAATCCTCTTTTCTTTATAGATAAATTTATTGGTTGGTTACGGATGATGATGTTCCTCAAGAAAAATATATGAATGAGCTTTTTTTAAGATTTTTAATTTAATTTTCGGATTTGGGTCTCATATGAGATCTTTGGATCTGTAATTTTGAAATACCTTATGATGATTGGATCGAAGATAAATGGACATAATGTAATCTTGAAAGCCTTAAATGATTAGAATAGAGGTTTGAAGATGATGTTGTTGAATGAAACTAGAAAGTCAAAGGGCTTGTTTCAATTTTGACTTTGAGGATGGTTGAAGTTATGTGCAGGAAATTCAAACCTTTTAAATATTATTTCAATTGCTATATATGACATGGCAAACGATAATGTCAAACTTGTTAATGTGGCAGATTATGTGTGTTGGCATGTCATCATTAATATATAAAATAATTGAGATTACCGGCTACTTGAATCGGAGGTAAACTAATAGATACAATAGGTCTTTATAAAAGTTAGTTAAATACAAAAGATGTTTCTAAAATTTAAGGGCTAATTGTTTGGAAATGCATCGAACTTTACATCAAAAACTATTGTATGCATCCATCTTTAAATTGGTCTATTGTATGTATCTAACTTTCAAAAATCTCTATTTTATATATCCAACCAATGAAACCTTAGCAAAACGATGATGTGGCAACTTATGTGGCACATTATATGGATGACACGTATTGTTGAATACATACAATAGCAGATTTTTGAAAGTTGACTATACAATAGAGATTTTTGAAAGTTAGATAAATACAATAGACCAATTCAAAGATGGATGCATACAATAGTTTTAGATATAAAGTTTGATGCATTTCCAAACAATTAACCCAAAATTTAATGAATACAATAGTTTTTGATTTAAAATTCGATGTATTCTCAAACAATAATCCCTAAATACATTCAACAATTTAATAATCATCAAAAGCGGATAAATTATAAGTTCGACCCCAACCATGGGTTACCACCTTTTAGACCCCACTTTCATGGGCGGTGCCCCCGAGCCCACATCGTTTAGGGTTTCACCTCTAAACAATCAAGATAAGTTCGAACAAGTGTGCACTTTATGTATATTTTTCTGAACTTGTTCGATATTTACCAAGATTATATTGATCATATTGATAGCATAAATCACAAACATTATTCAGTTTCTTGTTCATCATCACATAGTGCCCATCTAGTCGAGTGATGATCTAGGCCCCTTTTATCAAATCCCTAACTAACGTATAGATTTTTTTATGTTTGTTAAGTAAAAGATATTCTCCTAAGTTTGTTCTTTAACTATCATTTTAACTCTTTGACGGAAGGTAAATGATAAAATAAAGACGAAAGAGAAAAAAGTGTTGACATATTACGATTGCCTATCATTAGAAAAATGAATCATATTCAAAATTAAAATTGTAGATCTCTCTATGATTGGTGGTGAAATAGGTTTGCATTGTATCTGATTGATTAAGGTTATTTTTAGATTGGGGATCTATGTATGATTGGTGCTGAAAGCAAGGAAATGTGATTCGATTTTAAGCTGTCACATCTGATGTCTCAATTATTTATAATATCATTTAAGTTCTATACAACTGTTATGAATAAAACTAACATATGGTTGCATTTCTTTTAATTATGAACAAAGTGCAGTATCTATATTCCAGCACGAGATATATAATTTAAATCAAATAGTATAGAAATATTAAAACGAAAGGGATAATAAAAAGTACGTTAGGAAATCATCCTCAAAGATTGCTTATCTATTTTAATACAAAATAATATAAAAAAGAAGTTAGGAATCTGACTTTAAGTTAAATGTCAACTCTTGTTTATCAAATGTAATGGCTATCAAAGAAAAAAAAAACTCAAATAGTAGGTAGAAATAATACCGCCAAATCTAATTATATGTACACATATATTTAATTTATATTAAAAAAAAAATCTTAAATGACATATGACGAAGTAAGCTCATTTGGAAAAGTTATTTTTTTTTATTTCAGCCGTTAGATCAGATTGATAATATTATGAAAGACTATTTCTATTTTACACTCTATTATAATACATAATTATATTTTCCTATTTATTTACATCTCCACTGAAATAAATAAAAACATAAGTTTAATTTACTTATAAAACGTTCAATTTAAACTATGATTTATCATATTGTTATTTCTAAAATTTCTTCATAAAAATATCAAAACATATATATAAACGTAAAAGTGTATATAATTTTAACTATAAGCAACATATGTATAAACATAAACGTATATATATGTTATTATACGTATGACATTGTCTTCTCATAATAACTTAAAATCAACATATACAGAAATTTACGAGTCAAACTTTATCCTTGTCCGCGCTATTAGGGATAATAATCTAGTACCATGTATAGTTGACTATTACTTGTATTTTAACGTTTTTAATTACGTTAGATGCTCTTCTTGTTATATAAGCTCATAATATGAAACAAATCGGTTTAGAAAAATGCTAAAGGTAGCTTTGGGTGATGATTAAAAATAATTAAGCTGGTTAATGTATAGGTGATAAAAAAAATGACCTCCGTATTTTTTGATAAATTTTTTTTACTTGATTTTTTATTTATACTATATTTTTAAACTTGAAAGTTATTTTTAACGGAAAAGCTATGATTAAATTATTTCATAAGTTTATAACCAATTTATTTTTCCAAAAAAAAGTATAACTAATTAAACAACCTAAAACATATACACCTTCTAGACTCCAATCCTTTGTACAATGCTACCAAGAAGATTTTAAATTTATTTGAAGATCACATGTTCTATATATTAGTTCCTCCCTTTCTCCGCTCTAATATAAGTGACCACATTAAAAAGTATATACAAATTATAAACTAAATGTCTATTTTGAAGTTCATAGTTTTAGAAATGATTTATTTAATGTAGGTTTATGGTTAATAGTATAATTGAAATTTTAATCTGTTTTTGGACATGAACATTATTTAAGCACAGATTAAAATGCTAAACTAGACATTTATTTAGAGATGGATGTGTATATAATATTATATCTAGACTGATATTTAATAAAAAAAATTATTTTATATAAATATAACAAACTTTAACTTTAAAACTCATTAATTATTAAAAAATAATATAATGATATTTCACATAAATAAATGTCATAATAACTGATAATATAAAAAACATAAATATTTTGAAAATAATATTAAGTTATTATTGACCCTTGTTAATCCGTTTCCAATGTTCAGGTAATTGTTAATATCATGATTAAAACATATATAATTTGAAAATAAACTTAAGTTAAATTCATTCGGGATGACATTTTCAAGTACTTAAAATCATAATAAAAAAATGGATTTTAATAAACATAAAACAATATTTAACGCATTTGGTTGCCAACAAGAGTTTTTATATTTAAAATAAGAGAAATGATATATATATATATATATATATATATATATATATATATATATATATATATATATATATATATATATATATATATATATATATATATATATATATATATATATATATATATATATATATATATATATATATATATATAGGGTGAGGTTCGGGTAAGAACGGCCCGAAGTATAGAAACGCTAAAAACCAATGCTGACCGTCCGATTAAGGTGATGATCAGTAATAACCACTTACTACTGATCAGTAGTAACCACTTACTACTGATCAGTAACAAATTCTGGCCGTCCGATTAAAATTTTTATATCAAACCTCGCAGTGCTGATCAGTAGTAAGTGGTTACTACTGATCAGTAGTAAGTGGTTACTACTGATCATCACCTTAATCGGACGACCAACATTGGTTCTTAGCGTTCCTATACTTTGGGCCGTTCTTACCCGATCCAATTACTATAGGGTGAGGTTCGGGTAAGAACGGCCCGAAGTATAGGAACGCTAAGAACCAATGCTGACCGTCCGATTAAGGTGATGATCAGTAGTAACCACTTACTACTGATCATCAACAAATTCTTGCCGTCCGATTAAAATTTTTATATCAAACCTCGCAGTGCTGATCAGTAGTAAGTGGTTACTACTGATCATCACCTTAATCGGACGGCCAGCATTGTTTCTTAGCGTTCCTATACTTTGGGTCGTTCTTACCCGATCCAATTACTATATATATATATATATATATATATATATATATATATATATATATATATATATATATATATATATATATATATATATATATATATATATATATAGAGTTGGTTTCATTTAAGAACCATGTAATTATTTAGGAACCATTAGGAACCATTTTTAGGCAAGGTGGCAATTTTGTAATTAAACTCAAGGTGGCAATTTTGTAATTAAGTCAAAATTGAGAACCAAATTGGAAATCAATTAAAACCACTTTAAAATCCTAATTAACTTTAAATTAACATATCTAGAGTATAACTAGGTTTTAGGAAAAACTAAATACACCATTAGAACAAGCATTTAATTATCTTTCCAACGAGCACCCACTTGATATACTTTTGACGACTTTTTTTTTTTTTTTTTTTACAGTGAGTTTCGGTATATACACTAGTGTATATACTAAATATTCACCAGTGTATATACTAATTCACAAAAAACACATCTGAACCATATATACTATACACTAGTGTATACACTATATTCACTAATGTATAGTTATACACTAGTGTATTTATACACTACAGTAGTGTATTTATACACTAGTGTATACACTATATTCACTAATGTATAGTTATACACTAGTGTATTTATACAATATACACTAGTGTATACACTATATTCACTAATGTATAAGATGTATTCTCTATTGAATACATGGTATTCACTGGTGTATATTGTATATTCACTTGTGTATATTGCGTATTCACTGGTGTATATTGTATATTCACTTGTGTATATATATATTGTATATTCATTTTTGTATATTGCGTATTCACAATTAAAAGGAAATTAATATAAAGATTCGTATACATTAGTGAATATAGTGTATACACTAGTGTATAGTGTATATGGTTTAGATGTGTTTTTGGTGAATTAGTATATACACTGGTGAATATTTAGTATATACACTAGTGTATATACCGAAACTCACTAAAAAAAAAAAAAAAAAAAAGTCGTCAAAAGTATATCAAGTGGGTGCTCGTTGGAAAGATAATTAAATGCTTGTTTTAATGGTGTATTTAGTTTTTCCTAAAACCTAGTTATACTCTAGATATGTTAATTTAAAGTTAATTAGTATTTTAAAGTGGGTTTTAATTGATTTCCAATTTGGGGATTTGACTTAATTACAAAATTGCCACCTTGCCTAAAAATGGTTCCTAATGGTTCCTAAATAATTGATGGTTCCTAAATGAACCCACCTCTATATATATATATATATATATAATATATATATATATATATATATATATATATATATATATATATATATATATATATATATATATATATATATATATATATATATATATATATATAGTAATTGGATCGGGTAAGAACGACCCAAAGTATCGGAACGCTAAGAAACAATGCTGGTCGTCCGATTAAGGTGATGATCAGTAGTAACCACTTACTACTGATCAGTAGTAACCACTTACTACTGATCAGCACTGCGAGGTTTGATATAAAATTTTTAATCGGACGGCCAGAATTTTTTGCTGATCAGTAGTAAGTGGTTACTACTGATCAGTAGTAAGTGGTTACTACTGATCATCACCTTAATCGGACGGTCAACATTGGTTCTTAGCGTTCCTATATATATATATATATATATATATATATATATATATATATATATATATATATATATATATATATATATATATATATATATATATATATATATATATATATATATATATAAACTTTTTTACAAAATGATTTGGTAACATATGAATCGCGATAAAAAAAAAATAATGAAAGATAAAGAATACTTTGATGTGATTGATTATTAGTTATTCCAAAATGCTTTGTACATTTTTTGTTAGACGTGCTCTTAGTTATGTGTCCATAAAAACCTTTAAAACTTAGGAGATGTGTAGCAAATTAAAATTCTTAAGAGAATATTAAGACACTTGATAAAATAATTAACAATGTTATAAAAGAATAACTTATTGTATGCTAACATTTGGATAATTAGAATATCAGATTATGATTAGACATACATGCAACCATAATCAATGTGTTCTAGTGATCAGACGTTTTGATCAACCGATCCTCTCTAATGGTATTTTGTTCGAACTATTTTAGATAAATATTATGTAATGTGAAGAAAAAGTTTAAAAACAGTCACCAAAAGTATTTTAACCGCTCATGTACTTTTAAGTCGAAACATGACAAACTTTATTTAATTAAACATACGTGCATATGTGCATACATGTCTCGATAGATTTCGTGAACGGTATTCTTGTGATGGTTAATGTACCTCAAACCATTTCGAATTCTAAGTTAGAAAAAGAAAGACGAGAAGGTAAGTAAAACAGAGGATGAAGAAAAACAGAAAATCCAAAAGTTGTCTGTCTTGGTTAAGCCTTCTTAAACTATCAAAAAATGGTGAAATTATCTCACCAACCAGCTATATACTTTACAACACATTACCCAAATTACAAAAATTAAAAAATTAATCTATCAAAGATTAAATTAAACTAAATCAGCCCCAAAACCCAGAAGGGATTGTTCTTCTTCCTTGTTTTCAGCTTTTATTATATTATTATTATTCTTATTATTATTCGTTTCTTCCTTAATTTCTTCAAAATCTTTCACAACAACTTCACCATCGCCACCGTAGCTGTCACCGCCACCGAGAGTTAACTCTTTGGCTCTTTCGGCCTCGGTCTCCCAGTTCGTCCGCCCTAAAACCACCAACATGGTGATCACACAGGACATCTGTGCAGCAAACATACCCAACCATAAACCTTCGAAATCGAAACCCATAAAAAATCCTAACACAACCGCAACCGGCATACCCACAAGATAAAAACATCCTAGATTAATATTCGCTCCTATCTTTGGGCGTGCGGTGCCTCTCAAGACACCGCACCCTGTTGTTTGCGGGCAGTTTCCCAGCTCGCAAAGACCGATAATAGGAAGAACCATTGAAGTTAATGCTATAATTTCTTTATCTTGAGTAAACATCGTAGCCCATAAGTTTCTCACACTTGCCGCGAAAAACAAAGCCGTAAAACCCAGAAAGAAACTACACGAAAGGCCGACAATAGCAGCCATTTTCGCCTTTTTGGGTCGACCCGCTCCTAACTCGTTACCCACACGAGTTGACACGCTAAAACTCAACGAGGAAGGGAAAATATAAATTAACGCGGTGGTTTGAATTAATATCCCCATTGAAGCCACGGTCGCTTTCGGGTTTACTAACAAACCACATAACAATATCATGATTTCGTACCACCACCATTCGAGACAAACCGATATACAACTCGGAATTGCCAAATTCAGTAACGATTTCCATCCTGTTAAACATTCTTTCGATATACCTCCCCATGTTTTCTTGTAAACACCCGAAATTAGTATGTAAATCACCAATGAGGCTACTAGATTAAAGTTGGTCCATACACTACTAATCGCGATACCTTTTATACCTAAGTTTAGGTTATTTACGAGATAATAGTTGATGGGAACATGTAGAATGATCGAAAGAGAAGCACAAAATGTAAGCGGAAGAGTTATGGATTGCGAACGAAGGTAAATCCGCAATGGGTGTAAAAAAGATTGTGCTAACAAGTCCGGAAGTGAATATACAAGATAAGTTTGCGCTTGAGTCGCGATTTCTTCATCTTGACCACAAAATAGCAAGATACTTTTCATGTTAAGCCACAAAATCGATACTGGTAACGAAACCAAAAGTAACAAAAGAATTGTTCTTTGTAAACAAAGACCAAGAAGTGTATGTCTTTTAGCACCAAAAGCTTGACCACAAATGGGTTCCATTCCCATAGCTAAACCAGATAAAACCGAGTATCCAGTTATGTTAGCAAATCCAATAGCTAACGAACCGCCCGCGAGAGCAAGTTCACCAAGATGTCCTAAAAATAACATCGATATCATTGACCGAGAATACAACAAGAGACCCGTGAGGATCATTGGGATAGCGATTTTCGCTATCGAAATGGCCTCATTGACAGCTAAAGAAACATGACTTTTTTTGTTACACTTTTTATAATCACTATTAACAACAACAACATTAGTAATTGGTGTTAATGTTTTGTAGGTTTGTTTTGGTAACAAAAAAGGGTCAAAAATATCTGTTACTTGTTGGGTTGTTGAATTAGAATGAGAAGAAGTTTGGTGGCACATTTTTGAAAACTCTGCTTTCGTGATATTTTAGAGAGAGAAAGTTTAGAGAGAGAAAGTTTAGGAAGTGGGAGGAGTTAAAGAGTACGCATTCGTGGTGGGTATTTAAAGATTTTGAAGGACGGCTGGCATTTTTTTTTCATTTATATATTTATATTCATTATTATAATGAATAATATTAAATATATTAATATAAAAAGAAAATTTCAAAAATATTGTAATTAGGCAATCGTGGTTGCATTTTTGTCAATAAAGTGTCGTTTTTTGACCGGCTTTCAACAGTACACTGCCACCAGTTTTTGGTTTTTTTTTTTTCAAATGAAAAATATATTATATTTTTGGTATTAAAATGAATATAAAAAAGATATCTTCAAAATAAATTAAATAAGGCTTTGGGATTAACGGGAGAGTTTGCATGAAACATGCATAATTAAGTAGATTAATGAGAAGTGACCACAGTTAAGCCGTATTATGTTTAGAAATATTTATTATTTTATATAAATTAGTAGTGGTCCAAAAACGTTAATAGAGTTTATCTAGGAAGAAAACATTTTTTTAATTATGAACAGTATATCTATATGACTATATGATATCTAATCTAAATACACAATAATTGACAATTAACAAAAAAATTGGAAGTTAAAAGTGAAAACTTTCGAAGAAAAGGTCTTTGTCATAACGATATCGTGATATGGATGTAGTGTGTCCTCTTCCTCTATTGAATTTGAACGTTGACGACTTGAGTCTTGTATAAATCCATAAGACAAATATAGATGGCTATAGCGTTTATTAATTGTATTTTTGAAAAGGGATAATATAAATTTTTTTGACTAAAAACGATATATGACATAGGTGAATCATCTTCTACCGCACATATTGATTGGGGGATTGGTCTTACGTTTACACGAGATGTGAGGTCAATACATCTACTTTTTGTCTTGCGGGTTTTTTCTTTTTACTGTTTTATGACAAAAGTTAAGATTAATAATATTTAAAACATGGTACTATGAAGTTTTTTTCATGTACATTATATGTTGAAAATAAATGTGATATTGATCTAATATACACTTACCAAGATGTTTGATACAAAACATACCTATTAAATAAATAATGTAAACTTGCATGGACTGAAAGATAAATTAATGTAACATCAAATTTGATATTTACCATATTAATAAAATACCTGATCAACTCTTTTCAAGCGATCAATAGTCACATCTTTATTTCATATTCATGACTCATCAAAAAGATTTTAACCTCGTATAATCATAACCGAAAGAAGATCTTGTATCGAGACATGTGTGATTGCACAATCAACACTAATCAAAATCATCACAAGAAACGAAATGTGATTAGCAACCTAATAATCACATAAACAAGTGACTAAAAATTATACTACTAATCAAGCAATCAAATCATGTATGATCACTCATAAAATCAAATCATGGAAATTAAATTCTCCATTTGATATTATAACCTTTGAATAAAAGAATTGACTACTCAAAAATATCCCATACTCGTCTAAAATCAAATCTTGGTCGTCAAATGTACATGGTTAGTGAGTGAACATGTCCAACTCCTATATAAAAGCTTGTTACATTTCAACAACTCATATGCCGAGCTTGTGTATACTCTATTTTGTTACATTTTATTTCGACGAACCACCCGTTTTATAATTATCAGAAAATTTAGTTTTTCATCGGTTATTTTGTCAATAATCTCATAAGTTTTGATTAATATATGTCATTAAACAACGAACAAACATGTAACATATTCTCGGTTTGATTTTATTAACTAAAACAAGAACATTTCTCTTTGTAATTTTTCAAAATAAAATTCGTGATTTCCAAACAATTAGATTCTAATTATTCTTTTCTCCGAACCCAGATGAAAAAGCTGAAACCTGATAGTTCTCACTAATTGATAAGATCCTTACTATCTAGACAAAACCTAAAACGCTTCTAACTATTTACTTCAATAGTGATACATAGATTAATAATATTTATACAATTTATATAATCATATTAGCGACACAGAAAAAGTACTTTCTATTGGTAAAGCTAGAGTTAGTTAGTTTAAAAATAAGAAAAAAGATAAAGACAAAGATTAGGACAAACACAATAGTAGGTGAATAAGGTTAAAACCGTGTGACGACAGATATATATGTTTAACATAATATGTATAGTTGTTATGGATAAACTTAAATGCTTTAAGGCCCAATTACATGTTTCTTCGTTACATTACAAAAACTAAGATCGTGTGTTTTTGGCCGACATACTAAAGTTTCCTTTTCTATATATTTTAAGCACGTTTTGACCAACACCACGGACGGCCACCCCAAAACAAGATTTACAACACCGCCGCTTCTTGTTCAAAGGCTACCATTTGCCACGTCATCACACTTTTGTTATTATTATCTTTTTTCCACTTGAAATTGCACCTTTTCTTTAGATAGCAAATGACATATTTATACTACTAGTTATATCTACATTTGCACTAAATAAAGATTAAACCCACAATCTTAGTAGATGTGACCCAAAACCGGTAAAAGCATCTGTAATTCAAGGTTTATAGAAAGGTTTATGATAACATAGAATTGAGGTGCCACATAGTGTGTTTCTCCATCCATTATTTTGGAAAATCCATGCAAATTTATAGATAAGACAGAATGTGGGGTTTATACACATGGACTTCTACAAACTAAGAAAGAAGAATACAAACTTGTCATCTATACAAGATTAAAGTCTTTCATAAATAATTAAGGAAAAAATATTTGATAGAAGTTATAAACTTTAGTAAAGTTTATAGTAGTAAAGAAGTAAGTTTATAAAAATTTGAGGTTTATAAAAATCTGATGTGACATGACGTAACAATGTTATAGACTTGATAAAGTCAATGCATTACGGATGTTCTAAGTCGGGTTTGTGCCACATAACAATAATTGTTATGTTTTATTAGTATGTAAGATATAGTACATGAAAACCCTAGACAACCTGACAACGCTAACGGACTAAAAGTCCACAAGTTAGGTTTGGACCAATCTAATAAAGCTTAGGTTGATGTGTTATTAAGACACCGCGAAATCATATATATATATATATATATATATATATATATATATATATATATATATATATATAGTGAATGGTTCCTGCGAGAACTCATAATTTTGCGAGAACTGCGAGAACTTGATATTAGCCTTTGATTAAAGTAATCAATGGATTAGATTAATTGTGCTATTATTGTAATTTAGGAAAACTTAATATGGTTATTTGAAACTAGCAAAAGGGCAAATATGGATTTTCACATGATACCAGCCCATTTTTTCTCCTTCTCTCCCACGATTATTTCTCCCTTCAATTATTTAAAACCTATCCTACAGCCATCTCCTTCATTTCTTTCCTCCCTCTCTCCCAAGAATATAATTACCACCGCCGACATCAACCTATATTAGCCATCGCCGCCGACAATTAAACAAATAAGAAAGAAAGGTAATGAGTTTATAATTAGCCACCGCCGACAATTAAAGTAATAAGAAAGAAAGATAATGAGTTTAAGAAAGAAGGGCATCTTTCAATACCGTTTTATAATTTTCGATCCGGTTTAAGCGTTCCTTCGCCCGCTCCAACTGTGGAAGCCTACTAGTGTATCTATATGGCTTAATGAATACGACTTGATTCTTAGGTCGTTAGATAGTTGGGCTAATGTTTTAATATATCCCTGTATATATAATCGCTACATGAATTATGGAAATATTTTTCTATCTAAAAATGGGTCTAAATTGTGTAAATCTGGTTATTTTTTCATTATTGCTTAATACAATTTTGGTGGTGTTGACCCAAACTTTTTTAGACGAGGTGGCTACACTTGTTATTCATTTGAAGGACAACAAACTTATTAGGCGAGGTGGTTACACTTGTTCTTCGACTGAAAGACAACAAACATTTTAGACAAGGTGGCTACACTTGTTCTTCGTTTGAAGGACAGCAAACTGAGGTGAAAATGTCTCAAAAATAGCCCATTTGACCCGTTACCCAACCTGATAACGCATTTTGCCACCTGTTCTTGTCACTTGTAGTTATAATAGAATGCTTTGATATATCATTTCTTTGGAGCAAGTTGGATACATCTTTCTTACACGGTTAATATGTTTTTGTATCTGGTGTTCTCGGTCTTACTCCTGAGGTTGTAACGTCATGATTTGTGTTTTCTTTTTTTTTAATCATCCTTTTGCTTTATTTTTAATGTTTTATCTAGTGTAAGCGTATCCGTGTTTTAGTATTTGTGCAGACCGGGAAGTTTGTTTCTGACAATGTTGAGGAACAAACAGAGCAGGTAATATATTCGTTAAAACTTGTAGTTTTCTTTTATATCGTTACATTATTTACAAAAGGTAAACTGGCTCACGTTTTTAGGTTATGAAGAATATAGGAGAGATATTGAAAGCAAGTAGAGCTAGCTATTCTTCAGTCGTTAAGACCACGATTATGTACATGCTTAATCTCGTTGCAATTTTAGCGTATTTGTTTTAAGAAATAAAATGTTGAAGATTGATTTTATGATCTGTTTGGTGGCAGGTTGGCAGATTTGAAAGACTTCAAGAAGGTGAACGAGATCTATGCTAAATGTGAGTTCACTATACATCTTAGATTAATAAGTGAACGAATAGTTGGAGTGAACATTTTCATAACGTTCTTGGTTTAGTATTGACCCAAAGAATAGAATAAACATTAGAAAGTGAACGGTTGATCGAGTTGTTAATTCTAACCCATTAACTGTTGAAAATGGGTCAATTGGTTTATCGGGTAAAAGTAAAATGTTTTATGTTTGAAACGGGTAAAATGGGTTAAACATGTCAACAGTTGGTCAAGTTGTATTCAAAATGAATAAAGCCCTAACCGATTTATAAAAAACGTTTGATTACAATTGTAATAGAATAATTTTTGTAATATTTTGATAATTTAAGAAGAACCTGGGTAAAAATATGCTTGAGTACTTTTGAACGGAGTCTTTTTTAAATGTTGACACCTAAAAACTTAACGACACCTAATTTCTATTTAACCTCTGATTGCCATGGAGCTTAAAAATAGTTTTTAATTAGAGAAAATGGTCTGGTTTTTCAGATTTCCCTGCTCCAGCACCTGCTCGTTCAACGTATCAGGTTGCAGCATTACCGTTAGATGCAAGAATCGAGATTGAATGCATAGCAGTAGTCTAGTGTCTCGTGCTCTCTAATAAAATGAATTGAATTCATTGCTTGGATCCGAACGATGGTTTTTGTAATAAAGTAGATTCATTATGACATTGTGTTTGTTGCAAGTTGCAACATTACTTCTCTTTTAGATGTTTGTTCATTCATGATCACGGATGTGTATATATATGAACATCAATTGTTTATACATGAACACAGAGATGTGTTCATATGAACAATGACAAAAGTTATTGTTAAAACAACCATGTCGGTTTGCTAAAAATATCTATGAACGATATGGGTGTTCTTTAAATCTTTGTTCATTCATGATCTCGGATATGTATATATATGAACATCAATTGTTTATACATTAACACAGAGATGTGTTCATATGAACAATGACAAAAGTTATTGTAAAAATAACCATGTCGGTTTGCTAAAAATATGGGTGTTCTTTTTAAGTTTAATGGAGAAAAAAAGTTTAAAAGTTGTCACAAAAGTGGAAGAAAAGAAAGATTGAAATGATAGGAAAAAGAGAAAAGTGAAAAGAGAGAGAGAGAGATTAAGAGATAATTATGGGATTAATTGAAAATAAAAATAATTAAAAATATCAAGTTTACCGAAATACCCTTTTTTGTTTAATAAAATCTTTTTAAAAATAAAATCAAACTGACCAATCAGAAATGGTTCTCGCAGTTCTCGCAAAAATTGGAGTTCTCGCATGAACCAGTCCCTATATATATATATATATATATATATATATATATATATATATATATATATATATATATATATATATATATATATATATATATATATATATATATATATATCCTAAACTGTTTTACAGAAATACTAGTGATTTTTTATTATTTTATTTTTTTTGAAAATAATAATCTTAAACCAGTAAATATTCGTAATAGGAAGTTACATAGCTTTAGACCTCTTACATTTGATGAGATTGAATCAAATTTTATAGTTATCACCATCTTTTTTCATATGAAAGCTAGATTTTGAGGATTTTAGGAATATACCATCTACTATATGGTTTACAAGAATTTAAAATGAAACCCAAAAATGCCGTCCATAATAAAATGTTATTGTAAATGACAATATTGTGGGTGATATTGGTTCGGTTTGCACTTTGAACTAAATACAGTAGATGATATGTTGGTAGGGACAAAAGCGTCTTATATAATTAACAACTCAACAAACGTAAACACTCCACTTACAAGACATTTTATTGTTTCAAGTTGGAACTTGTAAGTTAGGAAACACACCATATACTAAGTGTAAAAGCACATATGCATATTTGACTTGGTGGTAATCCATATTCTTTTTCTTTGAACTGTAAAATTTAAAGTGTAATAGTAAATACAAATTCAAAGTTTGTTGATTCATTATGTTATGGAGTAGAAAATTGGCAATTTTACATTTGTGTATGCATTTTACGTTTGTGTTGCTAAACATCGAATAGTATGCCTTTTTAAGATAGAAAACATTAAATTCTTGACATGATGACAAATTTAAAATTGGATAAATTTTTACAAAAGATGATAACTTTAAAGTTCATTTATATGAAAGTTTATTATCGAGATTGAACATTATATAAATACATTGTTAACACGGTTTGTTGCACCGGTTACAAATGATAATAAAACGATTTCTATTCACTTGCACTAAACTACAACGTAATAAAATGACAATTAGGGGTCGAACTCGACGCGTGATAAAAGTTTATGTTTTGGTCTTTTGAAAACAAGTACAAATTTAGTAACGAAAAGGGGGGTTTTGATTTGTTAATTAATAAGCTAATAACGATAATGGTAAATTAACTGAGAAACAATAATAAGAAGAAATTCGGTTTCAAACTCTACTCTTTTTATCATGCCAAGTACACAATGAAATGATGTTTTAAACGAAGCCGTTTAGTTTAATCATATTTAAGTTTGTGCTGAAAAATACCAACAACCTCTAGTACAATTCGTTTACCAAAATGATTAAGTCAAAATAAGCTCTTTGAAATAAACCTAACTCTCTAATTCAAGTCTACACAAGCTCTTAAAATGAACCGAAAGTTGCCTTAACATATTTTGTAAACTTTCCAAACAATGTTTACCGTTCCACAAGAGGTCGAGAACGTAATAAACACGTGATTTTGGTACTTAATATCAAATTACAAAACAATTACGGATTCTATAACTAGTTTCTCGCATGTTTGGTCAGCAAATTTTGAAGCAAACCTTCTGCAGACACCCGGTCAGGTGTTTTAATGCCAAACACTCAGGCAGGTCATGTTGTATCCGTCATCAGCAAGGACCCAGGCGGGTAGGCTCCAAAGCCAAACCCAACCCCAGGCGGGTCGCAGTTGGGTTTGGGTTCCTTGCTTGCTTTATCTTCTGTTTCATCTCTTGTTTCTTCTGCTTCTGCTCACCATTTTATCCCGTTTATTCGTCCACTTTTAATGGCTACAAATACAAATAAATATGTGAAGTATAAGTATTTTATATATAAATGTGGAATCACGAGAGTTGCAATATTTATGAAAGTATATGTATAAAAATAAAACGAATAACGAAAGTAAACATGAATAAATAGATGCATAAAATGAATCGAACATATATATTGAGTTGTTAACATATTATTTATTTAGAGGGTAATTTGGAAGGTATTCTATTTATTTATAATTCTTTTGCAACACATATTTTGTGAACCAATAATATTCATTTTTTGTACATGAATTATGCCTTAGAGCTTTAAAAACTTTATTTTAATAATATTTAGTACTTAAGATCATATACTTAGCTTTAAAATATACGTAACACATCAAAGCCGTAGATTAATTAAAAAAAATGATAATGCTGATTGTAGTTAATTAAACTTACAATATTTAAAAAAGAAGATTTAATTGCTTTATTAATGAAGACAAGATATTCATCATAATAACTATTTTTTTGATATTTTTTTTCTTTTTCTTTTTTCCTAACCTTCAAGAAGATGTTTCATCATTTGCGGTCCAAGGCTGGAACCCAATTCATCGAAAAGTATTACAAATGAAGAATCTTCTCTAGATAGAAGCTTCCATATTACTTTCAACAATAATAATATCTCACATGGCAAATAAATCAAGAAGACTTGTACTTTTCCCATAATTTCTTATTGATATTTCAACCGGAACACGTACTTCGTTATTTGCATTTATATTCACGTTAAAATATATCTAATTGCTTTAGTTATTTTTGTTTTTAGAAAACAACTAATTATACATTCACTTTTTTTCTTTAACGAGATTGGAGCTCTTAACCTTAATGTTGGAACATAAATTTCATTGATTGTAACTTGTACTTTAGGATGTGTCGTGGAGTTTGCAATGTATTTAGATCGACTTATAAATCAATTCGCTGCATTTATAAAAGAGTTTCGTTGGGATAGTTTCGCCAACGAAACTAAAGTGTTTCGCAGCGAGACACATTTCAATGTGTTTGGTTAGCGAAACTCTTAAGTCGGTTAAAGAAGTTTCGTAACGAAACTCTTTAGGTATTTAAGGTCACTTATAAATATCTCACATTGGGATCAAAAATGCAGCATTCACGAATCTAAAGAGAAGAGTTTCGTTACATGTGTTCTTAGCAACGAAACTGTTTCTATTTGATTGTCTAAAGTTTTGTAATTACATGTATTGGTATTATTCGCAATTGTAAACATTACGTGAACTTTATAATATCAATCTTTTAGCTATATTCGTGTTTCTTCTCCTTTACATACACTTATTAGTTATTCTGCAACTCTTAAGTGTTCTAGTCCAAATCGAGGTCCTAGAAGGGTGACTAACACTTAGAAAAAGAACCACCCTTCGATTCATTCATAGTGATACGCTAGAATCCTTTAGTAATTGCTCAATCATTTACAAAATATGATGTACTCCATATTATTGTATACTTTTATCGCACTTCAAAGTAAATAGCTAAAAGCTATAAAGCTAAATCAATGGTGTTCTAATTTTTTTAAGGTTTTAACTTTAAAATATAAAGCATACAAAAAAAATATTCATCATGCAATTCGGGTTTGAGGTGTAGCCAGACTAGAAATAATCCAATCAATAAGGCACATTCTCTTCGCTTAATTAATCGAATAAAAACCAAGTGAATGTATCAACTAGCTTGTATTCCAAAGATCTCCAACTAATATAACCGAGACGATCAAAGGTTCATATATTTAAATTACTAAAAGACACGGTCAAAAAATATGAACCAACATAACCGTGTATCATGGATTGAGGCATAACCCTACAAGTCTATATTTGATATTCCACATAACCAACCGAAAACAGATCGCTATCGAAGTCAATACGTAAGGAAATTTATGACCGACTTTGATTTGCTCCATTTTCTCTGCTAATTGTTTTAGACGCGTACCATTAGCTAGTGGCTTTTGGACTTTTTGGTCAAAGGGTTTGAAGAGTCAAATCCTCATTTTTAAATTAAATCTTTATTTTTAAATTAATTCTTTATTTTTAATATTTAATATATAATACATTTCATATGACAAAGTAAAGGTATTAGAATTAGTTAACTTTTTTTATTTTAACTGTTAAATTAAATTAATAATTCAATCAAAGATTATTTTTATTTTACATTCTCTTATAATAAATAATTAATTCTCTATTAAATTCACATGTCCACTAAAAAAAAAAAAAAATTCTAATTTATTTATAAAATAATTCAATTTGAACTATGATTTATCTTATTATTATTTTTAAAATCTCCAAATAAAAAATATTAAAACATGTATATAAAGGTAAAGGTGTAAAATCTTCTGATAAAAAATATCAAACAAATGTATAAACGTAAAAGTGTATATGTCATTATAACTATAAACAAACATTTTTATAAACGTAAAGATATATATTTTACGATATATATAATATTATTTTTTCATAACAAATATAATATTTATATAAATATAAAATTTACAATTTAAGTTTTTATAATAATAATAACTAGTTATAAATATTTTAAAGTCTTAATTCATATAGTACAAGTCAATGTCATATCGAGAACGGAATGTCTATTTTAATTCCCATAACTAGAAGAGTGGTAAAACAGTTGTGGCCTTGTGGGACATGTCATAAAAATATAAATAAAAATGTATATTTTGATGTCATATAATATAATTCTAGAAAAAAAAATATGAAAAAACAAACCACTTTTGGTTAATTTTTGGACGATTGAAAACGAATAAAAAGAGTAAACTTTTTTTTTACTTCTTTTAAAAATTTACTTTCCGACATATACGAAATGTATCCAAATTATAGAACAAACAACATTTTAATTTAATTCGGTCAACGATTACGAAAATCTAGCCAACAAACAGAGCAAAAATAATAGAAACAAAAATGTAAATTTTGAGTGGCCCTGATAGTTAGTGAATACTTCTAACTAGTTCTAACTAGGGGTCTTCGTGGATTGGTTAACCTCAAAATTTTAAGAAACTTCGAACCTAACCTCATATGTGGTTTGGTCAAAAATATAAACTTCAATCTAACCTCATATTGCAGTTAACCTTAATTCGGTTAATCCCGATAAACTGTTAACTTTCGGTTCAGTTAGCAGTTAACCTTACTATTTCATACAAATATAAATATTCTATACAAAAGTAATATATACAAGCTTTTTTTTTTAAAAAGAAAAAAAAGTTCATACGTATAAACATAAACAAAAGTAAACATGATTATGTAGTCCATAATAATTATTAAAATCTATAATCATCTTGTTCATTTGTAATTGCATATTCCTTTTTAGGGTTTTTTTTCTTTGTTTTCTAATAAACGGTGAAATAGATTGAAGAGGGTAAATAAATTGCTCTAAACATCTTATCAATTTTGAAAAATGTAACTAGAAATTTATCTTTTCTTAATTGACAAATTATTAATTTATATGTTTACTTATTTAACTTTTACCTTTGTATAATTACATGTATATAAATATAAAGAAATAATATAACTATAATAATAAGCGGTCCGGTTCGGTTAATGGTTTATATTGGAGTACCGATCCTAATATGATCCACATAATGTGGATATTAAATCATGATGAACCTAGCATGAACCTCATTGTGCGAATATCCTATATTACGGTTCGATTCGGTTCGGTTCGGTTCGCGGATCGAATTCGGTTGAGCAGATATTTAGAACACCCCTAGTTTCAACCGAGACATTTGGAAAATAAAGTCATTATTATAACGCAATTTGTGGAATTTATTTGCATATACTTACAAACTTCCTAACCCTTTAGAAGTTAAAACTCAAGGATTAGTTTTGTAACATAAATTCTTGTTAAATCTTCATGTGAAATCAAGGAGAAATTATGTTACACTAATAGAAAAGTTATCGAGTACATGCTTTCTGGACAAATTGTAACGATATTGTAACAAACTAGTAGAGTCTTTTGTAACATAATTTCCCATAAAGTCTATTACTTTTCTAACAAATTGTAACGATATCATGGAAGTAAAAGAGACTCTAATGAGAATTTATGTTACACTAATAGAAACGTTATTCAAAACTCAGTTTCTAGAAGTAAGAAAAATGAAGAAACAATAGAAGAAAATGTCAAGTACATGTCATTTCCTCGGGATCAATTTTACTTAATTTCGCGCTATTTAGATTCATCTTTTTTTCTTAATGACTTTTTGAGTCGATATGAATTAAAATTGGTATATTTTATTCTCAATATTTTATATATAGATTTATCTCATCAAATTGATCAATTATTTCTTTAACACAAAGTCAATGGTGCTAAGAAAAAGTGAATTTAGAAAGTCCAAGTATCGGAGTGGGACGGCAAAATATGAAACTCATTATTTCAGGTAAATCAGTTAATAGTGATGATTTGTCATTTGTTGCATATGAGCTTACGTCACATATGACATAACCAATGGACCCATAACGCACCCTTTGCAAATGTTTGGGTCAGTCGCACATTCCATAAGTGGAATGACATACTTTACCCTTTCCATACTTGGAAAGATGCATTCAAACCTTACCACAATAGATACAGTCATGTTTTGTGATAAGCTAAGGATAACGATCATGAAAATGGTTTCACATTATACAAGAAACGGATTTGCATATGTCAAAAAAAAGTGGCATGAAATATGCATTTTTGAAAGAAAAATGGCATGGAATTTACCGCGTGCGTTAAAAGTATTGACACTAGACATGAGAGTCACCTTGAAGAATTTTATAATTTCAACTTCAAAGTTTTCGTTCCATAACAAAAAGTTATTTACATTTAAGTATACGATACGTCAACATAACTTCTAGATGGACGAGCTACGTCAAACACTACATGTTGATTAAAGGTGCTACACAAATGCTCCATATGTCTATTAGATACAAAAGTTAACGTTTTCTTTTAGTATGGGGACGAAGCTGTCTTGTTATGGTTGTGTGTAAAATCGAAAATTTTGTGGTCCATAAAGAAGAGTAAAGATTCCGGTATTCAAATCAAAGACTTTCATGTCCAACTCTATCGAAGACAAGATCTTTTCTATGGTATAGGTGCAAATTTATTCAGCTATCTACGGAATAAAGAGTAGAAATTAAAACAATGTTATTCCTTTTTATGACCTTTTGCACAAATAATGCTAGAGATCTTATAAAATGGATCAAGAAAAAAGAAAAAAAAAATACACTACAAATTATATTATATGATATATATACAAAGCAAAAATAAAAAAAAACATCGTTTTTTTCTTCTTTGTAAGACCTTCTACACTAATAAAGTATGAGATCTTTTAGATTGGGCCAAAAAATACATTAAATTTAGCATATGATATGTTATACCAAAAATACCAATAAGATGAAAAATCATTTGTATCAAAATGGTGTAACATATGTATCTATACTATCTATAAAGTATAGAGTTAATTACATAATTGGTCCCTGTGTTTGTTCCAAAACAACGGGTCCAGTCCCTGGGTCGCAATTCCTTCGGACCCAGTCCCTGGACCCTATCTTTGGTTGCACGTTTAGTCCCTCCGTCACCTGAAATGACGGATATACCCTTATCTTCTCTTTTATTTATTTATTTTTCCTTTTTATTACTCATCTATTCTATTAATTTTCTTTTTTTCAATCTTTTTTTTTTCATTCCCAGCAAGAGAGTTCATTATCTCTCCCATGAAATAAAAATCAAATAGAAATCAGCAAATTGAAATCAAAATCGAAATCCCACACTATCTCCCATGAAATCGTAAACCTGCAAATCGAAATCCCACACTATCGAAATCCAAATCGAAATCCCACACTAATCTAGTGATTGCCACCTAATCCAATGCTTCCTCAATATGTGTGCCGTCGCCTTTATGTTTGCAGGAAACTTCCAAACGGTTTTTTCTCGTGTATCATTTAGAAAAGGTGCGGGACTTGGGCTATTTCTGCTCTGTCCATTAATCTGCAAAATGGTTGGGGTCAATCCAGTTTGAGTAATCGACCAAGTTTATGTCGGTTTATTCCATAGCACCTCATATCTGTTTCACCTTGTCAGGGTCAAAAGACCTTTCAGTTCAGAGGTTTCAGATATATATATATATATATATATATATATATATATATATATATATATATATATATATATATATATATATATATATATATAGAGAGAGAGAGAGAGAGAGAGAGAGAGAGAGAGAGAGAGAGAGAGAGAAGTATGTCGGAGCATTGCAGATCCCGATCGATAATTAACAAGTAGTTGGTGTTGTTTTCAATTGCTGATTCTGTTTCTGCTTATTTTGAAGGGTTGTTGATTGACTAATAAATAGGGAACGAAATCATGGACTCATACATACATGATAATCAAACAATTAGAGACTGAATAATCGAGTGATTGAGAAAAAAAATAGAGATTTAGGGTTTGAGAGGAAATTGCAATTTTGGTTTATTTGGGATTGGGATAATTAAAGAGATAACCAATCATATTGTGACACGTGGACATAATAAAATAAAGTAATGAAATAAGAGAAAAAAAAAAGGAAGAAAATTAAAAGATAAGGGTAGTTTAGTCATTTTATGTGACGGAGGGACCAAACGTGCAACCAAAGATAGGGTCCAGGGACTGGGTCCGAAGGAATTGCGACCCAGGGACTGGACCCGTTGTTTTGGAACAAACACAGGGACCAATTATGTAATTAACTCTAAAGTATATGATATATAAATTTTAATGTTGAATTTAAGAAGGAAAAAATATAATTGTCCCTTATTTAGTTATCAATAATATATTTATGTTAATTTGCTAGCATTTTATTTTTTAATTTTTTATTATTCACTTATGAAAAAAAAACTCATTAAATTCAAAACACAATAAATTTTTAATTTTTTTCGAAAAAATATGACTAGAAAATCTTGAAAAATCTAATTTCTATTACGAATGACCGATATATTACATACAATGTATATATCACAAAACGAATGAGAAACTAATGAAATTATTATCACAATATAATTTTTTCGTATTACATACTTTTTCTCGCCGGAGCATCGCACGAGCATTTTATTAGTATGGTTTAACGTATACTTATCGTTTTATTTTATCATTTTTTAACAACACAAAAACTGATGATATTAAAAACATATTTGCCATTAAAAGTTGATTAAATATAAAAGAATAGTTTGAACTTTTTATTTGAAATAAATGAAAATAATGATATGTAACAATAATGACGAGGAAAAAATAAGAAAAAGTAATGTTTAAAAAACTGACGAGGTTTTAAGATAATTTTTACATACAATATTTACGGACACAAAATTTGTTATATTAAAAGATAATTTTTGAAGTTCATTATATATTATGATAATTCGATAAAAGTTCGATTGCTTTCTCTGCAATTTTTCCTTAATAAAATTGCGTTTAAGTGGATTTGTAACCCAATTAGGTTTGCCATAACATTTTGTATCCGTTTCCCCTATTCTCTATCTTCTTGTTAAAGTTTTTAGAGGATTGCTTAAAGAAATATGTTTGTTTTGGTAAAAAAAAAAAGTAAGTAATGTATAAACATAAAAACATAAAATAGCCCGCCCCATTGAACTTTTATCATAAATCTTTTATAGCATGCTTACCCTTCCGTTCAATTGCTTTTTCAAGATTACGTTATTAAGAACAAATTAGCAACAAACCATAAAGAAAAACAAAGTATGTGAAATTAAAGAGAAAAGGAAGATTCAGATTGACTACTAATGTGAAAATGCATGATATTTAGCATAACATGATTAGTTATGTTTTGCTTTGGTCATACTTAAGTTTAAATTACAAGATTAAGCCACTAATTTCAACCAAAAGGGATCTGTTGAAAAGCATTATACCATTTATTTCAACTCCGAATCGGTTTTACAAGATTCTCATGCTACCGAAATGATCAACAATGGTTATTAAGCACCACCAGTGACCAATATATGTATGAATATTCTTGATTTTATTTTACTTTTGAAGGTGTGTATAGTCTTTGATTAATGTATGTTTGTTGTGTTTGGGAATATGAAATCAAGACATTTTAACATGCGAGTTGTCTGTTTCAACAAAGTTAATTACATTGCTTTGTCTTCTCTGCACACAACAAAACCTATAACCCATATTCAAACTTTGGATTACTGATTTGAGACCAAGCTCTTAGCCAGAGTAGTTTAGTGACCAACTGATCGGGGATCAGACTGTTTGATAGGTGTTGCCATGTGTCCGGCCGATTAACTAAGGCTGATTAATGATGGGGTTGTTCATCATGTGTTGTCCAGTAACTTGGTTGTAGTTACTTCATTGACCCGTAATTGTTTTAACCTAGTTATGTGCCGTTTTAATGATTATTGATAACTTATTCATTTAATCGCTTTATTGTTTCATAGGAACATTATGAAAAGATTTATTGACCATTTAAATTCGATAATGCCCTCTTTAGTTGGATGTGTATATAAAAAAAATATATGGAACCTGAAATATACAATGTACATATAGTTCAAAGGACTCGTTTTTTAGAATAACTTTGAAATATAAAACTTTATCTCTTATTGAATAAATCAAATAATATATCTATAATTACATATTTAATTGTACTATATTACATATTTAATTGTTACATATTACATATTGGCTCAAGTCGTTAATCATATAATAGAAGTCTTTTTTATAAACATTTTCAAAAGTGTACAAAGAATAATTTAAAGTTCCTCATTCCAACCTGTGTTTTATAAAATGCATATTTTTGTTGACGATTATCTAATCATTTTTATCAACGTACTTTTTTTCCGGTCACTTTTATTTATCTAATCATTTTTATCAACGTACTTTTTTTCCGGTCACTTTTATTTGTTCTTTGTTTTAAATTCAATGTATGAAAAATGTTCATGAAAAGTTAAAAACGGAACAAAATGAGACATTCAGCTCATTTGTCTCAAAACTCTCAACCACAAAACTTTACTGATTGAATTCAAAATTACCATACATAATTGTCCTTTCAATTTAGAGTGTATTTTATTTTAAAATGTTAATATACTTGTATGTAGTTTTTAGCCAAAAAGTGTTATGCACAAAAGGTATAGTGTATATATTTGGTTTATAACTTTATTGTTGTAGCCTATCAATCTAGAGGTTAGAATATTAAATTTCCGTCCGAGATAAATGTAAAAATTTGTTGTGTGGGTGTGTGTTTTTCTAAAAATACCCACTTATTTATGGTTTGCATCCTTTTTATTTTTATAGATGGCTATCTTTTTTTCCCTCTTTTTTTGTTTTTGGGTTGACAAAGCCCCATTTTTCGAAACTTGAAAGAGATCTAGACAGCTTGTGTAAGTGAAGAGGCATCGGAAAACAAAAGAAGTTTAAGTCCCTAAAAACCCAAATACCAAACACACTGTTTATCATCATTTTCTACACCAAATGAGATTATACTTTTCATCACTTTTATCATTAATTTTCTAACTATAACTCTTTATATTATGTGACGAGAATCAAGAAACGGAATTCCATCTTTTCGCAAAATGTGAGGTTGCCATTGACTTATGGAAGAAAAGCTCGCGTTGGTGGGCGTTGGGTAATTTGGATTTTTCAATCTTCAACAACCTTTCTATGTATCAGATTCTTTAATGCTTCCAAAAGCTCTCAAGTCTCGGTTTGATGTGGTGGTCCAATCAGCCATTTGGGTCCTTTGGCGGTTTGGTAATGATGTTATTTTTAGTCCGACGAGGGCGAGACGTGATCTTATTTATGATGATGTAAAACTTCGGTCTTTTAAGTTCTTATTGATAGTCTCCTCTAATAACATATATGCGTTTCCTTGATATATACAATGTATAATGCCCAATATTTACTTATTTAGCACTTCAATCCAAAAGAGAGAGATAAATTAAAATTTATAAGAGTTGATATGTACACCATTTTTTCTACTTCAAACACATAATATATCTTTTTGGATACACAGACACGTATAATTTATCTCTATACATCTACATACACTAAAACACTTATGAGTCTAAATCCACTCCGATTCCATATGTATAGTAGGAAGTAGCGGGGATAGCTAGTGTTCCAAGTACCATTTAAGTTTCATTCCGGCGTATGTATTATGCCTATAATGTGTTTGTACGGAAGCACGAACCCACACGGCCACACCCTTTACGTTTATAGAATTCCATTATAATATGAGTATAGCCGGGGCTGGCTAGTACAATGTGAGTGCTTGTGTGGTCCAGTTGTTTGTAAAGGTTTGATGCATGAAACATGAACATGAACGATGCAGATTCTTTGGTTTCTTGACCATCAATCACAAAAAACCAAGTCAAAAATTCACTTTTCCAATTCCATTTCGAAACGTGTCTTATAATGACAAAAGCAATACGTACAAGCAGTGCACTATTACCTCCAAGATCTTTGCATGTCCCATCATCTTCAAACTGTCCTTCGGCTCTCCGTGTACGTCGTGCTCTCATCGCTCAAGTTTACAGGCCAATACCGACTTGTACCTAGCTACTCAGGTTGTTTTCAGCTGAAGGGAGTCCACCACCTTGAATATTGATACCTCCTTCTATTCATGCTTTTTATACATTTAACACGTAAGGAACGAAACGACTCTCGGCCAAGCAAAAAAAAATGCCTCAATTTGGATGTGATTGTAGCTATCGTTTGTACGACGAATAATTAGGTAGGCCAAAGGGGGAAAAAATAGTAAACAGATGATTATCTAGCTATAATACGTCCTTTTGGATAATTAGCCCAATTAAAAACCTTTTTTTATAACCTCACATTAACGATAAGTTTTTACTTATACTTCATTTTTTTCCATTTTTATGGAACCATTTAATTATTTTAATAGATGAATAAAAACAGTTGGTCCGTTAGTCACCGGTAGTCTAGCTACTACGTTTTTAGTTTTCAATACCCAAAAAAGAAATAGTTTTTAGTTTTCAATAAACTTTTGAGACGTTTGATTTTGTATGTGATAGCGTGTTGATACATTACTGATTTTTGAAAATATACAAATAAAGATAAAAAAAAATGTTTAAAGATAAAGTAGATAATATAACTAAACATAGTATAACTTTTGATAAGAAACACAGTATAACTTTTAATTAGAAGAAGTTAAAAAAAACTTAATATTAACCAAAACTAAAGGAGGTGAACGACACTCGCTCTATACTATATGGATTATGTGTCACTTCGAGGAAAAATTAAATAAATTAAATCTTTTGAACTAAATCCTCAACTTAGACAATAGTTATGGGGCAAAACGTAAAATCTACTAGCTCATCATGAAACACGGTTAAAAAAACGAGTAACAAACGGGTAAAGTTGTCATTAGGAGTGTTAATTATTATGTGTCCTTTTTCAAACCCAGTACGGCCCACAGCTATCAACTTAGTAATTGCTGGGCCCAAATCAAAGTATAGCACTGAACTAATATTTGATCATTTGTGATCAATTAAATAATTAAAACAAACTCCAATTACATGTTCAAAGATATTATAAATTTTTAATTAAATAATTAAAATTTGTTTCAATCGAACTCGAATATCCCGAATCAGATCATGAACATTTAGAAGAACAATCAACCTCGAATATCCTTGATAAAACTTCAATATGCCTTTGTTCAGGTCTTGAATAGTAGTTTATTTTAAAAGAAAGGTATTGTAAAACTTATAAAGAAAAATATTTTAAGACAAGAAAGAGATAGATTGTGGTTTTCAACCGGAATTTAGACTAAAGAAGAGATATAAAGAAGAAAATATTATAAGAGAAAGAGAAAGATAAATGAGAATATTAGATGAACGTACGTGAAAGGTTGTTTGTAAGAAAATATAGTAAAAGGAAGAAAAAAGAAACAAATAGAAGGAGACGATATTTTTTACAATGCTTAATAGTTTTCTCCTCGATGTGCCATCATATTCCCGATGACTTGATGCAGTACGTCTCAAACACTTCATGACGATTATCATAATTTAATTGTTTCAAATCGAGAATGAGAGGAACATAGGAGTTTATGTTTGTGACTTCAAATGTCACGATGTTTGTATATTTTACTCAAAACCGAAAAAAATAGTAGGTAGATTATTTTTATCATGTTACAAAAGTTAACATTTTATACATTTTCAAATGATATAACTTTTCTTAGAAAAGTGGATTTTCTTTAACCTATAATTTTGTTGCATTATATTTGTATTACATATAATTTGTTGCATAAATTTGTATTGCATTGTATAATCTATTGCATCATATTTGTATTGGATTGTATATCTAATCTGTTGTATTATATTTGTATTGAATCGTGTATATATTTTGCATCATGTTCGTATCGCATCGTATGTGTAATTTGTTGCATCATATTTGTATCGGATAATATTTATAATATGTTGCATCATATTAATAGCTTTGTTGCACTCTAACATATCGCACCTTTTCAATTCTAACGGTGACATAGGAGACGGTCATTCAAGATATACCAGAATTAACGTCAAAACAGAGAATTTTACCTGAGAGTGAGCCGATTATCTGCCATATCAAACAACCTCGCTCAAAAATAACTTATTAGGATTTTTCCACATTAGGTTCCATACTAAACCGTGTGAAAATATGTTGTGTATCTCATGTCCATATATACTTTTTATTATTCTAGTTAACAACAAACATCTTTCAATTCTAAGTATTCACCACAACACCACCATATCCCCATGAACGTTATATAACTTCCCCCTGCCCCCTAAGTCTCCACTGAAGAATGAGATTTTAATGTTATGTTTTTATTCATCAAGTATTTGTAGATTTGAAAAGATATAACCCTAACAAGCAATAATGGATCTAGACTCACATATCAAATTAATGCATATAATCTAATACTTCTTTATTCTCATAACAACCAAGAAAGTACATAGTTATGCTTTTTCACAAGAGGACACTCCTAAAAGATTCTAAGCCTAACCATAACATGTAAAAGAAATCTATACAATGAGCTCCTATCATCTTATTAGCCATCAAAATCACTAAACAAAGTTAGAGACACAAGAAAAGGATAAAACCATTTACTACGTGTATCTTCAAATCCTTAGCACCTAGACTTTTAATATTTCACGACAGTTCGAGTGGCGAAATCATTTTTGCTCGAACCTAAAAGTAAAAATTAAAAAAACGTAATTATAAAAAATAACATAAAAATAAAAAGATAGATGAAAAAAGATAAGCTTAAATAAAATAAAGTATTTATGAGATACATTTGAGAGCTAGTTTTGACAGATCAGTCGCACATTTGAGTTTTGACTTTAGCATATCTGTCCCATATTTGAGATCCGGATATCACAGATTTGTCTTCATAATACATACGCTCGAATTTGTTTTTGTTTTAATCTTGATTTTTGACAGATTTAAAGGTACCTTCTCAATGTTCTTTTTTATTCCGATTCGAACCCGTTGGACTGTTTCGGCACGTGGAGGCGAGTTCGTTTGTCTTCTACTCTGATTCCGGTTTTCTTTTCTTCGAATTTTGATTACGAAGCTAATGACACCAAACTCATCAATAACTCTAAGTGGTTTGGGAGTTATGACCGAAACAGTTGCAAGATCCAGCTAAAAAATCGAACTTTAAGGATTTTTTTATATTTTTTTAGGGTTTGGAACCTACTCAATCTAGGCCGCTTATCCTTGTGTCAATTAGGGTTTGAATTTTGAAAAAGAAAAGATCGGTTTCGCTCTGATACCATAAAGAATGATTGAAATCCTTAATATTATGTTAATATTTATCAGTTATCTATAGATTACAAAAGACATAATTGGAACTCGATATATGGGTTTAGGTCCATTATGATTTGTACATATCGAGTTTGGACATATCGTCTAATATCCATATCAACACAACCCTTTCCGTCTCGTTTTCTTATCAAAAATACAATTATCAATATACTCAATTTCCAAAATAAGTTTGCTAGTGAAAAGTGATTCAATATTTTATATTATATATTTAAGAGTTAATTACATGGGTCGTCCCTATGGTTTGCACCATTTTCACCCGTCGTTCCTATAACTTTTTTATTACACCACTCGTCCCAAAGTTTGAATTTTGTTGCCTAGAGAGTCCCTATTTTGGATATTCCGTTAAATGAGCCGTTAAGTTATCTCATGTGGGTCACACGTGAGGGTATATTAGTCCATTTACCTTTCTCTCTCCCATTCTCCCCAAAATCCCTCTCACAAACACTCTTCCCCAAAAAGCCCCCTTTTCACATTGATTCAACAACCACATGTATTAATGTGAACAACCAAAAAGTCTACACCAAATTCAACCAAATCATACTTATTATTAAATTAAATTAGTTGACTTTTATTAATCCCTTCTTCTTCTTCAATCAAAGCATCATTGAATTCATTCTTATCATCCCCAGAAGAAGATGATGATTTTCTAAGGAAACTTTGACCTGCGAAACAAGATACCATTGAAACAACGAGAACACAATTCCAATCACTGCACATACCAGAATCAGGAACTCTGTTCCGAGATCTGATAGTATTGTTGACGTCGTCATCACAGAATCAACGATAATCAATCAGATCGGAAAAATAGAGATATATAGATACAGATTTATGTATGTATACGACGGTTTTCTCCAGCGGTTTTCATGTTCATGTTCTTCACCATTGTTTCCGGCGGTTTTCTCCGGCAAATCATGAAAAAGGCAAGAATCTTTACAATACCCGCATCGAAAAAAACATACCCATTTGCTCAAAACGTTAAAAGACGATCTGGGTTTGATTTTTTTTATACGCAGGCAAAAATGGTTACATCGGCGGTGTTCTTCTTTTTGTTGCGGCGAACTCCGACTTGGCCGATGCACGTGACTTTTGGAGAAGATGGTTCTTGTGTGGTGTTGATAAGAGTGTTTTATTTCTTTTTGGGGAAGAGTTTTTTTGGGAAAAGTGTTTGTGACAGGGATTTTGGTGGGAATGAAAGAGAGAAAGGTAAATAGACTAAAATACCCTAACGTATGACCTACGTGAGATGACTTAACGGTTCATTTAACGGGACATCCAAAATAGGGACTCACGAGGCAACAAAATTCAAACTTAGGGACGAGTGGTGTAATAAAAAAATTATAGGGACGACCGGTGAAAATGGTGCAAACCATAGAGACGACCCATGTAATTAACTCTATATTTAATAAATAAACACATATTTAGTTGTCATGATGGTAAGGTATTGTATATGTAAACAAGAGGTCACAAAATCAAATCTTACCAATACCCTATTTCTTTCCATTTTTTTTTCTCTTTATGTTTAATTATTTTGATAATATTACTGATGTTGTTATCAATTATTGATATTATTTATTACGATGACTATTTTTATTGTTATTATTATTCTTATTACTACAAGATTGCATTAAACAAAATGAATATTCTAAAAGAGGTTAAACATATTTGATATTTTTTTTATTACTTTAGGTTTATTTTTTATACCTTGATATTTATAACCCTTAATCTATATTGATAAAGTTATTCTCTACTAATATTATATGTTATAAATTAATATTATTTATAGAGTAAATTACACCGTTCGTCCCTAAGGTTTATATACAATTACGGATATCGTCCCTAACTTTAAAAAGTTGCATGGATCGTCCCATTGTTTAAACTAATTACTCATTTCGTCCCTAATTTGGACGTCCGTTAATTTCTACCGTTAGCCTTCCCTCACGTGTAAAACACGTGAGGGTATTTTAGTCATTTCCCAATCTTTCACCTACCTTACCCCCTTTCTAATTGATTTCATTTTTCCATCACTTCAATCTTTCACCTACCGTTAGCCTTTCCTCTTGTTTTCTTTTTTTAGATCTGCTAAAACCTAAACATCACACAACACCACAATCATGAAGAAACGATGGAGGATGAAACGATGGAGGATGAATCATGAAGATCTGCTAAAACCTAAAACCTAAACATCACGCGGATCTGTGTGTGGCGACGGCGGCGCTGGTGGTGGCGGCGAGTGATGTAGGTCCGATTTGGTTCTGTAATCCGGTGGTGGCGGCGCCGGATTTGGTTCTGTAATCCGGTGGTGGCGGCGTCCGATTTGTGGAATGATTGATTTATGGGGGTGTTTTTTTTAGCTTATAATTTTGATTTTGATTGGTTTCGAAACTGATTTTGATTTTGATTTTGATGGAGGATTGATTTTGATTTTGATTTTGATTTTGATTTTGATGGAGGATGAATCTGATTTTGATTTTGATTTTGATGGAGGATTGAATCTGATTTTGATTTTGATGGAGGATGAATCTGGTTATGGAAGGGAAGGGAAGGTAGGTGTTATTGGAAAATGACTAAAATACCCTCACGTGTTTTATACGTGAGGGAAGGCTAACGGTAGAAATTAACGGACGTCCAAATTAGGGATGAAATGAGTAATTAGTTTAAACAATGGGACGATCCATGCAACTTTTCAAAGTTAGGGACGAAATCCGTAATTGTATATAAACCTTAGGGACGAACGGTGTAATTTACTCTTATTTATATTATTATCATGTTTATGATTTTTATTTAAAGTTTGAAATTATTATTATTTTTTATTAAGATAACAAATATGAGCGTAATATTTTTATTTTTAAGAAAAAAGAATGAGGTTTAAAAAAGAAAACTAAAGTATATGATTCTATTAAAAACTTTTCATGACATTAAAAATTATATAACTTTAAACTCGCACATTAGTAAAACCGTGTTATAGTCAATTCTTCAAGTGTGCTTCATTAATCTAAGAAAATAGAACATGGTTAATAACTCATCATAAACGAAAATTGGCATAAAATTATCTTTATAGGCCTCAAACGTATTCAATTTATTAACGTAGATGTTTTAAAAGAACTCTTGCCTTATTAGGAAAATTACCCCCCAAAAGAAGCACACTCAGTTTCCGCGAATTTGCCGCGTTTCATAATGTTTCCATTTAGGGACCCGACCCAATAATGAACCACCAACAAAATCTATATTTTATAATTTCTGTTTCTATATAGTACGTCCATGTTTAATCATATAAACACCCATTAATAACATAAATTAAGCTAAACATTGTTTTATTCAAAACAAAAACAGACATATAGATTGCATGGCCAACCGTCGCCGTCACAACTCCACTGCTTTACCTCTAGCTGAGTCCATCGCCGGTGGTTCCACTGGCCGCCACCCTGTTTATCGTGGTATACGAATGCGAGCTGGGAAATGGGTGACTGAAATTCGTGAACCAAATAAGTCGACTCGGATATGGCTTGGTACGTATCCAACACCCGACATGGCTGCTGCTGCTTATGATGTGGCCGCATTGGCACTCAGAGGTACACACGCTATGTTAAACTTTCCGGAATCAGCTATCTCACATACAATTCCCGACTGCCCTACAACTGATGATATACGTGAAGCAGCAGCACGGGCAGCTGCTGCTCGAGATCCCAATAACCAGGATGGTAGTGGAAGCTCGACAACAACTGCAGCTACCCATCCGGGAGAATACGTGGACGAGGAAGCATTATTATCGGACATGGCTCAGGGAATGCTGTTAAGTCCACCGAGAAGGAACTATACTCCGCCAGACGACGGAACATCGTACTATTCAGGTGGTGGGAATCTATGGGACTACTGAAACAAGGTTTTATCAGTTGGTTTGCATGAATTGTGAAGCCCTTAATGTTGTTTTATCACGTGGTGGCGTTTTTTAGTTTTCAAAGCTTCGGTCTACGATGTAGCTGCATGCTGGAGTTTTTTTGTTTTGTTTGGGGAGTGTGTGTACTCGCTGGGTGTTATGAAAGGCTGTCCCGTTAGATTATATTTCAAGTAATCTTACTCTCTTTTTTTGTCAAGTACTATTATTACATCTTTTTCATAAAATTACTGTTTAATAAACTTATTTTCATATCCTTACCACTTATATTATTACTAATAATTTTATAATAAAAAGATATTATATGTATTATGTTAAATAAATAGGTGTTCATCCATGTTAATTCATTTTACATATTATTTAACCAATTTTTAAGACAAATAACGAAAAGTAAAGAGGAAAATTAGGAAGTACCGAAGACCTCCGCAAAATCTACAAATCATCGAGACAAAAATCACGAAAACGAACCCGAAAAGTGAGCTCCTAGGGTGGTGGTGGTGAGAAAACCGATTCCAACACACAAACAAACCCACCATTAGATTAGAGCTTTAAAATTAGAAAGAAAATAGAGAATTTATGGGGGATTTTACTTACCAAAACTCAAGATGTAAAATCTTCGAGGTGGTAGTCGAAAATCCGAGTATGAAAGATGAAAACGGTAGAAGAAACCTTGTATTCCACATAAACAAAATGTGTGTTATAAATCTCTAACATAAAAGGAAGAAAAGAGAAAATAAATGGAGATAAATGGTAATCGATTAATACCTCGAAATTATGGGATGTCACATGTAAAAACACAAAAGTCTTAGCTAGTAAGGCTGCCAAAAGCTTAGATCTAGACGAACTAGATGTCAAATTTTGTGTATTGAGATGTTCTACAAGACGAGGTTGTTCAATTTTTATACATTATAAAATATTGTGAAACATTTCACGCATTTTTTCTTTGCATCATTATTGCTTAAATTTGTTTCAACTGAAAATCCTTATCATCCGTCAAGTTATTACGAAAAATATGTACGTGAAAAAAGATTGCTTATCCAAAATTTTAGTGTATCCATTTGTCATCGCCGTCGCAACGTGCGGGCACGTTACTAGTAATATTAAAAGGGTTTGGCTTACATGGTCGGAGATTTATGTTTTCCATGAGTGCTTTCAAAAGTTGGAGATTATCCATCCCTGATCGGATTCATGTAGAGTGTTTTCTATTGAATAGGGTTTTTTGGTCATCATATCTATTATATCCGTAAACAGTGTAATCTAAAAAACCCCTAATCTTTAAAAAAGAAATATATTCTATTATAGGTAATTCTCCAAGTGATTTATTGATTTAAGAACATGAAACATGGGTAATAAGCCATACTTTGAGAACTAACAACTCAAAAGGTTATAAACATAAAACATTAGTATTAACAAACTTGAATTGACTCAAAATTGAAATCGGGCTAGTCGATCTAAACTTAGAGTTGACCGTGATTCGGTTCGGTTAGGCTCGCTTTTACACAAAACCGAAAACGAACAAAAATTTATAGAACTGTTTGGTTCGGTTTATATTAGTTTGATTTTTCAGTTTTGGAGGTTAACTTCAATTTGGTTTTGGTTTTTGTAGGCTTTAACCAGTTCGATTTAATATACGAAATATTATTCTAATTAGTTTAAGATTATTAGGGTGAAACATTTTGCCATATTATCTATCATTATTTTGGGTTAATAAACAACTATTATCATAATAGGCACATACAATTTATTTTTTCTAATAATATATTTTAAAGTCAGTTTGATTTTAAATCATATGATAAGATAAATAATATTAAAGACAGGGAGTATTTTGTAGTATTTCAATTGTAAATGGGTTTTGAATGAATTCTTGACTTTTTAAGGAAGATTGTTCTACACACCAAAATAGAAGCACACACTTCGTACCCGCGAGTTTGCCGCGTTCCATAATGTTTCTATGGTCCTGACCCACTTAATAATTATAGTTAATAATCAACCACCAACAAATTTTTTTATTCTATAGTTTCTATATATTACGTACGTCTATATTAAACCACCCAAAACCCATCAATAACATAACATAAGATTGCTTTGTACCCGAAAAATCAAATATAAGATTACATGGCTAACCGTCGCCGCAACAACTCAACTGAAACAACCTCCGGCCGCCACCCTGTTTATCATGGCATCCGAATGCGAGCTGGAAAATGGGTATCTGAAATTCGTGAACCAAATAAGACCACCCGTATATGGCTAGGGACATATCCAACACCTGAGATGGCGGCTGCAGCTTACGATGTTGCTTCATTGGCACTCAAAGGTACTTACGCTACATTAAACTTTCCAGAATCCGTTTTCTCACATACAATTCATGAAAATCCCACGTCTGATGACATCCGTGCCGCAGCAGCAAATGCAGCTGCGGCAAGAGCTCCTAGTAATGAGAGTGGCCGTGGAAGCTCGACGATGACGAATATAGCCACCCATCATGGCGAATACAATCAATATATGAACGATGAAGCCTTATTTGGTATGCCAAATATGTTATCGGACATAGCTCAGGGAATGCTGCTAAGTCCTCCCAGAGTGAACTATAGTCAACCCGATGATGGGACGTCGTATTACACTGGTGGTGGGAATTTATGGGACTACTGAAAATAAGGTTTTTACTTCTTTTTATCTTAGCTCTAAAGGCCTTAATTTTGTGAGCTGAGGTGTTATTGAAGGTTGCTTTGTTGTGTGTGTGTGTTTTTTTCTTATCTCCAAATCTTCGGTTTACAAAGAACCATGAAGTTGTTGGAGTTTTTTTCAGGGTGAATGTAACTTACTCATCGAGTGTTGTCTGTTGTGGATGGCTTGCACCATTAAATTTTCTAACGCACATTTCTAAATTTGCTACTAAATGTAAACATATATATATACTAGCTTATTGACTCGATTAATACACGGAGAATTACATTAAAAAATATATAATGTTAACAAAAAACATATAACTTATATAAAAGATTAATAGAAAACTATTAGTTATGTAGACAAAATGATTATGTTAGCAATTGTAAAGTCAAAAGAAAATTTACTATATAATTCGGAAAAAACCTTATTAAAAATAAAATAATTAATATATAAAAAAACTAAAAATATAGCGTAAATAGGACGAAAAAGTAGAAGATTTTTTTTATATAATATGTTTTCCGTTTATATGCAAAACATTCGTAAAACAATAAAATAATTTTTTTTTATAATATATAAAAAAACTAAAAATATTGGATAAATAGGACAAAAAAAAACAGAAGATTTTTTTATATGATATGTTTTTCGTTTATATGCAAAACACCCGTAAAACAATAAAATAATTTTAGTTTTTTTTTATACTAAAAATGTGTATGTGTGTGAAGAAAAAATATGTTTTTTATTTTTTAGAATTAATTTAAAATACAAGTGTTATATTATTTAAAGTAGAAAAATTAATTAGTTTTATTTAATTATTACTATTTAAATTAAGGGTTAAATTATTTAAATTAAAGGGGTTAAAATGAAATTATTAATGATGAAATCATCAAAATGATCTAATGATTCAAATTAAAGTTGGATTTTCATCTAATGGGTATTATTTTGCCAAGTGTCATTTTAGGCCTCTTTTTTATTATATATTAAGATTAAGATATATATCTTTAATATTATATAAAAGAGAGGTCTTAAATGCCACTTGGCAAAATAAGACCCGTTGGATATGTTTTGTTGATTGATTAAGGCCGTTAGATCGATTTGCTGATGTCATCGTTATTAATTTTAATTAAAAATTAAAAACTCTTTTTTCTTTTATACGCTTCTTTACTTCCTTGGTTACAAAAACCCTAATTCTCCTTCCCCTCAACATAAAAACCCTAATTCTCCTTCCCCTCAACGTTTAGAATCATTGAATTCGTCTTCATTCTAATGGTATTATCTAATATATATATATCCCTAATCTTCAAATGGTTTGTCATATTTCTCATTTATTTATCTCCTATTTATCAATCTATGGTGTCGTTAGGCTTAATTCTAATCGATGTGGGTGAAGGAATTGGTTGCGGGTAATATTGAATAATATCATTGCATGCATCATGTACACTGTTTTTCTATGAAAATTGCTTCGTATTTTGTTAATTATCTTGATGTAACGCATTTTTTATGATGTGGCTATTTTTAATGAAAATAAATTTTATGGAATAGACTTTTGTTTTAAGACAGAGTGAAGAATTGAAAAACTGAAGAACTTGATGATATTTAACGAGCTTAAAGTGGTGCGGTTATTCGTTTTCAGGAAAACTATTTTTAGGTTTCTCTTAAATAAAGTTTTTGGATTGCAGTTCCTTCGATCTTATGTGAGTTATCCCTATATATCGTATCCTTTTTTTCCGATGCTTCTACATACCTTTTGAAAGTTGGATGATTTATCTGTTTGAATGCTTCTACTTATCAAAATGTATTTTTGAGGTCTATCTTATATGTTTATATTTCTACTTATTTGGTGTTGGCCAAATAATATTTGTAGAAAAAGGTGATCTACAGCGGCCTCTTGATGTATTTCCCAAAAGAGATGATATATTACTTGAACAAATTTATATTCAAAGTTGTGCATTTATCGTATACCTATTTGTTTTCTTCTGATACTATCGAGTTTCATATATTCACTAATTTCTTAGTTTGTTATAGGTTAATTTTGTGCAGATTAAGGTTATACTTGAAGTTATATGTGCATTCTCCAAAAAATCATCATGGGTAAGTTTAGTTAGCTTATTGTGCATATCTTAAGTATCCTGCTTTACTAATCAATTATGTATAAACATTTAGAACTATGTATGAAAAAAACCACATATGAGTCGAGTTAGGGCCAAAAGGTTCATATGATATGATTATCTTGTGTGATTTGCCTATGATAGTCATGTCTTCGAATACTACATTCAAGAGACGATATTTAAGTGAGAAATAACTTCAAATTTCATACATTAAAAATGATTTAAAAAGGTTAAATTAAATTGCAAATTACAACTACATATGTGTCTCACATTTTGTCTAATACATAATATGTTTTCTTTTCTCAAGGAAACTCACTAGCAAAGAGATGTTTCATACACATGCTACAATAGAAATGTTTGGCTTCTTAACGAGGTAATAGCTAAATCTTATCACCTCTTTATAATTCTCTCAAGAGAGTCATTTTATAAAATCATACATGTTTTTAAATCATTTTTATCAATTTATAGGTTTTATTTCAAATTTCTTTATACGCCTATGGTATTTAGTTAAAGCTATTACTAACCAGCCAAGTTACCATTGTTTTCAAAATACTTGGTGCAAAAAAACTCATAAGGACTAAACATGAATCTAATTGAGTTAGTTTTGTTTATGTAATTTTTTTAGTTAGTATGCATCTCACTAATAAGTGTCATTTTTTTTTACTTGTAATACCACTTTCAGAGATCTTATTGTTTCTAATTACAACTAAGGGTCTAACAAGAACCAAGTATCAACTATATGATGATAATTTATGATGTGATGTAATTGCAATTGTATTATCTCCTAACTTTTTAAGATGTTCCAATCTTTCATATAATATGGTGTTTTGGTTTGGCTTTAAAGTACAACTTGACAATTTATGTTGTACACAGACCGGGTGATTACCGTTTTCATGTGCAAAGGGACTGTGAGTTATGTTTCCTTTGATTCTAAGACTTGGAAAACATTATTGTTTATGATCTTTTTGTTTATTGATACAACATTACATTTTCAATGGGTGAACAATACATTACATTTTGGATGGGTGTATGATGAGGTACAAACTTTTCTCATTATACATAATAGACATTATACATAATAGACAACACAACTCATGTTATTATACATGGTTAATAACTTATTAACTTTCATATACATATTTCTAGCTTTATTTATATTTACATTTATTATTTTCGATATAATTATTCGCGTATTACGCGGGTCTATAATCTAGTATATATATATAAAAAACGATCAATCTTCGTTATCATGTTATAAAAATGGCATGTTGATTTCAAGACTAGATTTGGGTTACCCGTCTAATGAGGTTTTGATTTTTTAATGAATGAGGGGCTTACAGTTTTTTAATATTCAAAATGTTATCTATCTTCTTACAAATATTTAAACTTTTAATATTCCTTCTAATTTTATAACTTTTTTCTTACTTAACTACGATTGTAAGAACTCCTATGAATTATGTCCACCAGCCATCTCTAAGGAAATGTTTTCGATTCACATCATACGGATTATGGATGTCATGTAATAACGTATACTTATTTTACATGAATAACATTATTCTCACTTCATCATCAATATATTTTATTTATCGGGTTATCTAATCATGTAATATCTTCAACAACAACCTAGTACTGAAGTCGAATATCGGGAGTTACCAATGCCAAAGCCGAAATTGTATGGATGTGTAACCTCCTTCATGAGGTTCATGATGTGCTTTTCATATCAACTATTGTCATGATGTGCTTTTCATATCAACTATTGTCATGAGGTTCATGATGTGCTTTTCCCCCATTAGAGTTCATTCGTGATAAAGTTGCTACGGTAGTATTTATAAACTTCATATTTCATCTTGATATCAATAAATTGATATATTCACTAAAGTACTAACGTCATCTTTATTTAATGAGTTTCGTTCAAGTTTGGACCGAACAAACGTCATCTCTATTTAATTATGTTCTCTAACCCGTTTCAGTATCAACCAAAGTTTTTATCTTCATATTGAACAGAAGATCGAAGTGCCACCGGTAGGAACGAACAAACGGATCAGTTGTCGGGAAAAATACAAAAATGCCAAAATGAACTAAATTCTAAACATTATGGTTTTTATTTATTTATTTGATATTTTTATAATTTTCGATGGCAAGTTCGACGATTTGAACTCCAGATATGGGGGTTTAGATAACCTTAATCGAGTTCCCAGCAAAAGTCGATCTAATGAGTTGTAGGTCTTTAATAAGACTTTTTTGACCGGCTTTAAATGTTTTTTTATTCAATTTTAACCGGTTTTGACATAATTTGACCCATTTTGTCCGATCTACTTTTTCGGTTTGCTTTGGATAAGACAAAATTTTTATTCTTCAATATTGTGAATTGAGTTTTGACAAGGCTATTGTTTAAAATATTAGACATGTATTATATAATTGTACAATACTAAAATCGGGCTTTGTATTTGTGAAAATTATCCACTTATTTTTAAGGATTATGATGGTCGCCTATTTCACGATCTCTTTGAACCCTAATACCAAACTAATTGCGGAATAAGTAGTTTGTAAGTAAATATGGTGAAGAACAGCAGAGATAACCAAATGAATGATACTATTAAACTTACGTATTTGATTACAAACACGAATAGTATCTAAACACTCGATTACAAGACTTTAACACACAAGAACTCACAGTTACGCTCTCAAGACCTTGCTCACGTAACTATTCGCCGATGTGACAGCTCTGACAACTTTCAACAACCGTATTTATGATCCCGAGGCTGCTATTTATAGCTGACCCGAAACCCTAAACAGTTACGCGCGCGTAACTCCTTAGTTACGCGAGAGTAACTGTTAGTTACTCTCCGTAACTTAGTTACTCTAAGTAACTGTTTACGTAAATGCGTATTGGACTTTACAACTCGATCTAATTACATTCTAACTCGACGATACATTCAAATGAATACAACTACAGACAATAATGCTCCAACAAACTCCCCCTTGGATGTAGCTTGTATTCTTCAAAATTTTCTTGAACTTTTGGTGTCGAGAGATCGAGAGTTGATCCTTTAAACTTCACAGAGAACTTGTACGGTGTTCAGTCTGCAACCGATGACTTGCGAATCTTTCTGGCAGCTAATCTTCATCATTAAGCAACGCGGCTCCATGAAGATCAGTTTCGAGTCCTTGACTTCCTGGAAGTACTTAACTCTTCGAGATCCGAACTTTAACTCTGCAAACCTGGATTACAGAGACAAAACTGACCAAATACGTGTTTTTGTTCTTTAAACTGATAAAATTTCTCATTTTTCAGAAAACACGTGATAAAACCTTTTAATCATGAGCGATACGTGACAACGAAGAAAATAAACGCAGAAATAAAATCTTTTTGTATTTTTGTTTGTTTTCTTAACCTAAAACCGAAAATCTTTTTGAGGTTTTCATCTATAAGCTATTTACACTACTTTAACAACCTACAAAGAGCAAATCTTTTTCGTTAGGGATTAGTTTGCTTTTAGGATCATATCGTAGAAGTCGAATCACAAGAATCAACCGATTATTAGTATATTTGTCCTCTTAAATACAACATAGATATCATATAAAAAATCTTCCGATTATTTAAATTACATTTGTTTATATGGATCCCACTTATATTTACACTTAGCTAAATCCGAACTTCCCTCAAAGCGTCATCAAACCTCCAGTATTTATTTTGGAAAACTGTCACCTTATTCCTAGATTATTAACTACTCTAAGTATTGAAAATGCATACATATAGTATTAAGTTTAAGCACTTATGCCATTTTCATTATTTATTAGCATTATTTAAGCTTTATAAGCTTTATTGACTCGTGAACTCCTCCCTCTGTCTTTGCCGTTTATCAAGTAAGCATCAAGAGTTACGGAATTCTTATTTGACTCTACTCTCCCCCTGTCTTTGCCGTTTATCAAGTAAGCATTAAGGGTTACAAGTTTTACTTAGATTTAATTATTTATAACTCCTCAACCTTTATAGTAACTGCAGGAAACTATGATTTCGCAACCTTATAGAATCCTGGAGCGCCTCAAGGTTATAAGTTTTACTTAGATTTAATTATTTATAACTCCTCAACCTTTATACTAACTGCAGGAAACTATGATTTCGCAACCTTATAGAATCCTGGAGCGCCTCAAGGTTATGAGTTTTATTAATATACAAACTCTTTGAGTTTTAGATAAAAGCGAATATTTATTATATTTTTTTTGTTTTTCTCTCAATTTTTCTTTTCCTCGCTTTTTATATTACTCTCAGATACTTATTAATATATATATAATAATATCCTATGGTGACAGATTCCAGGCACACCGAAAGTTTTCAGCTTATCACTGAGATGAACAAACTTAACCGTGTTACCCATTAGAAACAGGTTCGGAAAATTGTTTATATGATATTGGCCGTACCTACTAATACATCGAACAAAAACTTATGATTCTGATTTTTAAAATCTGCGATGTACTATCATTTCCTAAGGTTTTTACAAACTTTCTCCCCCTCTTTTATGTTTTTCTGATTTTTATTGTTTTTCTGATTTTTCATAACTATACAAATCCTAAAAACTTAAAAAGAAAGATTTCGAAGTCACGATCAAACGATTTAGGTTTTTATCAATTTGGACGCTTTATACTCAATTGAGATTATTTAACTTTAACTCAATGAGTTTTCAAAAACTTTATACTCAGTCGAGATTATTTAACTTTATACTCGATGAGTTTTCAAAACTTTATACTCTTTTGGAAAAGAGTTTTGCATTTAAGCAAAATCGTTTTTGTTCGAGTCCGCAACTGTTATATGTTGCGAAGTCTAAACACTTTAAACTTTTCAATATAAAAGTGTTTATTATACTTGAAAATATGTTCTTGTAACATAAAACGGACCACGTAACTCAAATAGGAACTGAAAACCTACCGAACCACGCATCACATACAAACAAACATAAATTCAAGAATAACAAACACATTTATACCAAAAGATGAATCATATAATTACAGACAAAATAGATAATGTTTGAGCTGAGAATTAAGAAATACCAAAAGTCAGCTAACTAACTGCAAACAAAATCTACACTGCATCATCTTTAACCAGCGGCATATTCTTCGAGTGATAGCCGTTTTCAACACAAATACGGACTACATGGGCGAAGACATAAGCGAAAGATTTTTCATTCCACATTGCCACAATCATCTTTTCATCCAAGCGCTTCAAATCACCTTCGGAAAGACAGAGCAGGTGCATAGGATCATAGATCCTTAGCAAGACGTTCCCCACAAAATCTATCATCACTGCTTCCCGAGTAGCTTCGTCGAAGTACCAATCATCCATATCTTCCAGGAAATCCTGAGGCAATGAGGGCATTCTGATGCGCTTGAGAAGCTTGATCTCTGGATAGATATGCCTGACCTCTCGCTTCCCCGTCGCTGGATTTCGACGCTTTAACTTCTTTTTCTCAGGCTTGGTGAGGGTAAAGTTGACATACTTCTTGTAGAAGATGTCTTCCCTCAGCTGAGTATAGAAGAGCCTGGCAGCATCGAAAGTGAGATTCTTCGGCTCCATATCAGCTAAGCGTTCCAGCTCGTAATAAGGCATGGAGTTGAAAGTGGCATACTTCATCCGCATGTACTGAATCCTGTCAGTTCTGAGTAGTGCGAAGAAGTCGGTGTTGTCGAGGTAGCGCCATGATAAAATAAGCTTCTTGCACGGGCCTACCAACTTACACCCCCCAGTAACACAAACCTTCTCAAACGCCCGATGATCAATCTCCCTCCCCTTGCTATCAACATAATGAACATAATTCTTCGCTGGAGGAGCTGGAGTGATTGGAATCTCTGGTGATGGCTCTAACACTGCTTTAGACTTCCTCTTAGAACCCGAAGAGGAAGCATCCTTGTCATTCTTTCCTGCAGATGATTGCGATGCAGTTGCCTTCTTTAACCCAGCGGAATCAACCTCGTCCTCGGAATCCTCGAACAGGTTGCTTCTCCCGGGAACCATAGATGCGACATCGTCATCTTCCATCGGGGCACAATCAAACCTGGGTACTACAGTGGTGGAGCCCTGAACAGACATAGTGGGCTGAGCAGGCTGTATTTGACGAGCATGTGTACCTGAAGGAATCAAAATAAAAGCAAGATTAGGGTTAGTTGTCTCCCCTTGAATGGGAGCTTCCTTAGCAGGAGATCCCTGATCTTTTGCAGGACTGGAGGCAGATCCGCCGGGATGTGTTGGTTCCGAAGGATTTCCCTGTCCTTGATCTTCTGAACTCATTCGAGAAAGAGCTCCTGCACCTCCTTGATCATCATCAGGCTTTCCCTGATCGTCCGTGTCATCTTTGTCATCCTTATCATCCTTCGGTGCATCATCTTTCTCTACATCATCAGCATCTTCTTCATCGTCTTTCTCCTCCTCTTTCTCGCCTTTCTTTTCTTCATCAAGGCGTTCGAGAACACATTCATAGTCTCCTCGAACAGCTGAAACCTCATGCTCTAAGTCTTTCACCAACTTCTCCAGAGATTTAATCTTTGAGTCCCGAGCTCGCACGTCACCTTCAAGCTTCTTTATCCTCAATTCATGCTCGTTGTGTGAGCTATGGAGATTCTGCATCTGAAGCTGTAATTGTCTGACCATGTCACTTACCCCAACTGTGATCTCAGGGCGAGAAGAGCTGCCCGAAGGAGTAGAGGTCACAATCGGTGATGAGGTAGTGAAAATGGGTGGAGTTGGTGTGAGTGTTGGAGGTGGAGGAGGAGCAGTAGTGACTGGTGCTGAAGGAGGAGTAGTGGTGGTAGTGATGATTGGTGGAGGAGTAGTGGTGGTAATGGTTTTCTTTAACCGCTTATCCAAAGGTCGTTCAGGAGAAACCTCTGGTGAAGCTGGAATGGAACGAGGGCGCTTGACCGCTAACGGTGGTGGAGATTGCCTAAAAGTGTGAGGCTGAATACCAACAAACTCAGCAGACTTCATTCTTACTTGACGGATAGGCTTTGGAGAAGGAATCACCGGTTTCGGTTCCTTGAATGTAACTCCTTTGACCGCTTTGCCTTTAACCGCTACCTCTACGGCAGTACCAAAAAGATCTGCTCCAGCCTTCGCTCCTTTCTTCAGTATCCTCTGACGCCTGGAAGCGTAATCTTCCACAGGAATGAGCTTCTTGAGTAACTCTAAATTTCTTAGAGCTTTCTTCATCTTCTTTGTGGCGTCGGAGATTTTAACAGTCTCCTCCGACCCAGCTTTACCCTCACTATCATCACCATCTGAAGAAGAAGACTCTGAAGAGGAGTCATCGTCAATGTCGACCTTCTTCTTTCCCTTTTTCTTTCTTGAACTACCCGCAGGGTCTTCAGAAGCCTCAGATTTGGCAGACTTCCTAGACCTGGACGGCTTAGGGAGTCAGGAGCCACCAGATCATCAAATGCATTCAGCTCCGGAGTAGGATAGTTAGGATCAACTAAAGCACCCTGAAGAGCTAACTCTGGACCTTCCCTCTTGCAGTCTTGAAAGTAGCGAGGATCAATCCTCTGCGCCTTCCCGACCGGACCATTATAACGAAGGTCCGGTAGAGAGTGATCAATCATCAGCTGCACAAACCTCGGATACTGATCAAACGTCTTCTGCTTGTCCTCAGATTCCAGCACATGTTGTTGAGAATGAATCTGGAGAAGTTGTACTTGTGATTGAAGACCAAGGAAGCCATCAGTGCCTGACCCCGTCTGTCCAAAGAATCATATCCCCCTTTCCATTTGGACATGCACATGATGATCGTGTGCATAAGAAATCGATAAAGCACATGCATCTGGGGCTTTTTGAACTGCAGTGAATCCAGACGGCCAGCGTATCCCATTTGTCTGAAACAGCCGAAGAGTGTCTTTTCTGGAAACGTATCGTCAGCATCAACATTATCCCTGAACTGAAGAACTGTGCGTATCACCTCTTCAGTAATGGTGATTGGAAGACCCGCAACTGTTGTCTGAATGGTATGAGGAGAAACCGACGTGTTCATCCCAGCGTTCCTCCAAAACTCGCTAATAAGATCCTTCTTTAGCTCGGGATCAACTCGTAATGAATAGGCAATAGGGCTTCTCAATAGATAATTAACGATATCCTCATACCCTTCTCCTTTAACAACCGTCGATAGAAGTGCCACGGAGTTGTGTCTTTTCATAGCGATATCTTTCTTATCCTTCGCCATTCTACACATCAAAAACGACAAGCTTGCACGAAAGTTAGTAAATGCACAAAATCTGCTAAAAGACATTGTAAACAACATCCTAGACATGCATAGACAACGTATGTGGGTAAAAATGTCATTTTGAGTGATGTGAAGTCACGCTGCGATCGTTAGAACAATTACGTTAAGCAAATTGAATTTGCAAAAACAGATGTGTATCTGTTGACAGTTACGCGCCCGTAACTTAATAGTTACGCGCTTAACTGTCTCACGTAATAGTCATTTTGAAAAATTTGGGCAGCGTAACTAGACAATTCAAAGGTCGGAGAACTTTTTCTTTAAACAGATACGTGCCCGTAACTAATAGTTACGTGCACGTATCAGTCAGTTACGCGCCCGTAACTAATAGTTACGGGCTAAACACAAGCCACATAAATTCACAGTTACGTGCTCGTAACTAGCAGTTACGTGCCCGTAACTAGCAGTTACGTGCCCGTAACTAGCAGTTACGTGCCCGTAACTGTCTGCAGACCCCAGATTTTCAAACTTTTTAAATAACTCTGAATAAGCTATGTTTTTCATCTTAATCCTAGCATAAGCTGTATTCCGAGCAAAATTAAGCTTTACACTTCACACATTTAACCGTTATGAAGACACAATTTACACAAAATCGCGATTTTTAGGTTAAAACCAAAAATTTTCTTTAAACCTTCGATTTAGGCCGAAAAACAATAATCAAAACATGGTATGGTATGCGAAAAACCAGTGAATGATGTTTAATCATTATCAATTTCATGTTTTCATTACTGATTTTGTGTTTTTGATTGGTAACTACCCAAACCGTGACTGACATCAAACAAACACCCCTTTAAACTCGAATTTAGGTCGAGAAATCAAACCTGGATGTTTTGATGATGAATCCGAGATAGAAAACAGTGAAAACGAGTGAAATTGGATGCTAAATCGCCAAATCGCCAAACAGTGAAAGAGGGTTTTAGAAAAAGAGGGTTTTGAAAGCGTATGTAACAGTTACTCTTTTTAAGCTTATATACCCCTTCTCTCTCTCAGTTACGCGCACGTAATTATGAAGTTACGTGCGTAACTTTCAGACACACACATAGATACGCGACTCAGTTTTAAAATTATGTGTTTTTCGCGCGTTTTTCGACTTTAAACTTATTTTAAGTCACGTTTTAACCTTCAAACTATTACTGAATAATAGAAAAAACAAGTTTTTGCCTTTACACTCTATCCTAGAGATAAAACGACTACTATTGCAAACCTTTACACTTTATCCCGTGATAAAGAACCTTTACACTTGACGGAGAAGGCATGTGATCAATCAAGCATGTTTAAGCACTTGGAGCCTTCCACTCGTCAAGAATGTATTGAGAAACCGTCTATCCGGAAGATTGGGATCCATAAGGCGTATATTAGCTCAAAAAATTCTTCCTGACACTGCAAATCACTCAAAAAACACGAGAACCGTAAAATGGAAAAAGAAAAGCTATAAACCTAAGAAATGTTAAAAATCTTTTTGAATTTTTTTTATTTTTTATTTTTTTGTTTAAAAGACTTAGAGATTAAACTACAACTTAAACCAAAAATCTTTAATTTTAAAAGACTTAATTATTTACAAAAAATGGTGGTTCGTGTCAAGCGATTTCTAGAATAGTGAGACGGTTTAACTTGATCAATTCTTCAAATCGCCCCTTATGAAAAGCTTTTGTCAAGAGATCGGCCTTTTGATGTTTAGTGGCGATTTGAAGTAACGTGATCAAGTTCTTATCATAGCAATCCCGAATAAAATGAAAACGAATACTGATATGTTTCGTTTTTGAGTGTTGCACGGGATTGCGTATGATGCACACTGCTGCAGTGTTATCTATATTAATAGGGGTGCGAGAGACAATCAAACCATAGTCGCGAAGCTGATGCTGGATCCAAAGGACTTGAGCACAGCAACTACCGGCTGCAATATATTCAGCTTCCGCAGAAGACAAAGACACCGCGGTTTGCTTTTTGCATTGCCAGGACACTAGACGCGAACCAAGAAACTGACAACCGCCAGTAGTGGACTTCATGACTGAATTGCAACCCCGATAATCGAATCCGACCGTCAAGCTCGAAGTCTGATCATCATCCGATACCAAAGACCGAGTGTTGTGTTCCCTTTGAGATAGCGAGAATCCTCTTCACTAGCCTTCAAATGACATGCTTAGGCGCAGCTTGATAGCGCGCGCACAAAGACACAACAAGTGATATCCGGACGATAAGCGTACGATACATCAGTGAGGCCTATCATCGAGCGCTACAGACTTCAAATCTACAACATCATCGTGAAGTGCTGGACCAAGGTTGTGATTAATCTCGAGAGGAGTGTTAACCGGTCTGCAGTCTAGCATCTCGAAACGAGGTTAATATCTTGCACATACTTGGTCTGATGATGTAAATCCCTTTCTTCGATTGTTGAACTTGCAAGCCCAAAAGAAGTTCATTTCACCCATAGCACTCATCTCAAATCTTGATGTCATCAACTTCTCAGAAGTCTTTACACATCGAATCATCAGTTGACCCGAAGATGATGTCGTCGACGTATATCTGAACTAGCAGCAATGTTCTTGTC
>CAJVGC010000589.1:51466754-51497893 GCA_910822075.1 Senecio squalidus | reverse complement strand
TCTTTGGACAGGTCTGGACGTTCTAGGACGATTTTAGACTCATCTTCACCTGATACTAATTCTGGACCAGTTTCTTCGGCTTTTGGAGCCCTCAGAGGTCAAAGAAGCAGTTTGAACTACCTCTACGGACGAGCCATCTACTGGGACAGGGGTGAAATGACATTCATTGGAGGGGGCATACTAGAATACCCCAGTCCACCTTGTCCTTAGTGTTCGTCCGTTTGCCACTCGATTAACTGACCCAAAATTCTTTTGAGATTCGCAATTGAGGCTAACCTTTGCTGAAGAGTGTCCAATTTCACTCTGTTTCTTTGCGACAGTTAATTTTTCAGCGGCATGAGCATCAGCAAACTCTTGGATCTTTGAAATGTGTCGGGTGATAACAATTTTTAAATCAGAAATTTTAACTTGTTTTTCTTTCTTAAAAGTAGTTAAAATTCTGTTTTCTTTGGACAAGGCATCATTTTTTAGTCTAAAATCATTAACCTCGACACTTAACTCTCTAGCAGAGGTACTCCATACAGTGAGCTGGGCCTCTAGCACACTGCAGTTAGTACATACGGGTGTAAAAGGATAGATATCTACCTCAGGCTTAGGAGATGTAGCTTCTGAAGTAGAGGCCATTAGTGCAAGGTGATCCATCCTTGGTGCGATATCCTCATACGCATTCCAATCAACCCGATTATCCACCGCTATGAGCGCACTTGCGTCCTTCTCAGCATCTTGAATTCGGAGATTCCTCGATGCTGGACCTTGATATCCTCCTTGTTGATAGCTTCTTCCTTGATGGGAGGCTTGACCTTGTTGTTGTTGACCATATCTTTCTCCATGGTCATGTCGAGGGTCTTCACGAGAGTGTTGACCACATTCACGAGCAAAGTGGCCGTAATTGTTGCATTTAAAACACTTTACCCTCGATTTGTCGAAACCCATCCCACTTTTTCTATCGCCCCCAACAAACTTCTTTCCCGTGCGATTGAGAAACCCCTTGATCCTCTTCGTCATCATAGCCATATTCCATCTAATATCCATTTCTTCTAGATCATCCGGATGAACCTGCTCATAGTCTTCCTCGTTGAGAGAAGAGCATGCAATCCTGCCGTCGATCAAGTCGTTATAGGTAGCTACGAAGCACGACTGAAGGCGATCAGGCTCCACATTCTGGGAACCAGAAGTGCTAAATCCCGTTTCCTTTCCTCTCCCTTGTGACTTTAGGAGGGGAGCCGCAAATGCCGTATTCATTTCCCTTCTCGATGAGCAAGTTCTACAAGCAGAACATGAAGGACACAGTGAATCGGCTGAGCTCGATACTGGAGGACTATCTTGAACATTCGGGAAGTTGAGAGTCGGAGGTAAGTAACTGGAGGATGAAGGTACTCTGGTTGAGATATCCGAGAGGAAAGCAACTCCCGCATTATCCCTTAGCACCTTCTGAGCAAACGTATTGCTACCATAAGCCTTTTCTTGCATTTGCAGATTGGCTATACGAAGTTTGTCAATGAGATCCTCAAAGGTGTAATCTCTCAACTCCGGTTTATCCTTCAAAAGAAGCACACGAAACTCCCAGTGTGGCGGCAGACTATCCAAGAACCGTAAGTTGGTCTGGAGCTTGCTGAACTCAACTTTTAACTCGAAAAGATCATTTATCAACCTACTAAATCTCGAGATAAGCATATCTAGAGTCTCATTCTCTCCACATTTGAAGTTATCAAATTGTCGCCTCAACAAATCTGCTTTGACTTCTTTCATTTCCTCTGTACCTCCATATCTCTTCGCGATAGCGTTCCATAGATCGTGTGGATTATCGATCATCCGGAAAATAGCTTTCATCTCATCGGTCAGACAGAACTGGATTGTACCCAATGCTTTCTGATTTTTGAGAAATAGAACTTTCTCATCGTCGGTGTAAGTAGATGGAGCCCGATAGGTTCTAACACCGGTGGTGGCGTTTACGTCTGAGGGAGCTTCATACTTCGTGATAATAGGATTCCATATACCCGGATCAGTACACGCGACAAACGTCCTAAAGCTCATCATCCAATCCTCTACACTACGGTTTGGGTTGTATAAAGGAGGAAGTTGAGGGTTACGGCTTGTCTCCATGTTGAACGAATTAGAATTCGTAGCTAGAGCCATCACAAAGTCACACAAATTCCCAAAATCTGCAGCTTACGAATACCCAAAAATCTAACCTAACACCCACCTAACGTTTCCAACGAAAATCGGGCAGAGTAACGGCTTGAAAATGAGTAAACGAACGATTTCAGAACACCAGTTACGTGCACGAAACTCAACAATTACGTGCACGCAAGTATAGAGTTACGCGCGTAACTTGTAAGTTACGTGCGTAACAGATGGCGAGTAACTCTCTATTACGTGACCAATTACGTGCGTGATTATAGAATTTCGTGAACGTAATACTCAATTACGTGAACGTAATGATCAATTACGTGCTCAAAAAGCAAACTTACGTGCAGACTTCCTCAGTTACGTGACGTGCAGCAGAATTTTCCAAAAATCGCCGTAAACGTAGAAATACACAAAACTAAGCACCCATCTTCTGCAGATATCAAATACTATCAACTGAGAATAGAATATCTGAACCCCAACTCCAAACTCCGGCTAGAAATGCGTAGATCTAAAAAATCCCGAAATAACCTAAATTACTCCAAAACCTAGATCTATCCCAAATCAGCCCAAATCTTCACCAAACGGATTCAAAGACCTCTATAGCAAGTATAGAGGCTCTGATACCACTTGTTGGTCGCCTCTTTTCGGACCTCTTTTGAATCCTAACTAAAACTAATTGCGGAATAACTAGTTTAAGCAAGTAAACGGTGAAGAACAGAAGATATAATCAAAAGATTAATACTATTAAGCTTACGTGATTGATAACAAACACGAATAGTATCTCTACAATCGATTACAAGACTTTAACACTCACAAACAAAGAGTTACGTGACCCAAACCCTAGCTCACGTAACTATGCTTGATTTGACAGCTCTGACAATGTTCAACAACCGCATTTATGATTTCGAGGCTGCTATTTATAGGCGGCCCGAAACCCTAGAAGAGTTACGCGCACGTAACTCTTGGGATGTGAGTTACGCGCGTAACTCTCCTAGTTACGTGCGTAACTCTGAGTTACGTGCGTGTAACTCAGTTACTTGAACGTAACTTGTTCGTAAATGCGTTTGGACTTTACAACTCGATCTAATTACATACTAACTCTACGACACGTTCTAATGAATACAAATACAGACAATAATGCTCCAACAATAACACCTAAAACAACACGTTTTACAACACTTTTAACAGCCTAAAAAACATGTTTAACAACATAAAAAACAGCGCGTTAGCAGCATCAACAACAGCTAAAACAACACCTTTAAAGGCATAACCATCAGTTAAAAGCAACCCATTTAACAGCATATAAAAGAGCTAAAAACAACACTTTAATAAGGCATAACCATCAGTTAAAAACAGCCCATTTAACAACATATAAACAGCTGAAAAAAACACTTTTAACAGCAACACAACAGCTAAAAATATCACGTTTAACAACACTTTCCACAACATAAATAACAGCTAAAAACAAGACCTGATAGCAGCTTAAACAAAAGTTTTAACATGACTTTTCCCAGCTTAAACGTCGGCTAAAACAACACGTTAACAATACTTTTAACAAAAAAACCAACAACTAAAACACATCATGTTTAACAACATAAATAACAGTTAAATATCACTTTTAACAACATCGACATCAGAAAAATCAACATGTATAATAGCACTTTTAAGTTTAAAGAAAATCAACTAAAACTAAACTTTTAACAACAAGAACACATTTATAACAGTAAAAATAATGGATGCATACCAAATCGGTATATGAATACTTTAGAAGCGAAATGAATGTTTAAAAATCCCAGTTGAACAAATACGGAGCATGAATAATCCCCCAAAATAATGTAATTTCCAACAAGAAATAAAATAGAAAATTCACGAAAACTTGTGTATAGAGAGAACACGATTTGCACCCATTTTGAGATAAATATGTGGGACACAACAGTGAAGGAGAACAAGTATCATAGCTGAAGGATCAACGATGAAGATCATTCGCCATTGAAAGACGAGGCTGGGGTTTGAGAATTCTTTTCAGAATTGGTCAAGTTATAGTAATTTAGCAACTTGCTAAATGTTTTTAATTGATATTATTGTACGTATTAACTCTCACCATGTTTTAAAATTTCATGAATAACTAGTTTATTCCAAACTTTCATAGTCGATCATTATTTAGAATTTTTTTTATTAATTAAGACGAATGTAAAAGTTAGTCCATCCATTTTGCTTGTTAAAAGTCACATGTATTTATTGATGGTGACGGGGATGAACATACCTTTGACATCACTAACTGGATTGATCTCATCCAAGTCTACACAATTATAACGTCTTTATATTCTTAGACATAAGATATATGTCGATCCATACTTTAGAGAGCATTTTACTTTAATATGGTGTGATATGATCTCGAAAAAAACAGTTTTAAAATCTCTCAAAAGAGTATTGTAGTCAATACTACCTTTGTTTCTCTAATTGATGTGAGCCCTAAAGCCCATCGATAAATCAAAATGAGGCGAGTGTATCATTTGAAAATGATTGTTGATCAATTAGGTTTGTTATTGTTAGTTACTTTGAGTTTTGATCGAGAAACATAATCGTTAAACATATGAGTCTTGCTTAAGCTCATTTACATATCATTGTAATATTAAGCAATCAATATCTACAATTAATCATTTAAAGTTAGTCTCTTTATGTTGTTTACATTAAACTTACATAAATAAATAAAAAATTGACATTTTAGCATTATACAAAAATTTTGCTGTAAATTAAACGAGAATTTTGCTTTTAGAGATAGTTAATCATGTTTAGTGTCTTCTTATTATTAAGTAATTTCAGATATTTTTTCCTATTCAAAAATAGTGTCGACAAATAAATAATGGTCTAAACAAGTTGATTGTAATTAATATGATATTTTGTTAGTATATTATCTATATCTTCATTACATTTAATTCAATACTTTTTTTTTTTTTTTAATTATGTTTAATTACTAGTTAAGTCGAGTTAACATTTAATATAATATTATCAAACAAAATAGAGAGTTGAACAATTTTTTTAGATTTTCTGTTATTTGTAGATATGGATGGTTATTGTATTGAGTTTGACTTTGTTTGTATGTAAACATATTGATGTTCTTTTTAATGATCAATACTAAAATAATTTAATTTAAATTGGTAGAAATGAGATGGGAAATGAAATTTGAGGTTCCCAACCCTAGCCAGAATTCCTCTTGATTTCCACCAAACAAATTGGAGTTTTGCACGTATCAACATTCTCAAAATAGAAAGTATGTACCCTGGTCTTTCACCTACTATTAGTTTAGAAAATAGATATCTTATTGGCGAAGGAGTACATTGTTGGTCGCCTAATTCACGAACCCTTTGAACCCTAATACCAAACTAATTGCGGAATAAGTAGTTTGTAAGTAAATATGGTGAAGAACAGCAGAGATAACCAAATGAATGATACTATTAAACTTACGTATTCAATACAAACACGAAATAGTACTTAAACACTCGATTACAAGACTTTAACACACAAGAACTCACAGTTACGCTCTCAAGACCTAGCTCACGTAACTATTCGCCGATGTGACAGCTCTGACAACTTTCAACAACCACATTTATGATCCCGAGGTTGCTATTTATAGCTGACCCGAAACCCTAAACAGTTACGCGCGCGTAACTGTCTGGGAGACAGTTACGCGCGTAACTCCTTAGTTACGCGAGAGTAACTGTTAGTTACTCTCCGTAACTTAGTTACTCTAAGTAACTGTTTACGTAAATGCGTATTGGACTTTACAACTCGATCTAATTACATTCTAACTCGACGACACATTCAAATGAATACAACTACAGACAATAATGCTCCAACAAACTCCCCCTTGGATGTAGCTTGTATTCTTCAAAATTTTCTTGAACTTTTGGTGTCGAGAGATCGAGAGTTGATCCTTTAAACTTCACAGAGAACTTGTACGGTGTTCAGTCTGCAACCGATGACTTGCGAATCTTTCTGGCAGCTAATCTTCATCATTAAGCAACGCGGCTCCATGAAGATCATCTTCGAGTCCTTGACTTCCTGGAAGTACTTAACTCTTCGAGATCCGAACTTTAACTCTGCAAACCTGGCTTACAGAGACAAAACTGACCAAAAACGTGTTTTTGTTCTTTAAACTGATAAAATTTCTCATTTTTCAGAAAACACGTGATAAAACCTTTTAACCTTGAACGATACGTGACAACGAAGAAAATAAACGCAGAAATAAAATCTTTTTGTATTTTTGTTTGTTTTCTTAACCTAAAACCGAAAATCTTTTTGAGGTTTTCATCTATAAGCTATTTACACTACTTTAACAACCTACAAAGAGCAAATCTTTTTCATTAGGGATTAGTTTGCTTTTAGGATCATATCGCAGAAGTCAAATCACAAGAATCAGCCGATTATTAGTATATTTGTCCTCTTAAATACAACATAGATATCATATAAAAAATCTTCCGATTATTTAAATTACATCTGTTTATATGGATCCCACTTATATTTACACTTAGCTAAATCCGAACTTCCCTCAAAGCGTCATCAAACCTCCAGTATTTATTTCGGAAAACTGTCACCTTATTCCGAGATTATTAACTACTCTAAGTATTGAAAATGCATACATATAGTATTAAATTTAAGCACTTATGCAATTTTCATTATTTATTAGTTTTTTTTATTTATATAAGCTTAAAAAGCTTTATTGACTCGTGAACTCCTCCCTCTGTCTTTGCCGTTTATCAAGTAAGCATCAAGAGTTACGGAATTCTTATTTGACTCTACTCTCCCCCTGTCTTTGCCGTTTATCAAGTAAGCATTAAGGGTTATGAGTTTTACTTAGATTTAATTATTTATAACTCCTCAACCTTTATACTAACTGCAGGAAACTATGATTTCGCAACCTTATAGAATCCTGGAGCGCCTCAAGGTTATGAGTTATACTTAGATTTAATTATTTATAACTCCTCAACCTTTATACTAACTGCAGGAAACTATGATTTCGCAACCTTATAGAATCCTGGAGCGCCTCAAGGTTATGAGTTTTACTAATATACAAACTCTTTGAATTTTAGATAAAAGCGATTATTTATTATTATTATTATTATTATTATTATTTTTTTCTCAATTTTTCTTTTCCTCGCTTTTTCTATTACTCTCAGATACTTATTAATATATATATAATAATATCCTATGGTGACAGATTCTAGGCACACCGAAAGTTTTCAGCTTATCACAGAGATAAACAAACTTAACCGTGTTACCCATTAGAAACAGGTTCGGAAAATTGTTTATATGATATTGGCCGTACCTACTAATACATCGAACAAAAACTTATGATTCTGATTTTTAAAATCTGCGATGTACTATCATTTCCTAAGGTTTTTACAAACTTTCTCCCCCTCTTTTTATGTTTTTCTGATTTTTATTGTTTTTCTGATTTTTCATAATTATACAAATCCTAAAAACTTAAAAAGAAAGATTTCGAAGTCACGATCAAACGATTTAGATTTTTATCAATTTGGACGCTTTATACTCAATTGAGATTATTTAACTTTAACTCAATGAGTTTTCAAAAACTTTATACTCAGTCGAGATTATTTAACTTTATACTCGATGAGTTTTCAAAACTTTATACTCTTTTTGAAAAGAGTTTTGCATTTAAGCAAAACCGTTTTTGTTCGAGTCCGCAACTGTTATATGTTGCGAAGTCTAAACACTTTAAACTTTTTAATATAAAAGTGTTTATTATACTTGAAAATATGTGCTTGTAACATAAGACGGACCACGTAACTCAAATAGGAACTGAAAACCTACCGAACCACGCATCACATACAAACAAACATAAATTCAAGAATAACAAACACATTTATACCAAAAGATGAATCAATAAATACAGACAAAATAGATAATGTTTGAGCTGAGAATTAAGAAATACCAAAAGCCAGCTAAACTACTGCAAACAAAATCTACACTGCATCTTCCGTCACCAGCGGCATATTCTTCGAGTGATAGCCGTTGTCAACACAAATACGGACAACATGGGAGAAAACATAAGCAAAAGATTTTTCATTCCACATTGCCATAATCATCTTATCATCCAGACGCTTCTGATCACTTTCAGAAAGACAGAGGAGGTGCATGGGATCATAGATCCGTAGTAATACGTTCCCCTCAAAATCTAGCATCACTGCCTCCCGAGTAGCTTCGTCGAAGTACCAATCATCCATATCTTCCAGGAAATCCTGAGGCAATGAAGGCATTCTGATGCGCTTGAGAAGCTTGACCTCTGGATAGATATGCTTGACCTCTCGCTTCCCTGTCGCTGGATTTCGACGCTTTAACTTCTTTTTCTCAGGCTTGGTGAGGGTAAAGTTGACATACTTCTTGTAGAAGATGTCTTCCCTCAGCTGAGTATAGAAGAGCCTGGCAGCATCGGAAGTGAGATTCTTCGGCTCCATATTCGCTAAGCGTTCCAGCTCATAATAAGGCATGGAGCTGAAAGTGGCATACTTCATCCGCATGTACTGAATCCCGTCAGTTCTGAGCAGTGCGAAGAAGTCGGTGTTGTCGAGGTAGCGCCATGATAAAATAAGCTTCTTGCACGGGCCTACCAACTTACACCCCGCAGTAACACAAACCTTGTCAAACACCTGATGATTAATCTCCCTCCCCTTGCTATCAACATAATGAACATAATTCTTTGCCGGAGGAGCTGGAGTGATTGGAATCTCTGGTGATGGCTCTAACACTGCTTTAGACTTTCTCTTAGAACCCGAAGAGGAAGCATCCTTGACATTCTTTCCTGCAGATGATTGCGATGCAGTTGCCTTCTTTAACCGAGCCGAATCAACCTCGTCCTTGGAATCCTCGAACAGGTTGCTTCGCCCGGGAACCATAGATGCGGCATCGTCATCTTCCATCGGGGCACAATCAAACCTTGGTACTACAGTGGTGGATCCCTGAACAGACATAGTGGGCTGAGCAGGCTGTATTTGTCGAGCATGTGCACCTGAAGGAATCAAAACAAAAGCAAGATTAGGGTTAGTTGTCTCCCCCTGAATGGGAGCTTCCTTAGCAGGAGATCCCTGATCTTTTGCAGGACTGGAGGCAGATCCGCCGGGATGTGTTGGTTCCGAAGGATTTCCCTGTCCTTGATCTTCTGAACTCATTCGAGAAAGAGCTCCTGCACCTCCTTGATCATCATCAGGCTTTCCCTGATCGTCCTTGTCATCTTTATCATCCTTAGCATCCTTCGGTGCATCATCTTTCTCATCATCATCAGCATCTTCCTCATCATCTTTCTCCTTCTCTTTCTTTTCGTCCAGTGCATCATCAAGGCGCTCGAGTACGGTTTCGTAATCTCCTCGAGCCGCCGAAACCTCTTGCTCTAAGTCTTTAACCGTCTTCTCCAGAGATTTAATCTTGGAGTCCCGAGCTCGCACTTCACCTTCAAGCTTCTTTATCTTCAACGTGTGCTCGTTGTGTGAGCTCTGAAGGTTCTGCATCTGAAGCTGAAGCTGCCTGACCATGTCACTTAACCCGACCGTGATCTCGGGGCGAGAAGAGCTGCCCACAGGACTCGAGGTCACGATCGGTGATGAAGTAGTGAAAATGGGTGGTGTTGATGTGAGTGTTGGAGGTGGAAGAGGAGCGGTAGTGACTGATGCTGATGGAGGAATAGTGGTGGTAGTGATTGTGGGTGGTGGAGTAGTAGTGATGATTGTTGTTGGCGGAGGAGTGATGATGATTGCTTTCTTTGACTTCTTTACCAAAGGAATATCAGAAGAGCCCTCAGGTGAAGTGGGAGTAGTACGAGGACGCTTTACTGCTGAAGATGGAGGAGATTGCGTAAAAGAATGAGGCTGGATCCCAAAAAACTCAGCTTGCTTCGATCTTACTGAGCGGATAGGCTTTGGCGAAGGAATCACAGCTTTCGGTTCCTTGAATGTAACGCCTTTGAGCGCTTTGCCTTTAACTGCCACCTCTGCGGCAGTACCAAAAAGATCCGCCCCTTCCTTTGCTCCTTTCTTCAAGATCTTCTTACGTCTCTCAGCATATGTATCCACGGGAAGATGCTTCCTGAGAAATTCCAAATCTCTTAGAGCTTTCTTCATCTTCTTTGTGGCGTCGGAGATTTCAACAGTCTCCTCCGACCCAGCTTTACCCTCACTATCATCACCATCTGAAGAAGATTTCGAAGAGGATTCCGCATCAGATTCTACCTTATTCTTTCCCTTTCCCTTTCTTGAACTACCCGCAGGGTCTTCAGAAGCCTCAGATTTGGCAGACTTCCTAGACCTGGATGGCTTAGGGGAGTCAGGAGCCACCAGATCATCAAATGCGTTCAGCGCTGGAGTAGGATAGTTAGGATCAACTAAAGCACCCTGAAGAGCTAACTCTGGACCTTCCCTCTTGCAGTCTTGAAAGTAGCGAGGATCAATCCTCTGCGCCTTCCCGACAGGACCATTATAAGGAAGGTCCGGTAGAGAGTGATCAATCATCAGCTGCACAAACCTCGGATATTGATCAAACGTCTTCTTCTTGTCCTCCAGATTCCAGCACATGTTGTTGAGAATGAATCTGGAGAAGTTGTACTTGTGATCGAAGACCAAGGAAGCCATCAGTGCCTGACCCCGTCTGTCCAAAGAATCATATCCCCCTTTCCATTTGGACATGCACATGATGATCGTGTGCATAAGAAATCGATAAAGCACAGGAATCTGGGGCTTTTTGAACTGCAGTGAATCAAGACGGCCAGCGTATCCCATTTGTCGGAAACAGCCGAAGAGTGTCTTCTCTGGCAACGTATCGTCAGCATCAACATTATCCCTGAACTGAAGAACTGTGCGTATCACCTCTTCAGTAATGGTGATTGGACGACCCGCAACTGTTGTCTGAATGGAATGAGGAGAAACCGACGTGTTAATCCCAGCGTTCCTCCAAAACTCGCTAATAAGATCCTTCTTTAGCTCGGGATCAACTCGTAATGAATAGGCAATAGGGCTTCTCAATAGATAATTAACGATATCCTCAAACCCTTCTCCTTTAACAACCGTCGATAGAAGTGCAACTGAGTTGTGTCTCTTCATAGCGATATCTTTCTTATCCTTCGCCATTCTACACATCAAAAACGACAAGCTTGCACGAAAGTTAGTAAATGCACAAAATCTGCTAAAAGACATTGTTAACAACATCCTAGACATGCATAGACAACGTATGTGCGTAAAAATGTCATTTTGAGTGATGTGAAGTCACGCTGCGATCGTTAGAATAATTACGTTAAGCAAATTGAATTTGCAAAAACAGATGTGTATCTGTTGACAGTTACGCGCGCCCGTAACTTAATAGTTACGCGCGTAACTGTCTCACGTAATAGTCATTTTGAAAAATTTGGGCAGCGTAACTAGACAATTCAAAGGTCGGAGAACTTTTTCTTTAAACAGATACGTGCCCGTAACTAATAGTTACGTGCACGTATCAGTCAGTTACGCGCCCGTAACTAATAGTTACGGGCTAAACACAAGCCACATAAATTCACAGTTACGTGCTCGTAACTAGCAGTTACGTGCCCGTAACTAGCAGTTACGTGCCCGTAACTGTCTGCAGACCCCAGATTTTCAAACTCTTTAAGTAACTCTGAATAAGCTATGTTTTTCATCTTAAAATCCTAGCATAAGCTGTATTCCGAGCAAAATTAAGCTTTACACTTCACACATTTAACCGTTATGAAGACACAGTTTACACAAAATCGCGATTTTTAGGTTAAAACCAAAGATTTTCTTTAAACCTTCGATTTAGGCCGAAAAACAGTAATCAAAACATGGTATGGTATGCGAAAACCAGTGAATGATGTTTAATCATTATCAATTTCATGTTTTCATTACTGATTTTGTGTTTTTGATTGGTAACTACCCAAACCGTGACTGACATCAAACAAACACCCCTTTAAACTCGAATTTAGGTCGAGAAATCAAACCTGGATGTTTTGATGATGAATCCAAGATAGAAAACAGTGAAAACGAGTGAAATTGGATGCTAAATCGCTAAATCGCCAAACAGTGAAAGAGGGTTTTAGAAAAAGAGGGTTTTGAAAGCGTATGTAACAGTTACTCTTTTTAAGCTTATATACCCCTTCTCTCTCTCAGTTACGCGCACGTAACTATGAAGTTACGTGCGTAACTTTCAGACACACACATAGATACGCGCGCGTATCTCTCAGTTACGTGCGTAACTGACAGATACGCGACTCCGTTTTAAAATTATGTGTTTTTCGCGCGTTTTTCGACTTTAAACTTATTTTAAGTCACGTTTTAACCTTCAAACTATTACTGAATAATAGAAAAACAAGTGTTTGCCTTTACACTCTATCCTAGAGATAAAACGACTACTATTGCAAACCTTTACACTTTATCACGGGATAAAGAACCTTTACACTTGACGGAGAAGGCATGTGATCGATCAAGCATGTTTAAGCACTTGGAGCCTTCCACTCGTCAAGAATGAATCGAGAAACCGTCTATCCGGAAGAATGTGATCCATATAGCGTATGTTAGCACAAAAGATTCTTCCTGTAACTGCAAATCACTCAAAAAACACGAGAACCGTATAATAGAAAAAGAAAAGCTATAAACCTAAGAAATGTTAAAATCTTTTTGTATTTTTAATTTTAAAAGACTTAGAGATTAAACTACAACTTAAACCAAAAATCTTTTTGAATTTTTTAATTTTAAAAAACTTAAATATTTACAAAATGGTGGTTCTTGTCAAACGATTTCTAGAATAGTGAGACGGTTTAACTTGATCAATTCTTCAAATCGCCCCTTATGAAAAGCTTTTGTCAAAAGATCGGCCTTTTGATCTTCAGTGGCGATTTGAAGTAATGTGATCAAGTTCTTATCATAGCAATCCCGAATAAAATGAAAACGAATACTGATATGTTTCGTTTTCGAGTGTTGTACCGGATTGCGTATGATGCACACTGCTGCAGTGTTATCTATATTAATAGGGGTGTGAGAAACAATCAAACCATAGTCGCGAAACTGATGCTGGATCCAAAGGACTTGAGCACAGCAACTTCCCGCTGCAATGTATTCAGCTTCCGCAGATGACAAAGATACCGCGGTTTGCTTCTTGCATTGCCACGAAACTAAACGCGAACCAAGGAACTGACAACCGCCAGTAGTGGACTTCATGTCAGAATTGCAACCCCCATAATCAGAATCCGAATACGCCGTCAACTCGAAGTCTTGGTCATCATACGGATACCACAGACCGAGAGTTGGTTTCCCTTTGAGATAGCAGATAATCCTCTTCACAGCCTTCAAATGACATGCCTTAGGCGCAGCTTGATAGCGCGCGCACAAAGACACAGCAAAAGTGATATCCGGACGAGAAGCCGTAAGATACATCAGTGAGCCTATCATCGAGCGATACAGCTTCAAATCTACAACATCATCGTGAAGTGCTGGACCAAGTTTGTGATTAATCTCGAGAGGAGTGCTAACCGGTCTGCAGTCTAGCATCCCGAAACGAGTTAATATATCTTGCACATACTTGGTCTGATGAATGTAAATCCCTTTCTTCGATTGTTGAACTTGCAAGCCCAAGAAGAAGTTCATTTCACCCATAGCACTCATCTCAAATCTTGATGTCATCTACTTCTCGAAGTCTTTACACATCGAATCATCAGTTGACCCGAAGATGATGTCGTCGACGTATATCTGAACTAGCAGCAAGTGTTCTTGTCTTTTCTTCGTAAACAAAGTTTGATCGACCGTGCCTCTTGCAAACCCGTTGTTTGTCAAGAAGTCAGAAAGCGTTCCGTACCAAGCTCTCGGGGCCTGGTGAAGACCATATAAAGCCTTGTTGAGTTTGAAAACGTGATCAGGATGTTCGTAATCCTCGAAGCCCGGTGGCTGAGTGACATAAATGTCTTCACGTATCTCACCATATAGGAACGCACTCTTCACGTCGAGTTGGTAAACTTTGAAACGTCTGTGGGAAGCGAATGCGAGGAACAACCGAATGGATTCCAAACGAGCAACAGGTGCGTAGACTTCATCGTAATCTAGACCTTCAACTTGTTCGAAACCTTGAACGACTAAACGAGCTTTATTCCTCACTATCTCGCCTTTATCATCTCTTTTGATCTTGTACACCCACTTTGTTTTCAAGATCTTTTCTCTTCTTGGAGGCTTAACCTTTTCCCACACGTGCAACTTTAGAAACTGTTGAAGTTCCTCTTGCATAGCTTCTACCCAGAACGGATCATCTAGTGCGATAATGACGTTCTTTGGATCTACTTGAGATAGAAAGCATGCTTCGAAAACTTCCAGAAGTGCGGGACTTGCTTCGTAATCCTCCAGGAATCCGGGACGTTTCTTTTCTCTAACCGATCTTCTCGGAGTAATGATATTTTCAGCCTCATTTTCTTCTACAACAACAATTACACCTTCAGCTTCATTTTCTTCTACACCTTCTTCCTGATTAACCACATTTTCCACGACTGGAGCTGGAATCTGACTTCGTGTCTGAATTCCTTGATGTGGCTCTCCGATAATATTGTCAACCGGATGAGTGGTGTGAATCCTTGACTGAGGGAATCCCATGTCATTTATTATTGCTTCAAGATTAGAGACATCAACATTAGTTTCGGCACTAGGTTGACCATTTTCGTTGACAGCAGGTTCCTCTTCGTCACTTTCTTCCGAGGCATTGTCAAGCTGGGCTGCTGAATCTACAAAAGTATTGTCATCACTTTCTGAATCATCTGATGCAGTTTCATAGATTGGTGAATCTGGCTGAGTCGGAACTGATTGAATAGTTGGAAGCTCAATGACTAGATCCTGAATCGGAATCGGACCAGATGAAGTGGTTGGAGATGCATTTTCACCTTGATCGTGAAACTGATGAAAGAAGGTATCGTCAAATTCTCCCCCTTGCATCCTGACCACTTCATTATCTTTAACTGGAATGGACACACCATGATAGTCGAGATTGAAGGACTTGAACAGCGAGTCATAATCAAAGAAGTGTTATGGACCATCTCCAGGTGTTGATGGAGTATACCTGAAACAAGTAACCTCATAAGCTTCCTCGATCGTTCCCGTAGTCTTATCAAAAACCCGTTTACATGGAGAGTCTGCCGAATAGCCGAGAAAATAACCAGGATGAGACTTTGCACCAAACTTTGAAATTCTTTCCTTCGTGATCATGATCTCACAAGGACAACCGAAAGGTTCGAGAAACTGCAGATTCGGTTTTCTTTTGTTGATCAATTCATAACTTGTCTTGTTGTGACGCTTGACCAAAGAAACCCGATTGAGAACATAGCACGCTGTGTTGACTGCTTCGGCCCAGAAAGAAACTGGCAGTTTAGAATCCGAAAGCATCGTACGAGCTGCTTCGATGAGAGTTCTGTTTTTCCTTTCTGCAATACCATTCTGCTGCGGAGTTCTAGGAGCGCTGTATTGATGAGTAATACCCTTCGATAAACAAAACAGCTCCATTGCGTTGTTCTTGAACTCCGTGCCATTATCACTCCGAATCGATCTGACCTTTAACTCGAGAAGAGTTTCTAGTCGAAGAAGGAGAAACTTTAGTCGTTCAGCCGTTTCATCCTTCTTCGCTAGGAAGAAAACCCATGAGAATATCGAGTATTCATCAGTAACTACCAAGCAGTAAGACTTTCCTCCTTTGCTCTTTACACTTACTGGACCGAAGAGATCCATATGAAGTAATTCCAGAGGAGCTGAGATAGAGTTCACGAGCTTTGAAGGATGCGATTTCTTGTGTTGTTTGCCCTTTACACATGAAATACATGAATCGTTCATCGCAAACTTCATGTTGGGAACTCCGGAGACTAGCTCATGCTTCACTAAGTAGTTCATTCTGCGAAAGTTGATGTGAGCCATACGTCTGTGCCACATAATCGACTCCCGTTCCGAGGCTTTAGACACCAAGCACAGATGCTCTTCACTTGATGTGACTTTGGACATGTCGAGACAGTAGATGTCGTTTACCCTCGGTGCTCTAATCAATACCCAGGCTGGATCTATCACAAATCCCTCGCGAAGAATCAAACACTCCTTAGCTGTGAACAAAGTAGAGAACTTTTCATCACAGACTTGCGAAACACTGAGTAGATTGTGCTTTAACTCTTTACAGTAGTTGACATCCTTGAAGGTCACCACACCGTTAGAGATATTTCCTTGACCCGTAATTGTGCCACCCTTTTCCCCAGCAAATAGGACATTTCCCCCATCAACAGCGAAGTAATCATTGATTAGGTGGATATCTCCCGTCATGTGCCTTGAACAATCCAAATATTCTTGCCTCCAGTTTGCTTCGGTCGTCCCTGCACAAATAATAGAGGATCAGTTGGCAATGGGGACCCAAGCCGATACAGACTTGGGTCGTCCATTTTCATCGGGAATGATCACATCAACCTTGGTGTGTGTTTTCCGGTAATCAGTCGAGGTCGATACGTCATCCCGATGTTTGGGTGACTTGAGATTTTCTTTAACAGTTTTGGTCAAGATTTGTTTAGGTTTGGTCTCGACTTGGACTGAAGAAGAATCAACTTTGGATTTGATCAGTCGATCCTTCTTTGGTTATGCTTTACGTTTCAAGATCAAAGCTTGTAAACGTGGGCAGACCTTGGCAATATGCCCCTCGTTTCGACAATAATAGCAGATTCTAGGATCATCAGAGATGTCCGTCCGAATTGGAGAAGGTTGAATCTTTTCTTTGGGGACTGCTTGTCGGGGAGCTACCTTGGTCTGAGGAATTGGTCTAGACACTTTGGGAGGTAACGTGTTAGGCTTAGAAGAAGAAGCCTTTCCCGTAGTGAAAATCTTTGTCATAGGGGTTTGGACGGTGAGAATAGGTTTGGTTTCTTCAACTTTCTCCTTACCCTTAGACTTAGACTTGTGAGACTTTGACTCAGATTCGGACTGCTTAAAAGTCCGTTTCTCTTCACGCACTTGAAGTTTTTCAAACTTCTTGTCCATCTTAGTGATAAGACGACTCTCGAGGCGTTGAATGACTTTTTCGAAAAGACTCTCTTGATGGGCAGTTAAGTGGACGTCTTTTAGGTCATTAAAGTCTTTAGACTTATGGTCTGGACGTTCTAAAACAACTTTAGACTCATTTTCCTTAACACTTGCTTCTGGACCATTAACTTCAGCTTTTGGAGCTTCAGAGGTCAAAGAAGAGGACTGAGATAACTCTACGGACGCACCATCGACCGGGATCGGGGTGAAATGCTTTGGAGGTGGCATACTAGTATACCCCAATCCACCCTTGTCTTTGGTGTTTGTCCGCTGAGACTCGATCAATTGATTCAAAATTTCTTTTGAATTAGCAATTGCAGCTAACTTTGCATTCAGAGAATCAATTTCACTCTGTTTTTGAGCAACAGTTAGTTTTTCGGCTGCAAGTGCATCGGAAAACTCTTTGATTTTAGAAACATGTCGTGTAATTAAGATTTTCAAATCCGAAATTTCAACCATTTTTTCTTTCTTAAAAAGATTTAAAGTTTTGTTTTCTTTGGTTAAAGCATCGTTACTTAATCTGAACATGTTAACTTCAGAGCTTAATTCTTTAGCCGATGTACTCCATACAGTGAGTTTGGTCTCAAGCTCACTGCAGTTAGTACATATAGCTGTGAAAGGATTGATATCTATGTCACGCTTTGGAGATGAAGCATCTGATGTACAAGCCATAAGCGCAAAGTGTTCCGTTCTCTGAGCAATGTCTTCAAAAGCATTCCAGTCAACCCTATTATCGACAGCCATAAGTGCACTTGCGTCCTTTTCAGCATCTTGAATACGAAGATTTCGAGTAGCTGGACCCTGATTACCTCCCTGCTGATAGCTTCGACCTTGAGGAGGGGCTTGATAACCCTGGTGCTGTCGACCATATCTATCTCCTTGGTCGTTTCTACGATCTTCTTGCGAGTGTTGACCGCATTCTCGAGCAAAATGACCATAGTTGTTGCACTTGTAGCATTTGACTTTCGACTTGTCAAATCCCATGCCGGTCTTTCGATCTCCTCCAATGTATTTCTTCCCAGTTCGATTGAGGAAGTTCTTGATTCTCCTTGTCATCATCGCCATATTCCAGCGAATGTCCATTTCCTCAATATCATCTGGGTGGACTTGATCGTAGTCTTCCTCAGTCAAGACGGTATTTGCTATCCGTCCGTCGATAAGATCATCATAAGCTGTGAGAAAACATGACTGCAAGCGTTCATGTTCAGCATTCTGAGACTCAGAGGCACTATATGCTGTCTCTTTTCCTCTGCTTTGAGACTTCAGAAGGGAAGCCGTTTCTTTACCCCTTGACGAACAATTTCCACACGTTGGACAAACAGAATCGGTTGAACTTGATACAGTTGAACTGATTTGAAAACTTGGAAAACTGGGAGATGGAGGCAAGTGACTTGAAGATGGAGGTACTTGTGTAGATGAGATATCCGAAAGGAAAGCAATTCCCGAATTCTCCCTAAGCACCTTCTGAGAGAACACGTTGCTACCATAAGCTCTCTCCTGCATCTCCAGATTAGCTATCCTTAGCTTGTCGATGAGATCTTCAAAATCATATTCTCGCAATTCGGGTTTATCCTTTAACAGCAACACACGTACTTCCCAATGCGGTGGCAAACCATCCAAGAATCGTGTATTAGTCTGAAACTTGTTATATTCAACCTTTAATTCATACAGATCGTTTATCAATCGACAAAACCTAGAAATCAGCATGTCTAAAGTTTCGTTTTCCCCACACTTGAAGTTATCGAACTGTCTCTTCAAGATGTCGGCTTTGATAGCTTTCATCGCTTCAGTTCCCCCGTATCTCTTCAAGATGGCATTCCAAAGATCATGGGGATTGTCGATCGTCCTGAATATTGCTCTCATTTCGTCAGTCAAGCAAAACTGAATAGATCCCAAGGCTTTCTGATTCTTGAGGAAAGCCGCTTTCTCGTCATCTGTATATGTAGTCGCAGCCCGATAAGTTCTAATACCGGTACCCGCATTAAGATCCGAGGGAGCTTCGTATCGTGTCAGAATGGGAGTCCACATGCTTGGATCGGTGCAAGCAACGTAGGTCCTGAAATTCATCATCCATTCCTCCACACTACGATTTGGATTGTACAGAGGAGGAACCTGAGGGTTTCGACTAGGTTCCATGTCTAATGAACTCGAGTTCATAGAAAGAGCCATGTCGAATACGAACCAATACCCAAAACAGCTACAAACGAATACCCGAGAAGTAGAAAACCAGAAAAACCGATTAACACTGAAGAAGAATACCAAACCAAATCACAGAAACGATTCCCGAATACCCCGAGCTTAACACTAATCTTCAAACGTCTTCACACGAATCTTCACACGAATCTTCACAAACAGAACCCGTAGAATCAGCAAGAAAGACCAGAGAATCCAACCTAACACCTACCTAATGTTTCTGACGAAAATCGGGCAGAGTAACGGCTAGAAAAATGAGGTAAACGAACGTCTTCAGTGAACAGTTACGTGAGCGTAACTCCTAGTTACGTGCCGTAACTATTTTCGAGTAACAATCTTCAAGTAACTAACTTCAAGAGCACGTAACTGCAGTTACGTGACGTAACTATGTAGGTACGCACGTAACTAATCTTCAAGAATCGCGTAACCCCACGTAACTGACAGATACGCGCGTAACTGAGCAGTTACGCGCCGTAACTGTTTCTTGACAGTTACTCTAGCTGCAGATTTCTTCCGACCGTCGGAAAGTAAGAAATACACAAAACTAGAAACCCATCTTCTGCAGATATCAAGAATACCCAACTGTAAACACAATATCTGAAACCCGAGACCAAACTACGGCTAGAAATGCCTAGATCTAAAAAATCCGAAATAAAGTACACTTTTCCCAAATCTTAGATCTAGCCTAAAACAGCCCCTAACTTCACCAAACGGATTCAAAGACCTCTATAACAAGTATAGAGGCTCTGATACCACTTGTTGGTCGCCTAATTCACGGACCCTTTGAACCCTAATACCAAACTAATTGCGGAATAAGTAGTTTGTAAGTAAATATGGTGAAGAACAGCAGAGATAACCAAATGAATGATACTATTAAACTTACGTATTCAATACAAACACGAAATAGTATCTAAACACTCGATTACAAGACTTTAACACACAAGAACTCACAGTTACGCTCTCAAGACCTAGCTCACGTAACTATTCGCCGATGTGACAGCTCTGACAACTTTCAACAACCGCATTTATGATCCCGAGGTTGCTATTTATAGCTGACCCGAAACCCTAAACAGTTACGCGCGCGTAACTGTCTGGGAGACAGTTACGTGTGTAACTCCTTAGTTACGCGAGAGTAACTGTTAGTTACTCTCCTTAACTTAGTTACTCTAAGTAACTGTTTACGTAAATGCGTATTGGACTTTACAACTCGATCTAATTACATTCTAACTCGACGACACATTCAAATAAATACAACTACAGACAATAATGCTCCAACATACATTGACTATATTCCCAATAAGTTATTAGTAATTTGGTGCTACAGTGACATCCAATTGGAAAGGAAAGAACAATCTCATACCAATGGACAAACCATACATGAGATAATGTACCAGTTAAGTTAATATGACATGTATATTAAAGAAGACTAAAAAAAGGTTAAACTAATTGGAAATCTAAATTTTTATTTTTATTTTCGATATATACACACATTCACTCCTAATCAACAATATATATGCAAACATCTTTCACACATATATCAAACAAATCTCCTAGCTAGCTTCATTTAACAAGATTCATTTAAATATCATAGTAGAATTTTTGCTCTTGAAACCAATACTATGAGTCAAAGAAGTTTCATATGAATGTGGATGTGACGTAGAAACCCAAAGAGATGCTTGCGAATTGGACCAGTTTCAAGAAATCCAATAATTAATAATTGGATTAGGCATGAGTTCGTAGTATGGATTTGCACCATTGATCCATCCAACACTACAAGAAAAAAGTCTTTTGCTGACACTTTTTTTAATGACACATATAAAAAGTGTTAGCAAAAGTACACATATCCTTACACTTATAAGAAAACTATAAGCATAGCTTAATTTTTATCCACACAATATGAAAAGTGTAAGCAAAAGTGTAACTTTTGATTACATATTATAATAAGTGTGAGGATATATGAAGTTTTATCTACACATTTTATAGAGTATTAGTAAAATTATAGTGTTTTGCTTATACTTAAAAAAAAGTGTTGGCAAAAGTACGTATATCCTTACACTTATATAAATTTTGCAATAAGTGTAGGGAGATGTACAATTTTATCTACACATTTTATAAATTATTAGTAAAAGTCTAGTGTTTTACTTATACTTTTAAAAAAATGTTAGCAAAAGTACGCATATCCTTACACTTATCTACATTTTCCGATAAGTGTAGGGAGATGTACAATTTTATCTACACATTTTATAAAGTATTAGTAAAAGTTTAGTGTTTTGCTTATACTTTTAAAAAAGTGTTAGCAAAAGTACGCATATCCTTACACTTATATACATTTTCCAATAAGTGTAGTCAGATGTATAGTTTACTTAGAGGAAATCAAAATCGATTGGACCGAACTCGAAAACCGAATCGGATTGGTCCAACACAAATCGAACCTAAAAACTAAGTTGTGCCGGTCCAACTCAAACTGAGCCCAAAAACCTAGCCAAATCGGTCCGATCGAAATCTAACCGAAAACCGATCCGAACCGATTCAGTACAGGTTCCTTATAAAATCAGTTTTCACTTCTGCTTTATTTTAACCCGATGATCAACTCTATTTTACTACATTTTAAAAAAATATAAATTATATTACTAAATATATATTATGTTTAAATGTTTAAATTTTTTAACAATAAATCACCTTTAATCATTTTAATATACAAATAATATGTAAATCCCATGATTGAACATTACCGTCACACACCAACTTCATAATCGACATTAATCCTCTTACTATTTGACATCAAATCTCACACACCAATCCGATCTCCGTCACCGACCTCCGCCGTCACCGACCTCCGCCGTCATCGACCTCCGCCGTCATCGCCGTCATCGCAGTCACCGATCTCCGCCAATCGCTAGGTATAATCGCCGTCACTCGGTAGGTATAATTGTTGTGTTAATTGCTGCTTATAAGGTGTTTGATAATATGCTCGACTTAAATTTTTGTGTTAATTGTACAACCATGTTAACTAAAACATAACGAAACGAAATATAACGAGCGTTTAGTGTTTGTGATGATAGCGAGTGAGTGATGTGAAGTTCGTAGTGGTATTGGCGAATATGTTAGTTATTTTACGAAATATATTTCAAACATGGTTTCGACTGAGCTAAATCGAGCGTTTAGTGTTTGTGATGATAGCGAGTGAGTGATGTGAAGTTCGTAGTGGTATTGGCGAATATGTTAGTTATTTTACGAAATATATTTCAAACATGGTTTCGACTGAGCTAAATCATCTCTTACAAAAAAACCGGGCCACCCTGGAGAGGAATTAATCTCAAACAAAACCATATTGGGGGTATTGATATCAATTTCATCAAAATCACAGTTCGCATATAGTACAAGTTTCTTTAACGATTGAATTGACAATTTCAAGTTGTCCCAATCATAGGGAAGACACAAAATCAGATTTTCAATGAACGGAAAGTTGGGTAACAAGTCGGTATAACCTACTCCATTGTAACAGAATGTTGTTAGCTTTTTGCATGAAGTCAAATTCATAAATGGTGCTTTTTTTCCTTTGGAATTATCTAAAAGAAGGTAACACAGATTTGGAGCCTCAATATCTATTCTCTCAATTACACAGTCACAATAAATCTGAACCTTTTTAAGATTTTGATGCCGAAAAACACAAAATTGTTTGAATCCATAGCAATTTTCAAAATTGTTAGCTCAGTCGAAACCATGTTTTGCTAGCGTTTAGTGTTTGTGATGAAACGAAATTAGCACTTGTTGATCACTCCACTTCTGACCCCGTTCGTTGACTGGGCAGCGAGACCACAAAGAGTAATACGTCGATAAGCAGTTTTAATAAGCAATCCTAACTGTCGCACCCCCTAATCCATGCTATTACTTTACCCCATTTATCTTAGCTATCTGCTCTGTTTTGTGTCTCTCAATATCAAATAAGATTAGAATTTTTATCCATCATTTATGTCAAAATCTAAATAGCTTACAATTTCCGGTTTGGAATGTTTCTAGGCAAAAAATAGTCCACAAAGATGTAGTTATGGTGGTGAAGATATTGAAACGGGAAAGCGATCTGCAGAGATCCTATTAGATCCATTTTTTAAGAAGGTAAGTTTTAACTAATGTTAGTCCAACTTCTTGAAGCATTGCTTAGTTAGTATACCGTTGGCATATAGTGCAAGTGTGTAACTCATATTTAAAACTCATCGAGCTTTTTTGTCTGTATGAAAGTAGTTGTTCATAATTTAAAATTCAACTAGAAAATGTATGACCAACTTTTAACCATTTTGCATCAACAGTGTTTGCTATATTAACGATTACATGGGCATTGTCTAATGGTTATCATCTCGTCTCAATAAGGTTATTTCCAAGAAATAAGTAAATCGACTTATTGATATATGTTTTTTGTGAAACAGAGCAACCACGTCGTTGCACTAAAGGTGCTTTTCAAGAGCCAGCTTAAACAATCCCAGGTGGAGCACCAACTTCGCCGTGAAGTCGAAATACAAAGCCATTTGCGACATGCTAAAATCCTATGACTTACGGTTACTTTTATGATCAGGTATAACATCCTTTTAATTCCAGCTTTATGTTGTTTAAAAGGACCATAATTTTAATCTAAAACAAACACAATAAAATCTACATAGAAACGAGTCTACCTGATTTTGGAATATGCTGCCAAAGGAGAACTCTTCAAGGAGCTACAAAGGTGCAAACATTTCAGTGAGCGACGTGCTTCTACAGTAAGACTTTTTCTTATCCGTAATAAATTTGGACCCAAAAATTCTGATCTTTATTGGTTAATGCAACCGAGATGGCCCCACATACTCGTGTGAACTGTGTTGCTCCAGGGTTTGTGCCTACACACTTTGCTGAATACATCACCAACAACGAAACCATGGTAAGTGTCTTCTACATTAACCTTGTCATTTGAACATCTGACATCCTAATTATATAAAGTTTATAGTAAAATCACAACATTTTGCGTGTAAACAACATTTTGGGTATAATGTACCCAAGTTTAACTATAAACATAATGTCTAAAATATCCTTCAGAGAAAGGCCCTGGAAGAACAGTCAGCCCTCAAAAGGCTTGGGACGACAGAAGACATGGCTGCTGCTACGGTTTTCTTAGCTTCTGATGACGCTTCATATATAACCGGTGAGACTATTGTGGTTGCCGGAGGAACTCCTTCCAGGTTATAAATGTCTTTTATTCTTCCAGGCAGTTCACTTTATGGTCTTTTGTGACTTCAAAGTTTGGAGAATAAACTTTGCCAAGTAGATTTTAATTTTTCCGGTCTCGATTATTATAGATTTGAATAATAAAACTTTCATACAGACAAATAAATGTTAATGTTTAGGATTAATGTCACTACGGCTGTTTTCCTTATATATATAGATCTTATATTTTTTTTCAATTCTTGACACAAAAGTTGGTGTAGGCAAAAGATCTAACCTATGTAGACATATGATGTGTCAGGATAGGTGTGTCACCATAACCTTTACCGTCGGAGCTTCTGCCAACACTTATAATAAGTGAAGGAGAAGCTAATTTATCTTTTCCTGACACTTCTTATACTTTCCTGACACTTTTTGTCTGTCAGCAAAAGCACTATTTCTTGTAGTGCAAGTGTTTATATGTCAAGTCTTTTTACAAATCTATTGGTGATAAGTCTTTTGGTAAAAAAATTTATCGAGTGCCCAGTAACATGATCAATTATTTAATTAGATGGAACAAAACTCTTCCAATCAACATTAATATCCATTTGTGGAGGACTAATAAACCTAGCTTCCAACTAGGTGTAATTTGCATAACAAAGGAATCGAACTTCATTCGGTTCGATGCCCATCTTGCGATAAAGACTTGGAAACCGAGAAATACATATACCTTGATTGTAAGATCGGGGGAAAAGTTTGGCAAGGCGTTTTTTCAATTCCAACAATCCTAACACTCTTTAAAATGCCAGAAAATCTTTCGTTAGCGTACCAATCTAGAGGCATTTCAGATGGTAAATCACATTGTATTATGGATTATTTAGCGATATCTGAATACAATTACTTTTAACGTAAAGAAGCCGATAAGTGACAAAATTATGGACGATATTATTTTGTACTTCTTTGTATAGATCAAAAGTAGAAAAAAGAATGTTAATTTGGATTGGATCAACTATAATCTTTTCTTTACTCTAACCACTTATTAGTTCTTTTTTTTTTTAACGGCAAACGAATATAAAGATTAGCATCCTAGCGAGAAGCTAGAGCAAACGGAAAAAAAATTACTAGGTGGTGGATAGGGAGTTACATGGATTGCTAAACCACTCTATCTAATTTAGAGAAACTTTATTATATCTACTAGAGATCCAAGTGTAAGAAAAAAGTTTAACATCATTACATAAAAGCTCCTTGCTTGGCTTTTTTAAGGGGAAGATAGCTTCATTTCCGAATCCCCAAATAACCCAAATAGTTGACTGCACCACCACATCAAAGAACTTGCGAATCGGAGCCCGAAGAGGAACAATGATCGAGAGATTGATGAGTTCGTTGAGACTTGACGGGTCAATCATCTCGAGATTCCACCAATTAGTGATATCCTTCCAAAGTTCAATGGCTATTTTGCACTTGGCAAAAAGATGGTATTCAGTTTCTAAGTCTTCATCACAGAGAGGACATCGAACGGAATCCAAATCAATCACTCTTTTGTCAAGATTAACTCTTGTAGGCAATCTTTCGTTCTGAGTACGCCATGTGGAAATATTCACCTTGACTGGTAAGATCTTGTTCCATCTAGTTTTCACTTGATCCATGGAAATCGTACTACTCGTGATAGGATCCCTCATGGCTTTTACTGTAAACATTCTTGAATCATCAATAAGACATGACCATTCATCCAGCTTATTAGTCAAATGAAGAATAGCAATTAGAGTTTCAATTTCGATGAGTTGTTACTGCTCTAGACCTGATCTAATAGCTCTCCTCCATGCCCACTTAAAACTAATATTGTTTGGGTGTGGCCAACAACCCTTGGGCTCAAAGTTACATCAGGCCCCCTAAGGGGGAGATTCAAAGTTGTGGCAGTGGGATGATTAGTAGAATTAACAACAGTAGCATTACTATTTAGAACATAATTCCCGGCAGAAGGTGTAGTCATTGCGGGGCTGGGGCACCGATCTTTAACTTTGCTATACTTATCAGTTTCTAAGGAAAAAAGTCGACCATATATTTCTTTTAACGGTGGACCGCCCATCCAATTATCATTCCAAAAATAAGTGTCTTCTCCGTTTTCTATTTTCCTCTTAAAAAGTGATGGTAAATTGATGCCTTCTTTCAAAAGCTCGACTTTCAAATTAATTATATGTTGCCATGGACCTGATTTGGGAGTAATATTAAGACAATTATTGAGTCCACCGTCAACTCCGTGTATAGATTTGATTAATTTACACCAAAGAGAATTGTTATCTACACGAAATCTCCAACACCACTTCGTAAGCATCGCTATCGACGTTAAGACCACCACTTTTAAGAGGTAAAACAACTTTCTTCCAAGCTATCCATGCTCATCGAGGATCCGCCCCAATGAAATTTCTTCTCAAACTTTCAAGTTTATGAATAGTCTTTTTTGGAGCTTTGAAAGTTGAGAAAAAATATATACCTAGACTTCCAAGCACGGCTTTTATGAGTGTTAAACGCCCACCAAAGGAGAGGGTTTTAGATTTCCAAAGTGAAAGTTTTTTTTGAAATTTTTCAATAACTGGAGTCCAATTAAAACATCGTGACATATTTGCACCTATAGGTAGTCCAAGACAAGTGCATGGAAAATGAGCCTATTGTGGATGCAAGAGAATTAATATCATTATTGGTCACCCCAACGGCAAAAAGTTTGCTTTTTGAAAAGTTCACTGTTAATCGGGAAACTAGATGAAAGCAAGATAATATGCATGATAAATTTATAGCATTTACTAAAGACCATTCACCCACAATTAGTGCGTCATCCGCAAATTGTAAAAGAGAAATGGGTACCTTTTCTTTGCCCACTTTGTGTCTTGGAAAATAATTTTAGCTTTTGCTTCCAGGAAGACCACATGTAAAGGTGCCAAAATAAACAAGAAAGGTGAAAAAGGATCACCTTGTCTAAGACCCCTTTTAATTTTGAATTCCGATGTAGGCGACCCATTTACTAAAACCGGCTCGTAAGCGGAGTTAAGACAATTTTGGATCCAATTTCTCCATTTTAAGCTAAAACCCATTTGAATCAAGATGGAGTCCAAGAAAGACCAACTTAGAGTATCAAACGCCTTTTCAAAATCGACTTTGAGGGACATTAACTTTTTAGAAGTTCTCTTTCCCCAAGAAATAATTTCACCCACCATTAAAGGACCATCGGTGATTTGACGACCCTTTATGTAAGCCGTTTGAACTTCACTAACGAGAGAAGGGATCATTTGAGCTAATCTATTGGCGAGAACTTTGGCAATAATCTTATATTGACATCCAATAAGTCTTATTGGCCTAAAGTCACCGATAGTGAGCGGGTCATCGACTTTGGGAATTAGTGTTATGAAAGAGGAGTTGTATCCCCGCGGGATATGAGCCGAAGTATCAAATTCTTTTACAAATGAAAGGATGTCCTTACCAATGAGGTTCCAATTCTTTTTGATGAACTTAAAAGTAAAGCCATCCGGACCGGGTGCTTTATCTCCACCACAATCCCAAACCGCATTTTTAGTTTCTTGATCGGAGAATGCTTGATCTAGGGTCGTGATTTCATCATGAGATATTTTTTTGAAAAGATTGCTAGAGAAAGAGGGTCTTGAATGAATTTCTTCCTCAAATTTTTACTATAAACTTGGAAAATTTTGCTTTTAATAAGGAGTGGACAAGTGACCCAAGAACCCTCAAAAGAGAGGCCATTTATCCTAGACTTTCTTACTCGATTATTTATCATACCATGAAAGAACTTCGAGTTTTCGTCTCCTTCCAAAGCCCATTTAACTTTTTCTTTTTGCTTTAAATCTTGGATTTTACAGCTTTCCATTTCGGTAATATTCTTCAAAGTTGTAGCTCTTTCAATAATATCTTTGTTGGAGCATATATGGATATACTCCAAAAGTGATTTTTCACCCTACTGCTTCGGTAAAACTACCTTCGGCAAGCCCAATGGAGCGCCAAGCCGAAGCCATTTGCAGCTGACTAAGCTGACGACATCAAACCGCCAGTACAAGAAACGCCAAACGTGTCACGTGCTCAGCTGACATAAAGTACCTGACAGACGGCTAAAAGGACTGTACCACGTGGTACAGCAGAAAAGGTACTGGAGGTTTACCAATCGCCTGCTGGGTATTAAGGAGGTGCCGAAGGTGCTGCCTATGAACCGGATTCATCAAGGAAGGGAATATAGTGCGCCGAAAGAAGTAACAATCTATTATCCAAGGGATAATGGACCGAAGCACCAAGTAGTATAAATAGGTTCAGATCCATTCCAGGAAAAGGGATCTGAACCTTACACACACTAAATCAAGAACATTCTCCTTTAATGTTCTTGATTATTCCTTCATCTTCTTAAATACATTAACTTCTTGTAACCTTTAAACCCTAAATTCTTATCATGAATACTTACTCTCACGCCCGAGCCTTATCGGGGACACCTCCCCGATAAGCTTTAGGCGTTTGTTTCGTGTGACAGATTTTTAGTTAGAAGACATCTTTCGAAGATTGTTCGTAGTACAAGTCCCCGAGGATTTTTACTTCAACATTTGGCGCCATCCGTGGGACTCTATATTTAACGACAGTTGGAGCGAGAACATAGACACATGGATACCCCCAATCTTCAGGGATATCCACCCTTGTGCCCGCTGTTCAGCCATCAACCAACGTTGTAGAGCCACCCCGATCTCAACCACATCAGTCGACACCATACCAGCCGTTACCACACCAGTCAATGCCACCTCCGTCACCACCTTTACTGAACACCACGAGGCAGGCAATAGCCCCTCAGGGTGACAATAATGAAATTACACCGAAGTTTGTTATCAATAACTTTGGACGCCTACGAGGGCTGATGAACACCTATGTTCAAAGGGAAAGACAACGAGGGGTAGATATCGAACTCTCATACGGAGACGTCAACGAAACCAGCGCGACTAACGGATCGACCACCCCATCTCCGAGAAGAATGGGTCAAATGGGACGAAGGGAAGAACAGGTGAGTCCGTTGCAGGGGCGAAACCTCTTCGGAAGAACAGATCCTGTAGTTTTTACCCAAACGTCTGGCACAAGATTGAGCCAGAGAGGAGGCATCTTGCTCCCTCCGTCACAAGCAGGTTATATGCCTCAACAGTCCGCGCTACCACCTCCTAGAGTTTCCTTTGATCTACCTCCGGATGTTTTGGCATCACGATACACGCAAGGAACCACAATGCCACCTTTTCCAGCAGGGCATCCAGTTTCCTCAGAGTATAACCCTAATACTTGGGCCTTGCCTCCGGAGTATACCCGAACGTTGGCTGAGCAGTATGAAGCCGAAGACTTGGCAAGGCCTTACCATCGGCAGAGGGAAGCCAAGTTTGTAAAACGAATCACGGAATTCAAGTTTCCCCCTAAGATCAAGATGCCATCAAACGTGAAGATGTACGATGGGACCCACGACCCCGACGATCATCTTAGCATCTTTGCCGGAGCGGCCGAGGTAGAACAATGGTCCATGCCGGTATGGTGCCACATGTTCGTACAAACTTTGATAGGAGCAGCCAGATTGTGGTTTGATAGCCTCCAGCCGACAAGTGTCAACGGCTTTGAGGATTTGCAGCAGAAGTTTAGAGTTAACTTCATGCAACAGAAGAGATACGAGCGGGATCCTGTGGAAATACACAACATAAAGCAAAGAGAGGATGAAACTCTCCGAAGGTTCATGGAACGCTTCAATAGAGAAAGTTTGCAAATCAGAGGGACTACCGAAGGGATGAGGGTTTCAGGTTTCATGCACGCCATTCGAAACAAACAGCTCATCGAAAGACTAAATAACCAAATCCCTAGAACGGTAGAGGAGATGATGGAGAGGGTCCAAGACTTCATCAGGGGGAAAGAAGCAGCTTCCCTCGGAGAAGAGGGAGGCTCACGAAGGGTAGCAAGGGAAGATAGACGAAGCAACTGGAAGGGGGGGAGCAGGCGAGATATCCCCGTCTCACGGAACGAGAGGTCTCCCCCGAAGCTGAGGGCCATGGCTCCACACGTGCATCCTTACTCACCAGACGGCAGGCCCAAGAATATATTCCAGCTACTATCCAAAACTCCCTGTGAGATATACTCTACCGAACCCATCTGTCAAAAATTTCCTATACCCCCTCCCATGACAGGAAACCCAGAGAAGAAGAATGCAGATAGGTACTGCGAGTTCCATCAAGGCAGTGGTCACAACACCAACGATTGTTACCAACTCAAGAAGCACATAGAAGAAGCCGTACGCTCCGGACAGTTACGCCATCTCTTGACAGAGATACGGTCAGGATCTAGGCAGGGGGGGGGGGGGGGGAGAAATCCCCGACAAGATAACCGGAGCGGACAGAAGGGGAAGACCAAGGAGGTCCATATGGTCCGCGGGGAGTTAGATGAAAGAAGGAGAAGAAGACCGAAAGTCTTCAATTGGATGAATCAACCGATAGCTTTTCCGCCTTTGAGCGAGTATTGTCCTTCGCAAGACCCAATTGTTATTGAAGGAAGGTTCGGCAACTATCCGGTGCA
>CAJVGC010000589.1:51424985-51466654 GCA_910822075.1 Senecio squalidus | reverse complement strand
CAAGTGTTCTTTCGTTTTTTCGTAAACAAGTTTGATCGACCGTGCCTCTTGCTAAAACCCGTTGTTTATCAAGAAGTCAGAAAGCGTTCGGTACCAAGCTCTCGGGGCTGAGTGAAGACCATATAAGGCCTTGTTGAGTTTGAAAACGTGATCAGGAGTTCGTAATCCTCGAAGCCCGGGTGGCTGAGTGACATAAATGTCTTCACGTACTTTCACCATATAGGAACGCACTCTCACGTCGAGTTGGTAAACTTTGAAACGTTTGTGGGAAGCGAATGCGAGAGAACGAGTCGAATGGATTCCAAACTAGCAACAGGTGCGTAGACTTCATCGTAATCTAGACCTTCAACTTGTTCGAAACCTTGAACGACTAAACGAGCTTTATTCCTCACTATCTCGCCTTTATCATCTCTTTTGATCTTGTACACCCACTTTGTTTTCAAGATCTTTTCTCTTCTTGGAGGCTTAACCTTTTCCCACACGTGCAACTTTAGAAACTGTTGAAGTTCCTCTTGCATAGCTTCTACCCAGAACGGATCATCTAGTGCGATAATGACGTTCTTTGGATCTACTTGAGATAGAAAGCATGCTTCGAAAACTTCCAGAAGTGCGGGACTTGCTTCGTAATCCTCCAGGAATCCGGGACGTTTCTTTTCTCTAACCGATCTTCTCTGAGTAATGACATTTTCAGCCTCATTTTCTTCTCCAGCTACAATTACACCTTCAGCTTCATTTTCTTCTACACCTTCTTCCTGATTAACCACATTTTCCACGACTGGAGCTGGAATCTGACTTCGTGTCTGAAGTTCCCTTGATGTGGCTCTTACCGATAATATTCTCAGTACCGGATGAGTGGTGTGAATCCTTGACTGAGGGAATCCCATGTCATTGATTAAGCTGCTTCTAGAATTAGAGACGATCAACAGTAGGTTTAGTTAATAGGTTGACCAGTTTCGTTGACAGCAGGTTCCCTCTTCCGTCACTTTCTTCCTGAGGAATATGTCAAGCTGGCTGCTGAATCGACAAAAGTACTGTCTAGCATTCTGAATCATCATGCAGTTTCATGAGATTGATGATTCGGCTGAGTCGAGACTGTTGAATAGTTGGAAGCTCAATGACTAGATCCTGAATCGGAATCGGACAGATTAAGTGGTTGGAGATGCATTTTCACCTTGATCGTGAAACTGATGAAAGAAGGTATCGTCAAATTCTCCCCCTTGCATCCTGACCACTTCATTATCTTTAACTGGAATGACACACCATGATATCGAGATGAAGGACTGGAACACGATCATAATCAAAGAAGTGTTCTGGACCATCTCCCGGTGTTGATGGAGTATACCTGAAACAAGTAACCTCATAAGCTTCCTCGATCGTTCCCGTAGTCTTATCAAAAACCCGTTTACATGGAGAGTGTGCCGAATAGCCGAGAAAATAACCAGGATGAGACTTTTCACCAAACTTTGAAATTCTTTCCTTCGTGATCATGATCTCACAAGGACAACCGAAAGGTTCGAGAAACTGCAGATTCGGTTTTCTTTTGTTGATCAATTCGTAACTTGTCTTGTTGTGACGCTTGACCAAAGAAACCCGATTGAGAACATAGCACGCTGTGTTGACTGCTTCGGCCCAGAAAGAAACTGGCAGTTTAGAATCCGAAAGCATCGTACGAGCTGCTTCGATGAGAGTTCTGTTTTTCCTTTCTGCAATACCATTCTGCTGCGGAGTTCTAGGAGCGCTGTATTGATGAGTAATACCCTTCGATAAACAAAACAGCTCCATTGCGTTGTTCTTGAACTCCGTGCCATTATCACTCCGAATCGATCTGATCTTTAACTCGAGAAGAGTTTCTAGTCGAAGAAGGAGAAACTTTAGTCGTTCAGCCGTTTCATCCTTCTTCGCTAGGAAGAAAACCCATGAGAATCTCGAGTAGTCATCAGTAACTACCAAGCAGTAAGACTTTCCTCCTTTGCTCTTTACACTTACTGGACCGAAGAGATCCATATGAAGTAATTCCAGAGGAGCTGAGATAGAGTTCACGAGCTTTGAAGGATGCGATTTCTTGTGTTGTTTGCCCTTTACACATGAGATACATGAATCGTTCATCGCAAACTTCATGTTGGGAACTCCGGAGACTAGCTCATGCTTCACTAAGTAGTTCATTCTGCGAAAGTTGATGTGAGCCATACGTTTGTGCCACATAATCGACTCCCGTTCCGAGGCTTTAGACATCAAGCACAAATGCTCTTCACTTGATGAAACCTTGGACATGTCGAGACAGTAGATGTCGTTTACCCTCGGAGGCTCTAATCAATACCCAGGCTGGATCTATCACAAATCCCTCGCGAAGAATCAAACACTCCTTAGCTGTGAACAAAGTAGAGAACTTTCATCACAGACTTGCGAAACACTGAGTAGATTGTGCTTTAACTCTTTACAGTAGTTGACATCCTGAAGTCACCACACCGTTAGAGATATTTCCTTGACCCGTAATTGTGCCACCCTTTTCCCCAGCGAATAGGACATTTCCCCCATCAACAGCGAAGTAGTCATTGATTAGGTGGATATCTCCCGTCATGTGCCTTGAACAACCACTGTCGACAATCCAAATATTCTTGCCTCCAGTTCGCTTCGGTCGTCCCTGCACAAATAATAGAGGATCAGTTGGCAATGGGGACCCAAGCCGATACAGACTTGGGTCGTCCATTTTCATCGGGAATGATCACATCAACCTTGGTGTGTGTTTTCTGGTAATCAGTCGAGGTCGATGAGTCATCCCGATGTTTGGGTGACTTGAGATTTTCTTTAACAGTTTTGGTCAAGATTTGTTTAGGTCTGGTCTCGACTTGGACTGAAGAAGAATCAACTTTGGATTTGATCAGTCGATCCTTCTTTGGTGATGCTTTACGTTTCAAGATCAAACCTTGTAAACGTGGGCAGACCTTGGCAATATGTCCCTCATTTCGACAATAATAGCAGATTCTGGGATCATCTGAGATGTCCGTCCTGAATTGGAGAAGGTTTGAATCTTCTCTTTGGGGACTGCTTGTCGGGGAGCTACCTTGGTCTGAGGAATTGGTCTAGACACTTTGGGAGGTAACGTGTTAGGCTTAGAAGAAGAAGCCTTTCCCGTAGTGAAAATCTTTGTCATAGGGGTTTGGACGGTGAGAATAGGTTTGGTTTCTTCAACTTTCTCCTTACCCTTAGACTTAGACTTGTGAGACTTTGACTCAGATTCGGACTGCTTAAAAGTCCGTTTCTCTTCACGCACTTGAAGTTTTCAAACTTCTTATCCATCTTAGTGATAAGACGGCTCTCGAGGCGTTGAAAGACCTTTTCAAAAAGACTCTCTTGTTGGGCAGTTAAGTGGATGTCTTTTAGGTCATTAAGGTCTTTGGACTTATGGTCTGGACGTTCTAAAACGACTTTAGACTCATTTTCCTTAACACTTGCTTCTGGACCATTAACTTCAGCTTTTGGAGCTTCAGAGGTCTAAGAAGAGGACTGAGATAACTCTACGGACGCACCATCGACCGGGATCGGGGTGAAATGCTTTGGAGGTGGCATACTAGTATACCCCAATCCACCCTTGTCTTTGGTGTTTGTCCGCTGAGACTCGATCAATTGATTCAAAATTTCTTTTGAATTAGCAATTGCAGCTAACTTTGCATTCAGAGAATCAATTTCACTCTGTTTTTGAGCAACAGTTAGTTTTTTCGGCTGCAAGTGCATCGGAAAACTCTTTGATTTTAGAAACATGTCGTGTAATTAAGATTTTCAAATCCGAAATTTCAACCATTTTTTCTTTCTTAAAAAGATTTAAAGTTTTGTTTTCTTTGGTTAAAGCATCGTTACTTAATCTGAACATGTTAACTTCAGAGCTTAATTCTTTAGCCGATGTACTCCATACAGTGAGTTTGGTCTCAAGCTCACTGCAGTTAGTACATATAGCTGTGAAAGGATTGATATCTACCTCACGCTTTGGAGATGAAGCATCTGATGTAGAAGCCATAAGCGCAAAGTGTTCCGTTCTCTGAGCAATGTCTTCAAAAGCATTCCAGTCAACCCTATTATCGACAGCCATAAGTGCACTTGCGTCCTTTTCAGCATCTTGAATACGAAGATTTCGAGTAGCTGGACCCTGATAACCTCCCTGCTGATAGCTTCGACCTTGAGGAGGGGCTTGATAACCCTGGTGCTGTCGACCGTATCTATCTCCTTGGTCGTTTCTACGATCTTCTTGCGAGTGTTGACCGCATTCTCGAGCAAAATGACCATAGTTGTTGCACTTGTAGCATTTGACTTTCGACTTGTCAAATCCCATGCCGGTCTTTCGATCTCCTCCAATGTATTTCTTCCCAGTGCGATTGAGGAAGTTCTTAATTCTCCTGGTCATCATCGCCATATTCCAGCGGATGTCCATTTCCTCAATATCATCTGGATGGACTTGATCGTAGTCTTCCCCAGTCAAGACGGTATTTGCTATCCGTCCGTCGATAAGATCATCATAAGCAGTGAGAAAACATGACTGCAAGCGTTCATGTTCAGCATTCTGAGACCCAGATGCACTATACGCTGTCTCTTTTCCTCTGCCTTGAGACTTCAGGAGGGGAGCCGTTTCTTTACTCCTAAACGAACAAGTTCCACATGTAGGGCAAACAGAATCGGTTGAGCTTGATACAGATGAACTGATTTGAAAACTTGGAAAACTGGGAGATGGAGGCAAGTGACTTGAAGATGGAGGTACTTGTGTAGATGAGATATCCGAAAGGAAAGCAATTCCCGAATTGTCCCTTAGCACCTTCTGAGAGAACACGTTGCTACCATAAGCTCTCTCCTGCATCTCCAGATTAGCTATCCTTAGCTTGTCGATGAGATCTTCAAAATCATATTCTCGCAATTCGGGTTTATCCTTTAACAGCAACACACGTACTTCCCAATGCGATGGCAAACTATCCAAGAATCGTGTATTAGTCTGAAACTTGTTATATTCAACCTTTAATTCATACAGATCGTTTATCAATCGACAAAACCTAGAAATCAGCATGTCTAAAGTTTCATTTTCCCCACACTTGAAGTTATCGAACTGTCTCTTCAAGATGTCGGCTTTGATAGCTTTCATCGCTTCAGTTCCCCCGTATCTCTTCAAGATGGCATTCCAAAGATCATGGGGATTGTCGATCGTCCTGAATATTGCTCTCATTTCGTCAGTCAAGCAAAACTGAATAGATCCCAAGGCTTTCTGATTCTTGAGGAAAGCCGCTTTCTCGTTATCTGTATATGTAGTCGCAGCCCGATAAGTTCTAATACCGGTACCCGCATTAAGATCCGAGGGAGCTTCGTATCGTGTCAGAATGGGAGTCCACATGCTTGGATCGGTGCAAGCAACGTAGGTCCTGAAATTCATCATCCATTCCTCCACACTATGATTTGGATTGTACAGAGGAGGAACCTGAGGGTTTCGACTAGGTTCCATGTTGAATGAACTCGTGTTCATAGAAAGAGCCATGTCGAATACGAACCAATACCCAAAACAGCTACAAACGAATACCCAAGAAGTAGAAGACCAGAAAAAACCGATTAACACTGAAGAAGAATACCAAACCAAATCACAGAAACGATTCCCGAATACCCGAGCTTAACACTAATCTTCAAACGTCTTCACACGAATCTTCACAAACAGAACCCGTAGAATCAGCAAGAAAGACCAGAGAATCCAACCTAACACCTACCTAATGTTTCTGACGAAAATCGGGCAGAGTAACGGCTAGAAGAACGAAGTAAACGAACGTCTTCAGTGAACAGTTACGTGCACGTAACTCCCAGTTACGTGGCGTAACTATGTGGAGTAACTATCTTCGAGTAACTATCTTCGAGTAACTATCTTCAAAAACACGTAACTGTCACGTAAGTGTCTTCAGAAGCACGTAACTGACTTCAGAGCACGTAACTGACTTCAGGAGCACGTAACTGTACGTAACTGTTAGATACGTGCGTAACTGTGCAGTTACGCGCCGTAACTGTTTCTTGACAGTTACTCTAGCTGAGAATTTCCTTCCGACCGTCGAAAACGAAGAAAAACACAAAACTAGAAACCCATCTTCTGCAGATATCAAGAATACCCAACTGTAAACACAATATCTGAAACCCGAGACCAAACTACGGCTAGAAATGCCTAGATCTAAAAAATCCGAAATAAAGTACACTTTTCCCAAATCTTAGATCTAGCCTAAATCAGCCCCAAACTTCACCAAAAAGATTCAAAGACCTCTATAACAAGTATAGAGGCTCTGATACCACTTGATTGTCGCCTATTTCACGATCTCTTTGAACCCTAATACCAAACTAATTGCGGAATAAGTAGTTTGTAAGTAAATATGGTGAAGAACAGCAGAGATAACCAAATGAATGATACTATTAAACTTACGTATTTGATTACAAACACGAATAGTATCTAAACACTCGATTACAAGACTTTAACACACAAGAACTCACAGTTACGCTCTCAAGACCTTGCTCACGTAACTATTCGCCGATGTGACAGCTCTGACAACTTTCAACAACCACATTTATGATCCCGAGGATGCTATTTATAGCTGACCCGAAACCCTAAACAGTTACGCGCGTAACTCCTTAGTTACGCGAGAGTAACTGTTAGTTACTCTCCGTAACTTAGTTACTCTAAGTAACTGTTTACGTAAATGCGTATTGGACTTTACAACTCGATCTAATTACATTCTAACTCGACGACACATTCAAATGAATACAACTACAGACAATAATGCTCCAACAGATTACAACTTTTAAAACATTGTTTTTGTGATTTAACCACAACCTATAAGACTGGAGATGTCAAACCGGGTTTGAAAACCGAACCGGGTTTGAAAACCGAACCGGTTTTTCAAACGTGAAACTATAGTTACGTTAGTGAAACTGAGATCAGTTCCTCTATTTTGTCAAATAACGGCTATAAACAACTGTAGTTACGCCAACGTAACTGTAGTTACGCTAGCGTAACTATAGTTACGTTAGCGAAACTGATATCAGTTTCTCTATTTTGTCAAATAACGGCTATAAACATTTTTCCAACGGCTAGATGCTTAAACCGGTTTGGGATAAACCGGTCTCAACCCGGTCCCTTTGCTTAATATCCAAACCCGCGGTTTGGGTCAAAACCGAACCGGTTTTGGTCAAACCCGGTTTTTGGACCGGTTTCGGTTTTCGGGTTTTTTTCGGTTTCGGTTTCAGTTTTTTTCGACACAACTATATAAGACTGTTGTTATCAAGACTCTTATAAAATATTTATTTTTGAACTTCTTTACCCGATGAATTAAAGAGTGTATTATTTTTTCCACAATAATTTTTTAATGAATTTTCAATGCCATGCACTTTAAAATGTCCTTTAACATAAGTCAACATATCCGGGATTTAAAATATGGCCATTTAATTGCCGACCAGTTTGATCTGTATGTCAAAACATTATTCGAAACTCTTCTACCGCCAAATTGGGGGATCATATGAATATATAGACATTGTATTGTATCATTGTTTATTAGTGTAGTATAGAGTCGAATATATGTTAACCCCATATAAACCCATTACTCTTTTGGGCTAAGATTTCTTTATTTTGTGAATATTTCTTATTTATAAGAGCATCATTTATGAAAATAAATTATATCTCATAGTTTATTCAATAGTTTTCTATGATATCATTTAACAACATTTGTTAATTAGTGCATATCATCGATCATCCTTTCTAGTAAACTCATCGCACCCATTTTTATTTTCTAGGTGAATATTTATCGATTGTGGAACTTTAGTCTTTGTGCTTTTGAGAGATACTTTATATTTTATAAAAATAAGCGTTTATTACGGGGTATTTTTAAGACATTTGTTGGTTAAATAAACATAATTTTAATTTTATGAAAAGTGTAAGAAAGGACACGTGATTGTAAGAAAGGACACGTGAAACTTGCGAATTAATGTAGTAAAACGAGTGAGAAACCACCTTGGCCATGTGGCATCGATGCCTATGCCAAACAAGTCTTTTTCTAACTTTAATGCAAATACATTCTATGTCATCTAGACCCTTATATTATGTACAACCGACATTTTCATCTTTTACTTTGCTTATTTGTCCAAGTTTAAATAACCAAAATTCCATAAAAAGTCTGGCTAAGCACATATAAATTTCCATAAAGTACATATAAAATGATCATAAAGTTTAACAATGTACACACATCTTATAAATAATGATTGAACTTATTTTGCTTTTAACAATGAACAGGTACCGCCTCCGCTGACGTCATGGACCTACGAATGTGCGTAAAAGTGTTTGGGTTTAATTTCGTACTCAAGCGTTTGCATGGACCACATGTCAAGGTAAATTTACCCAACATCGTATATTCTTAGTAGAATGAATATGAATGTACATTGGAATATGTACTTTAGTCAATAGTTGTCATCTAATAAAAAAATTTACTCAAAAAAAGAGTGATCTCCACTCAGATGTAGAATGCGTGCACTAGTATATAGAGAATATAAGGTACTAAACCCAAATACTAGAGACTCCAACAAAGCAACATAATTGACCAAGAACCGATGCATTCAATAAAACATTTAGTAGACACGTATCTAGTAAATTTACCTTATGAGAAAATGCTTATTAATTACCTTATATGTCCTTTAACAATTTTTAGAAGCTCTCCCACCACTTCATTTAAACACAAACTTATATAGCCAAACAAGATATCGGGCAAAATTACATGTTAGGGTATTTAAACAACTCATTATACATGGATATATTATTTAACAATCTTTAATACAAGAAAAAAAAAAGTTTAACAGCATTTTTGTTTTATTCATATTTTCTTTATATTTGTTATATCGATAGAATATTGTCACACACTTCCAATGCTAATGTAAAACAAGATTAGTGTAAAGTAATATAATCTATAGAAAAACTCTCATTCTTTAATCATCCACAATAAAGGGACGTATTTGTACATTTTTCTTATTTGAGGTATCAAGATTGTATATATTGAAAGAAAACTGTCATTCTTTCGGACAAAAAGAGGAGCCTCCGCGAGCTAACCACGCTACAATTATAGATCCTCTGGGCCCAGTTTTGAAAGTTAATAACCAACAGAATCTATATATTAAACGACCCAAAACCAATTAAAAAAATATAAGTTTGCATGCATGGCTAACCGTCGAAGAAGAAACTCATCTCCCCAAAATGACAACCCTCCTCCTCCTCCTTCAACTGCCTCCGGCAGCTCCTCCACTCGACACCCAGTTTACCACGGCATTCGGATGCGTGCTTGTAAATGGGTGTCTGAAATTCGTGAACCAAACAAGACCACCCGTATATGGCTAGGCACTTATCCTACACCAGAAATGGCTGCTGCCGCTTACGATGTAGCTGCATTGGCTCTCAAAGGTGAGTATGCGATACTAAACTTTCCTGACTCTATTCTCTCTATTACACTTCCCGAGAATCCTACGCCTGATGACATTCGTGCTGCTGCAGCTAGGGCAGCCGCGGCTCGAGCTCCCACTAATGATAGTGGAGGTGAGAGTTCTTTGACGGTTGCACCAATCCATCCTCGAGAATATGTGGATGACGAAGCGTTATTTGGTATGCCAAATATGTTGTCGGACATGGCGCAGGGAATGATGTTAAGCCCACCGAGAATGAACTAAGCTATCCTCCACCCGATGATGATGGGAGTTCGTATTCTTCGTATTATTCCGGTGGTGGGAATCTATGGGACTAATGAGAAAAAGCTTGGCATATTTATCAACCGGTATGCATGAACTATGATTCCGACAATGTTCGTGCGCTTGTAATTTTCGTTATTTTTAAGTGTGCCTTTTTTTTAATCTCCAAATCTTCGGTTAAAAAACAACTACGAAGAATGGGGTTTTCTGGGTGAATATTACTCACCATGTGCTATTAAGGGTTGCACATTTTAGTTATCTTTAACGTAAACTTTATGCAAGTTCAAAATATGTAAGTTATGTAAAATAGTCGACTTATATATCGTGTTTATGTCTTTTGTGTTATAATAAAAAGGCCGGTTGATTTTACATAAGTTGTTTGGTGTTATTAGATATTGTTCCAATTTAATTTTGAATGATTTGTTATGTTCCACACTAGTTTTTGTTATACATCAATTCTTAATTGTTTCACATTAATTTCACAAATAGAATTTGTATTAAACTTGTATTGATATTTTTTTCTTGTGGCCTTGTGAGTAGGGGTGTACACAAAACCGTTAAACATGACCAAATTGGCTGAACCAGTTTATATGGTTCGGCTTGGCCGATTTTAAAAAGTGAAATACGGTCGGCCGATTTATAAAAGTTGAAAACCGGTTCATCTTGTTCGGTTTGCGGTTTGAAGCTAGTGAAAACTGGCCGATAAAGAACCGGCCGTATATATATTTTATAATATTATTTTGATTTATTATAAATAAAATAGGTTATAACCATTAATAAACTTATATTTTGTAAGTTAAATATGCTTGGACACATAATATATAAGTCCAATATTTGTTTTTGTTAAATATTAAAAAAATATAATACTTTAAAGTTTAAACTGTATATTATTAGATAAGTTTTGAAAATGATATTTTAAAATTATTTAGTTTATTTAGATAAATACTTTTTAATTTAAGATTTGCTTTACATTTAACCAAAAAAAATACTTTTAATGGATAAAGTTGATTAAGAAAAAGAAAAAATAAAACAAAACCGCCCAAGCCGCAAAACCGGCCGAACCGATCTGGATTGAACCAGTTTGGCCGGTCCGGCCGAGCCAACCAAACTGATCAGTCCTGTTTGCATTTTCACGAAACCATATAATCGGATCCAGTCCGTATTTTTTGTCAAAAACCGGTCGAACCGGATCGTGTACATCCCTACTTACAGGTCTGTATTAATAGCGATTAGAAGTAGCACACTTGAGTATTATTCTCTTGTATATGATTAACTACAATACTTTGTTGATACTTTTGTTGAACAAAATAAAAACCAAGGCATATTATAAAATCTTCAACATTACCTTAAAAAGGCATGTATTTCTTTTTAATTACTTATTTTGTTCTTATTTCATGCAACTTTTAATGAATTTATCATATACCATAACTAGATTATTGTCCCGCGATAACGTGAACATATATAAAAATTGAATTATAAATGTTATGTTTATGTAGATTTTAAGTTATTATGAAAAGACAATGTTATACGAATAATAACATATATACCTTTACGTTTATACACATGTTGTTTATAATTATAATAGCATATACACCTTTATGTTTATACACATGTTTTGTTATTTTTTATTATGATATTTTTAAATAACAATAATGTTATTATCTATTGTAAGATAGGAATTAAAGAAAGAATGTTATTATCTATTGTAAGAGGATGTAAAATGAAAGTATTATTTGATGACATCATCAATTTAATCTAACGGTTGAAATAAAAAATGTTAACTCATCCAAGGGCCCTTACTTCGCTATGTGGCATTTAAGGCCTCTCTTTTATTATATATTAAAGATTAAAGATACGTACGTGGCTAAATTACAAAAAAATGACGAGAGTAAAATTTTAGCCTAAAACATATTGAATGTACAAATCAATAAGAAACAAGGCATGCATGTAATTAGATATTGTGATAGTAAATAATTAAGGAAATTATATGTAACCGTAAATTAATAAAAATAACCAAATTTAAAATTTATCATTTAAATATCAATTACATTTAAGATTAATTTTCAAAAAAAGTTAAACCTTTGAATATCTAGTTCTAGTAGTTGATAACGATTAAGTTATCATAATAAAATGATATACTAAAATATACCTATATAAAAACTATAATAATAATATTATATATTCCTTCTTTAAACTAATTCTAAAGTTAATAATTTAGTACGAGACATGTTAAAACCACAAAATGTGCACTTATAAGTGACAACCTGTAAAATTTGGCATCAATAAATTTATGACGTGTGTCCTTTTCTAACATTATTATATAGCATTATATTATCTTATAATCAAACTCACTTATCAAAGGGGCCATATATGTACTATTTCTTTTCATAATAGATGCTGTCAATAATTTGATTAACACATTTTCCACATCTAGCAAATTTTGCTTTTTCTATAAATAGTGAATCCGCGAACTAGCCACGGTCAATAATGGTTTCGGACAAAGTCCCACTGTTGAGCCACTTATAAGTAACATTATGTTTATATATTGAAAACTTATATAAAATACACGTTTTATTTATTAAAATGATAAAAGTTTAGATAAAACAAAAATATATAACTTTTATATGAAAAGTGTTATAAAATTGTTGTGAAATCCATGTTTTCTTCAAATATTCAATATGGTTTTGATTAATAATATATTTGGTTCGAAAATCATTGAAAAATATTAAGTTTTGAAACTTAAAATAAACTAAAACTTACTTGAAATTGAAGAAAACGTATTTGATGATGATGGTGAATGGAACTCTTCAATAAAATTTGGATTTCTTGATAAAAATGGTGGGTTTTAGATGATTTAGAGAGAAAAGTGTGTGTGTTTGTGTGTGTTTTCTAGAGAGAGAATGAAAATGGAGAAATGGTGTGTATGTGTGTGTAGATGATTTTTGTATGTAATAGAGAATAAGACAAAAAAGTATGGTGATAAAAACAATGTAGGCCTAATAAGACAAAAAGGTTGGTGAGATTCTTTAAGAACCAATTTTGTAATAAAAATCCCATAGGACTAAAATTGTAATAAAAATCTTGAGGACTAAAATTGTAATACTTTTTAACGTAAGTTTTAATCGTTATAAATAAGGCATAAAACATCCTAACTTATATTAAGAGCATACTAGACCTAAACTAATGGCACTTAGACTAAACGTTTCCGGCACAAAGATCCGAAAAACCAAATACTAATAATACCCGACAAAACGTAACCATGCATAAACGCGTATAAATAACGAATGAGACCCGATAAACGCAAAATCAATAAAAATAGGGTCAAAACATGAGTATAAATAAATAAAACGAATACGGGAAAGTTAGAGTTATACATAGAAATTCGCGGATGTCACGTAAATATTTATTTTTTATGGATTGTGTTTGGGGTGAGAGAAAAAGTATTATACTTTATTTAAATTAAAACATACAATACATTAGATTAGATTAATTGTAGTATTTCTCTTAGTAATTTAATCTTTTAAGAATCAAGTCCACTCTAGATAAGAATATATAAATCCAAATTCTTTAAGAAATTCCAATTCTTAACTAGATGATGCCTTATGAAACAGCGGTTCTTCTGTTTCTCGGGCCAAATACTAAACTGGGCCAGAATATCGAAATGGGCCAACAAAAGGTTGAGTGTTAATGTTGCCTCTATACCCAAATTTCTTGATGGGTTATAAGGCCCGATCAAGATTTTGAGAGATTGGATTAATCTTGGCTCTCCGAATTTAATGTCACTCACATTTGACATACGTTTTACATCATCGATAACTATACCTTAATGATATGATTGAGACAGAAATACAACTCATAATATGTTGTACTTTAGATAAGTGATACCATAAATATAGTATAGCTATTGATTAAGGTACATAACAAACAAAACATATATAAATAATTAAACCATAATTTAAAAGTTGCTACGAACGCTCATATCTAAACTGACTAGTTTAAACGATAAATAAGGCATCATAGCATTTTATTGTTACATATAAACCATGTCTTTTATTCACATTGTTTTTGCTAGGCTCGAGCCCGAGAATTGAAAATGTGAATAACAAAAAAGAAAGCATGTTGATGATTCACCAAATTAGCCAAAAATGACTTGACCAAAACGAATAATCTTATCATATGTTATCTCGTCTTTCGGAAACTTTTTTGATCCGGATAAAGTATCTATGAAAAATATATTTTATAAAAACCAAAATTTCTATAGCTTCATTCAAATATATTTGTATTTTCGTTATTTGGATTATAGTAAATGAGGTGACCATTAAACTTAAAAAAATAACCTGTAATGAAACATATGATAATAGTTTGATGATCCATATGAAAATTTGCAATGGCATAAAAGTATTATTTTAAAAGTTGTTGGTTGATTATCCCAATAATTCTGCATGTAATACAGGCGCCGCCTGACTTCTTATTCTAGTACTCCCACTCCCACTCCCACCATGGTCTTTGTTTTCAAAATGATTGCAGTTTTAAGTTTTTTCTTTTGGGGTATATTTGTATTAGATGGTGGTGTGGTTGTGAACAATGGATAGATAAGATCTCATCTCATCAAGTTATATTAAGAGTCTTTGAAATTGTATGGTAAAAGATTATAATTTTTTTTTCAAAGTTTCTAGTTTATTCTCTAATTCAAACTAGAATTTGGGAAGATGTTCTCGTTTTTTTTTTTTTTTTGTAAAGTTGTTGTTTTTATGTTTTCAGTCATTCCGTTTATGTTCATTATGTTTGTTTGCAAGTTTACGTGAAAGTATTTTGTCGATAAGTGAAACATCAAGAAGAATGTAGTCAACTTATTATTTGAGCAAGTGTACGTGACCACTAGCTAGATCATTTGTGATTGACGAAAATATAAGGACTACTAATGGGATCAAAACAAAAGGAATTGTTAAGAGTGGCCATAAAATGTCATATGTATCTAGATCGTACCGAAGACGTATGCGACGGGAAGAATCACATTTGGAAATGTTGATGACTTAACATCTATGGGTAATGATAAATACAAGTGGAATCATCTGTTAATCCAAACGTTTGTAACTAAACTTTCAAGGATGTGTGTATGTGAATTAATAACTTTATTTAAGAAGAAAAAACTATGGTCATCAAAACTTAAATAAAATGGACTGATATGACTTTATTGATTTAGTTTGCAATGTCTATTATTGATTTAGAAAAGAAAACAATTTTGTAAATATACTGGTGCATCTGTTTTCAAATTAATATTAATTTATTAAGGGCCTGTTTGTTTAGTGGTTTTTATCAACATGGAATAGGTTTTATTGTCATACTAATCGTTTGGTTGATATTAGAAAGCTAAGTTTTTGGATTTCAAAGTAAAAGATCTAAACCTCACCATTTTGATGGTTTTTTACTTTTTTACATTTTAGGTGGCCCATACATAGTAATCTCTATCTCTACATCTCTCCAATTTCAAATTTAAAATAATATATTTAATTACTAATTTATATAATTTTATTATATAAAATAAATATGTTTTTAAATAACTATTCATCCAAATTTTTATCAATTACTTTCAAACCTATACCAATTACAAAACCTCTATAAAAACCAAACGCACCCTAACACTTTGTTATGTTGATTTGAATTGTGTTTTGGGAACATTCAATAAATTAATATATAAACAAATAAAAGAAAGGAAAAGACGAAAAAACCACTAGTTAAAAAAGTAAAAAATAAATACTATATTATATGAGAAATGATAAAAAAAGACTAATTATGTAAGCCTAAAATTTAGCCTAAAAATCTCAACCAAACACTTGTCATTTATCTTAAAAATGCGGCCAATTGTTTCGTAATTTCATATATACCCTTACAAATTAATTAAATTTCCCTCCTTTTGTTTTCTACTTTTCCACCTTAAAAACACAAGACAATATATATATATATATATATATATATATATACATATATATATATATATATATATATATATAGGGTGAGGTTCAATAGGGATCCCTTTTTTTCTAGAGATCCAGGGATCACCTTTAGAGCCACACAATTTCATTAATAGATCAAACCCACGGAGGGGGTATTTTAGTTATATTGAAAAAATATTTAAAAAGGTCACGCGCCCCTATGTGTAATTGTTTCCACCTCCAGTGAGCTATCATCAAGATCTCAAAAATCAACTAATTTTATCCCCCAATTTCTTTTTCATTCATCATCATTTCTTCAATTTATTTACTCAATTTCAGGTGAATTTCATTCTTTCTGCCTTCATTTTCCTTTTACCTAATTTAATTTTAACTAGATCGATTCAATTTTGTATCTTTTTTGTGTGTTTTCATTTTCCCATGACCCGAACAAACCGCCCTATCTTCGATCCTGGTCCATTCACAAATATCTTGTAATCTCCGTCATATCGCCGCCGTAGAATCACAACTCCGGTGATGACGTTATCAGAAGACGAAGATGAAAGTCTCGCCAATTTCCTGGAATCTGAAGTCCTATCGGAAATCTCCGATCAGGTAATTTCAACATCTAATTTGTTTTAGTTTGTTTAATTGTATCTAGATCTGAAAATTTGAGTGAATTTTAGGAAGAGAAAGATGAAGGTGAACCTGATCGGAAAAAGGTGCAACACAGATTCATTACGCCAACTCAGATTCAGAGACAAGCTCTACCGCTTCTATTCACTGGACGTGATTCTATTCTTCATGCCCAGGTCAATACAAAAATCACTCACAATCTTTGTGTTTTGTTTATTTATTTGTGTTTTGTCTACAGACTGGTTCAGGGAAATAGTGTCTTAAATGATCAAATACTATGACATGAATGCTATGATTTGTTTAATTATTTTAAGGTTTGGCTATAATCTGGTATACTTGAGTTGCTCTTTCGTTACCATATTTCGTTACTATTTGATTTTATCTAAATAACAAGTCCCCTTGGCACGAAGAGGTTAACGTGGGCCAGATCCTGAAAGAAAAAAGAAGGCAAATTCTGAATACAATGAAGTTTATTTTCAGTAGTCAATGTAATAAGTAACTCCATTGGACCTTTTCACAAGACGTACTTTTATCTTTTAAAACTTGTGGTTATTATTAAGCACCTAATATTTAGGATTTTTTTGAACATTCAATAAATAATAAAAAAAAAATCTAATTTATTTTATATATTTACTATTGGACCATTTAAAGGAAGATTAAATGAAGAATCTGATTAGGCTATCGAACACTTAAACGAAGGATTGAGGGTTCGAATCTCCCCAAAGTATTTATGGATGTCTTGTTTAATAAAATCACATGTGATTTTATTAATAATGTGCCTTAGTATGTTGATGTAAAATGTCACAAAAATGTTTAGTAATCACCTGTGATTTTATTAATAATGTGCCTTAGTATGTTGATGTAAAATGTCACAAAAATGTTTAGTAATCACCTGTGATTTTATTAATAATGTTCCTTAGTATGTTGATATAAAATGTCACAAAATGTTTAGTAATCACATGTGATTTTATTAAATTAAGTCACTAAATATCTTATATGTAATTTTGTAGTCAACAAATTGTAAAGGAAAATCACCTGTGATTTAGTGCCTTAATATCTTAATACATTTAAGGTTCTTAATTTAGTGCCTTAGTACCTTGATGTAAATGTCTATTAATCAACTGTGATTGTATTAATTTAGTGTCTTATATGTTGAGGTAAAATATCATCAAAATGTTTAGTAATCACCTGTGATTTTATTAATAATTTTCTTTAGTATGTTGATGTAAAATGTCACCAAATGCTTATTAAATCACCTGTGATTATATAGTTTTTACATTAAGAAACTTTTTATTATTTAATGTCTTAGTATGTTGATGTAAACTGTCACCAAATGTTTAGTAATCACCTGTGATTTTATTAATAATGTGCCTTAGTATGTTGATGTAAAATGTCACAAAAATGTTTAGTAATCACCTGTGATTTTATTAATAATGTTCCTTAGTATGTTGATGTAAAATGTCACAAAAATGTTTAGTAATCACCTGTGATTTTTTTAATAATGTGCCTTAGTATGTTGATGTAAAATGTCACAAAAATGTTTAGTAATCACCTGTGATTTTATTAATAATGTTCCTTAGTATGTTGATGTAAAATGTCACAAAATGTTTAGTAATCACTTGTGATTTTATTAATAATGTGCCTTAGATTGTAATATTAACAATCAATTGTAGATGATGACGCTAATTTCAAAAGAAGCTATTGAAGAAAGAGGGAATTCAACAACCAACAATAATTTAATATGTTACTTTACTAGTTGAATTTTATTTGAAATTAGTAGACAAATATTTTGTTTGAGAATACTTTCGGTTTGGTGTATTTTCTTTGAACAATAACTATGTCACATGTGATTTTATTAAATTAAGTCACTAAATATCTTAAATGTAATTTTGTAGTCAACAAATTGTAAAGGAAAATCACCTGTGATTTAGTGCCTTAATACCTTAATACATTTAAGGTTCTTAATTTAGTGCCTTAGTAACTTGATGTAAATGTCTATTAATCATCTGTGATTGTATTAATTTAGTGCCTTATATATTGATGTAAAATATCATCAAAATGTTTAGTAATCACCTGTGATTTTAGTAATAATTTTCTTTAGTATGTTGATGTAAAATGTCACCAAATGCTTATTTAATCACCTGTGATTATATAGTTTTTACATTAAGAAACTATTTATTATTTAATGTCTTAGTATGTTGATGTAAAATGTCACCAAATGTTTAGTAATCACCTGTGATTTGCTTTTTAAAATCATAAACCCTACATATTCTAATTTACAACCCAATAAAATAAATGATTTGCTTTTTAAAATGATTTAATGATATTTCAACTTTTAAAGAGAGAGAAAGTATGAAAAGGTGACATTTCAACTTTTACAGAGAGAGAAATGTCACCTTTTCATACTTTTACAGAAAGAGAAACTTGGTAAATGTGACACAAAAGCAAAAAGACAAAAAGACAAAAGTCAAAGGAAAAGCGCGTGTGAGTAAAAAAAAGGAAAAAGGTAAAAAGACTTTTTTGCCCCTCCGTGTTTTTTCCTTACAAATCATTTAAACCCAACTTTTAATCTCAGCCACAAATTTTAGATGATCTTGTGGCTGAGAAGGTGATCCCTGGATCTCTAGCAAAAAAGAGATCCCTATTGAACCTCAATCTATATATATATATATATATATATATATATATATATATATATATATATATATATATATATATATATATATATATAGGGGGGGGGTTCAATAGAGATCCTCTTTTTGCTAGAGATCCAGAGATCACATTCATAGCCACACAAATTCATTAATCCATCAAACACACGGAGGGGTAATATGGTCTTTTTACCTTTTTATTTCTTTTAACTCCACGCGCCCCTAAAAGACTCTCACACACACACACACATTGTATTAATTTAGCACTCATCTCCATCACTTTCTTCATCACCAGGCTCTTAACTCCATTCTCCGCCGTCGATCGATTCGAATCCAACGGTGATCCTTTCTCCGGCGACGGCGGTGTAATACGGTGGCCTAGCCGTGGATATGGATCGTATATTGATTTTAAGATCTATGTTTACGATGAAAATGAAATTGATGGAATTAAAATGTTGTTGTATGGAAGAGACGGTAAGATCTCGCCGGAATCGTGTGTTAAAGGACAGTGGGGAACTCAGGTGAGCTGATTTTGAGTTTTTAAGCTTACGACGTCGTTTTAAGGAATTTGAATTAAATTGATTTGTTTTTGTTCTGATTTTGTTATTTGATTTGTTGCTGTTAAATTGAAATCATACTTTGATTTATGGCTTATTCACTGTTCCTCTTTGCTAAACCTTGTCTTTAGTCTGCTTATATGTTTTAGTCTAATGATTCACCTCTGTTGGTTTTCTTCAAATGCTAAAGGCGACTTCTGTTAATGCTAGAAAATTTATGTGTCAAGGGTGTGCAACTGGGATACAATTAGGCATCTGAATACTGTATCATAAAGATTTATTAATTACTGTTTTACTACCCAACTGTAGCTGGATGTGAAAACTAAACGTTAATTGTTTTTTTATGTGTGCTTAATTGGTGGTTTTCTTAGTTGTAAATTTGTTTGTTTATTGTTGGAAAGCATGTGAAGCCATTGACATTCAACACACTTTTTCATACTCTCAGCTCAGCTGTCACATGTGATTTATACCTTATATGCCAAACTTTATAAACTAGCAAAAACATAATTGTTTTGACATGTAAGATTGAACTATGTTTCATTTTTAAAACTTCAATCTATTAGATTCTTATTATGTTTAGTTTGTCACAAAATCTATAGTAATCACCTGTGATTGTATTAATTTAGTGCCTTAAATGTCATAAAAAATGTTTAGTAATCACTTGTGATTCTAAAGTTTTTACATTAAGAACTGTTTATAATTTAGTGGCTTAGTACCTTGATGTAAAATGTCACCAAAATGTTTAGTAATCACCTAGTAATCACCTGTGATTTTATTAATAATGTGCCTTAGTATGTTGATGTAAAATGTCACAAAAATGTTTAGTAATCACCTGTGATTTTATTAATAATGTGCCTTAGTATGTTGATGTAAAATGTCACAAAAATGTTTAGTAATCACCTGTGATTTTATTAATAATGTTCCTTAGTATGTTGATGTAAAATGTCACAAAAATGTTTAGTAATCACTTGTGATTTTATTAATAATGTGCCTTAGTATGTTGATGTAAAATGTCACAAAAATGTTTAGTAATCACCTATGATTTTATTAATAATGTTCCTTAGTATGTTGATGTAAAATGTCACAAAAATGTTTAGTAATCACCTGTGATTTTTTTAATAATGTGCCTTAGTATGTTGATGTAAAATGTCACAAAAATGTTTAGTAATCACCTGTGATTTTATTAATAATGTTCCTTAGTATGTTGATGTAAAATGTCACAAAATGTTTAATAATCACTTGTGATTTTATTAATAATGTGCCTTAGATTGTAATATTAACAATCAATTGTAGATGATGACGCTAATTTCAAAAGAAGCTATTGAAGAAAGAGGGAATTCAACAACCAACAATAATTTAATATGTTACTTTACTAGTTGAATTTTATTTGAAATGAGTAGACAAATATTTTGTTTGAGAATACTTTCGGTTTGGTGTATTTTCTTTGAACAATAACTATGTCACATGTGATTTTATTAAATTAAGTCACTAAATATCTTAAATGTAATTTTGTAGTCAACAAATTGTAAAGGAAAATCACCTGTGATTTAGTGCCTTAATACCTTAATACATTTAAGGTTCTTAATTTAGTGTCTTAGTACCTTGATGTAGAATTTCATCAAATGTCTAGTAATCACCTGTGATTGTATTAATTTAGTGCCTTATATGTTGATGTAAAATGTCATCAAAATGTTTAGTAATCACCTGTGATTTTATTAATAATTTTCTTTAGTATGTTGATGTAAAATGTCACCAAATGCTTATTTAATCACCTGTGATTATGTAGTTTTTACATTGAGAAACTGTTTATTATTTAATGTCTTAGTATGTTGATGTAAAATGTCACCAAATGTTTATTTAATCACCTGTGATTATGTAGTTTTTACATTAAGAAACTGTTTATAATTTAGTGCCTTAGTTATTTGATGTAAAATGTAACCAAATGTCTAGTAATCACCTGTGATTTGCTTTTTAAAATCATAAACCCTACATATTCTAATTTACAACCCAATAAAATAAATGATTTGCTTTTTAAAATATATTTCAACTTTTAAAGAGAGAGAAAGTATGAAAAGGTGACATTTCAACTTTTACAGAGAGAGAAATGTCACCTTTTCATACTTTTAAAGAGAGAGAAAGTATGAAAAGGTGACACAAAAGCAAAAAGACAAAAAGACAAAAGTGAGGAAAAGCGCGTGGGAGTAAAAAAAAAAAAGGAAAAAGGTAAAAAGACCATATTACCCCTCCGTGTCTTTTCCTTATAAATTCATTAAAGTCAACTTTTAATCTCAGCCACACAATTTAGGTGATCTTGTGGCTGAGAAGGGGATCCCTGGATCTCTAGCAAAAAAGGGATCCCTATTGAACCCCAATCTATATATATATATATATATATATATATATATATATATATATATATATATATATATGGACTTCCATTATTGTCGTAATCAAAGTAAAACCAAGGTACATTTGTAAACTACTTTTATTTATCGAAAAGTAAAACCAACATTATTGCATAAAACCAATAAAAATATAATAAGCAGATAAACTCATTTATTTGTTTAAGTATTTAGAGTTCGTTAATCGCTCAATACTAACTCTAACAATTTACAATAAGCCGTCTAAGCCGACGACTCGGTTTGACTCGGACGGATCGGGTCGATATAAAAAATTATTATTATTATTATTATTATTTTAAGGGGATAATAATAACTTTTTTTTTAAGAAATAGTATTTACTTTTATATCATTTTTTTTTTGTTTTTTTCTTTTCGTTTATGTTTTTTGGAATAAGGTTTTAATTTGATATATACTCTGTTTTTCCCTTTATTAGAGTTTTCTATAGGTTTTTTTTTTTCGCTTTTTGTTTTATTCAAAGAATAAAGGAGGCCACGCTCGTCTTAACGTTCATATAACCCTCTCTTTATCAGTGTAATATGATTTAACCAATTGAAATAAGTATATATAGTGTATTCTATGCACTAGCAATGTAAGTATATTCTACTAAATATTTAAAATGCTTGATTGTTCGACATCCGGTTCATATAATACCTAAAGAAATGATAAATCATTAAATTAGTAAATCACAAACGACCTTTTCATTTTAGCTAAACATGTCCCACATATAAAATTGATTTTAAGTTAGAGAATACATAGTCTCGATAACCTTTTAAGATGAAAAAAAAAAAAGTTAAATTATTTCATTAATTTTTAAGGGTATATTAGGAATTAGAAAAAATTTGGTTGTATTTTTTAGATGGATGACAAGTGTCTTGTTTATCATATTACTAGATTATTGTCCCGCGATAGCGCGGAAAAAAATAAAAATTGAATCATAAATTTTATGTTTATGTAGATTTTAATTTATTATGAGAAAATAGTGTTGTACGTATAACACACACACATATATATATATATATATATATATATATATATATATATATATATATATATATATATATATATATATATATATATATATATATATATATATATATATATAGGGGATATATACTTTTTACGTTTATACACATGTTGTTTATAGTTATAATAACATAATAACATATACACATTTATTTTTATACACATGTTTTGATATTTTGTATTAGGAGATTTTAGAATAATAATAAGCTAAATTATAGTCTAAATTAAATGATTCTATAAATAAATTATAATTATGTTTTTTATTTGAGTAGAAATTGAATAAAAGAGAGAATGTAATTATGTATTGTAAGAGGGTGTAAAATGAAAATAATATTTGATGAAATCATCAATCTGATCTAACGGCTGACATCAAAGAAGTTAATCCATCCAACGGATCTTATTTCGCCATGTGGCATTTAAGGCCCCTCTTTTATTATATATTAAAGATATGTCAATTTAAAAGAACGGTTGAGATCAAAAAGTACAAAGTAGACTACTATACCACTACTCCACTTCTCTTGTTCCCTCTCTTGTTCCCAAGTTTATGCCTGAACTTACAGAGCAGAAGATTGCAATACGATTTCTTCTTTCTTCCAATGAGAAAAAAAAGTGAGTATAAAATTAGGGTTAGTGTTCATTTCTTTACCATTTTGAGATATGCAATAAGAAAAATATCAGGAAAATTGTTAGATCATTTTAAGAAACATGGTGGTGAAGAACAATGGAGAGAGAGATAAGCATATGGGTATTCATTTATCTATATATTACTCAAGAATACCAACCATTTCAACAACAGAAGAAAATCATGAGTTCGATTTCGCTTTCGATTTCCCAGCCTGGAACACTCCTTTCAACAACAACAAAACCTACTAGGTATGTTTGCGTTGTTTTGTTTTTTTTGTAATTTGCAGTATATTTATTTTTTAACAACATTTTAATATTTGAAGTTTAACCTTATGTTATGCATGAATGTAGGCCTTCAATGGTGAAGATGCTACCTCTGTCTCGTTCTCGTTCGTCGTCATTTGGTCGTCGTCGTCGTGAGATTTCTTGCTCAGTTACACTTCCACGTGGTCTTCCTGGCAACGACCCGGAGAAAAAAAAGGAGGATGGAAATTTCAAAAGGTTTGTCAAACATGTTGGAAGTGTGGTTAAGGAACTGTGGCTGGAATTGATTAAGGAGATCATAATTGATGAACTCAAAACTCATGTTACCAAAGGTCTCGAGGACATGTTGTTTCGATATGGGGGAAGTTTTACCCTAATGGTTGTTTGTTTGATCCTAACTGTTGCCAGTAAGTGGTTTAAGTAGGTATTTCTTCCTGTTATCTAATTAAATTAAGAAGCTAGCTATTTAGTTTTATTAATATTTGTACTTTACTCAATCAATGGTTAATTATATCTACTTTACTTTCTTGCAATTTTTGGTGTTATTAATTCTCTTTGAAACTCGAGTTCAACATGATATACCTTTTCTATAGTTTACTGAATTTTTATCTTATTTTTTATGTTTTTTGTTAGATATATGAACTTAAATATAAGATCACATATAAGAACTTTTTACTGATTTGAACTTGACTTGAAATACAAAAATGAACTCCTTAAACAAGCCTAGTTTCAGTTTAATATATCTCGACGTAAGTGTTTGTCAAGCTTTTCTCGTCACACATACGTGCAGTGTTGAGCTTGAATGTTTGTGTTTTAAACATGTATCAAGAAGACTTTTAAGTTGCCTAATCAAGTTTGATCTTAATTTAAAGCAATCAAAGTTAAGTTCATACTCTTTGAAACTCGAGTTCAACTTTTGTCGAATCATCCCGAACCAAATCTATATAGTCATAACTAGTGCCAAGTCAAACCATGAACTTTACCAATGAAGCAGAAGATTTTTTAACAAAACACATACATTTATATACAGCAGATAAAGATAACAGAAGGGTGCATACATTGCACCTAGATATGAAACACAAGTTTTTGAAGTACAATAAAATATGAGATTTTTAAAAGCGAATAACCGCTCTTGTTATCATATTGCGGTTGTGATATGAACTAGCTGAAAAACTTCCCAGCAACTTTTTTCATCATGGTCTTGACCTATTCACCATAATAAAACAAGACAAGAAGTTAAAGACTTGGCCTATAAAATGATGATGGAATTTTTGTCGTTGACGAATTTCATGTGACAATGTTTATTAGGAGATTTAAATTCATAAACTTCAAAGTTATCATGAGCAAACGTATGCAAGATACTGTACAAAAGTATGACTAATTACCTGTTTTGCTGACATGCCAATTTCCTGAAGGTCGTCAAGCTGCAAAATGAATATGTAATTAGCAAAAAATGAGTTAAAAGGCAAGAAACTCGAAAGATTAATGTCAAAGTTGTGAAGGATTCTCGTTTTAAAAAGTGTATGTAGTAGGGTTAAATTTTCTTACACTTTTAAAAGGTTCGGGTGACTCTTCACGCAGTTCAAGGATGTATCCAGCTCTTTTCTCTCCAATGCCCTGCAGACACTTCAGGTTCAGTGATTTAAAAGCGTAAACCAAAAATAAAAAGTATGACGTTTAACAAAATTTACCGGTATCCCTTTCAAATCATCCCTGTTAACAAAACAAAAAGAATAATATTAATTGGAGCAAGTTCAAAATTATCATAGAGTTCAATAATCAATGATCGGAAAATATACTAACTTGCTAGCTGAATTCAAGAATTGCAGGTAGTCTTTAACAAGCGAGTGCTGCAAACACAAACACACTATGATTAGCAACTCCAAACACAAATTAATTAATTCAAGATTATAATTAACCAACCTTCACCCCCGAGCTACGCATGCTGAATGTACCTGACGGACAATTTAAAAAAAAATCTATTTTATTTGTGACTACGGGAGTTTTTGGTTCGGCAGTATCAACAAAATTGTCAATTTCAGTAATAGCCTCATGCGGCGTATTTATTATAGACAAAGGGGTTGAAGAATCTAAAGTCTGCACACGATTATTTGACTCTAAAGATTGTAAACGGCTCAATAACTTTTGTAGCCCAGTCGTTAGTGGTGACTGGCCGAGCAAACTATTGTTCTCCTTCTCTAAGTTATCATTAACAAAAGGAATGAGTTCCGGACAATTGCTTTCTGTCTTTACTTCAGCATCCTACAAAATAATTATAATAATAAATCCACAAGCAATTCAGTATGAGGAAATAGGTGGTGATCTTTATAGGGATCGATAACATTCAAGTTGAACATAACCAGAATGAAACAATAACCTCATTTTTAGGTACAACCGACTCAATATCTTGTATTACATCCGATTTAGCAATTTCCTGCATTAAAAAGTGCTTGTTAAGTTCTCTTCAAATCTTAAAACATCTCGGAAGAACTATAAAAGTGTTTCATATGACCAATTTTGATAAAGGATTTCTACCTCCACAGGTGGACATGGCAAATCAGTTGAAGCAACTTCTATGGCGTCTGAGCTAACTAAAGCCCCATCTGATGAACACTTCTCCTACATTTCATTTACAAAAAAAAAAATTACATATATACTTCTTCGTTAAATGTCAAATCTCGCAATATACTTCTTCGTTAAATGTCAAATCTCAAAGCAAACAAGTCTTTCCCTTTTTATATATAGAGAGACAGAGTAAGAGAGAGATAGGATAAAGTTAGAAATAATAAGCAAAGCTCAAATGAAGGCAATAATTTTGAATCCAAATATACTCGTGGCAATTTCTCCTAAAAACATGATTTTAAAGGGTTATTTGAAGGGCATTTCTGAAATTACAGTTTCACTAAATCTAGCAAAGCAGCAATCTGGTACGGTATTAACCAAATCAGCAAACAAAGGAACAACATTGCTAGTGCGTACAAATTGCATAATATGAATGTATGAAGCGCCAAAAGGTGCCTATTTTTCTACAGTTTTGGAAGCATATGCATGAATAAGTATTTGTGTTTATAAATATATCAGACTATCAATTTAAATGATTTAAAACAGCTAATACGCAAAGCATAGGCTTTCGATTTTCTGCTCTTTTAAGGTTCATTCTCATATCTATACAAGCAAATATTTCCTAAGTAAGCTGAATAGATAATTGTAGTATTGTACCAGTAAAATGAAGGGTGATAATTAGCAAGATGAGAGAGAGCCTGTGGGAACGAGGGGTAGAACAGTAAATATCTATTGGCATGGTGGGTGATGGATCTCAAATCAAAATCAATAGGGAAAATTGGAAAGGCCTCAAAGCATGAAAAGTGCAATATGATGCAATTATATTATCCCAATACATTATTGCACATGATGGTATAGAATTATATGGAGTAACATACCTCCTTCACATAAGGTACAACACTCGAATCACCGATATCTAAAGGCACCACGTCTACAACTGATGGATTTTTAGCCTGTGTTCACGTTGACAAACGATTAATTATTAATTTACAAATCATACATACACACAAATAGCATGATACTTGCTCCAAATGCAAAAAAAGTAAATATATGGAATTATACTAGATGATTAATAGATTTATACCTTGCTCGGTACTTTTTCCTTCAAACCCCTTGCTTGCTCTTTACCACCAAAAAGTTTCCTTCAAAGTACAATCAATAAACAAGTTAATAAAATGACAAACAAGTTTACATCGCAAATTAGGAGCAATAAAACATAAATTCATTTACCTTCCTTTTATCACAGCATTGGTTTTCTTGGCAGACAAAGGAAAACGGATGTTCATTTGTTTTTTTGTTGTAGAGCATACAGCCACGCTAGAACTGGCTTTGTTTGCAGATAAAGGTACACGAGAGTTGGCTTGTTTCTTTACAGAGGATACAGCCACAGGTTTTATATTTTTCAACCTTGAAGCTAAGGCTGCTGCATGAATAGTGTCTGGGCAGAACAAAGGGTTCTGCAAATAAAGAGAATATAGCGTAAACTCCATATTTTTTAAACATAAATAAAAAGTAATCACAACAACGAAAAACAATATAGTAGATAGCTTACCAAACAAACGAGCATGGATATACGATTATTTTTTCCAAGAGAATCTTGTATCATTCGAGCTATTATGCTTTCTCGATAGGGGAGACGAATCTCATTGGCGTTGATCGCATGGATAACATTTAGTAATGCATTCAAAGACTTGTTAATGTTTGTACTCTCAATAAGATTGGTTCCATCAATACTATTTCTCCTAGCATTTTCATAGCCTAAAAAAAAAAGATATTGTTATATAATAGCCTTAAGTGTAATATGACAACAAATCCTCTTACTGCAAAAATTCCTTAGTATCATACCGGCTAAATCAATGAAGTTTATCTTTCCAGCAGATTTCGGGTTTCCTCCTTCATCACAAGCTAAGATGTGAATCATCAAAGCTTTATGGCTTCTTCGTGTCAACTCAAGTTTGTTTTTTTGGTTTGGTTTGTTTGAACTATTCTCACTGAAGTATAACTTCTGAAGTTCTGAGACTGATTTAACATGTACCTGTCACAATTTTTTAACGTCATTTCATATGGTTTTTAAAAAATAAATATACACAAGATTAATCCTCGTCAAAGATCTATAGTTGTAACTTCTATCTTGCCTTGGAAAGCCCCTTAAGCTTTATTTTTCCCTGTGCATCTTCCAGGACATGAACCTCGGGATTCTTGGAATCCAAAAGATCATAAACATGATTCTGGAAAACTTCATACATTGATACGGCAACTTCATGTCTCCCTCCTTCTACAATTTTGAGAATTTCTTCCATTGCCAATATTCCCAAACCTAGCTTTTCTTCGGAACCCTTCAAACAAACCAAAATAAACAAAATATCAGTCTTTGATAACCAAGTTAATTCCACAAGTTGAAACTACGAATGTATTATCTCGTTAACCAAAAACAATCATTAAAAATTAGAAAATAAAACGAAGTTTACTTGGATCGTGTAGCTTTTTCCACTGTCTCTAGCTCCAAATGCAATAAATGTCGAGCTTTCACCATCAAACACCTTAGAAATTTGAGGCTTAATCTCCTTTGAAAATATCAGAGTAGTATCTTCGTTTTGCCCATAGCAATGGTCCATTTCATACTCATTTTTACGGCTACAAGAAAATCAGGAAAAAAAAAAACATAAGCACAACTAAAAACGCAAAATTAGAACTAAAACTAAACTACTTTAGCTCAAATCTACCAAACCTTGAAGTTTTCAGAAGATCCAGTATCAGCAATTTTATGAACAGATATTATACACGAAGAATGTGCAGCATCAGACGCCAATTCCTGATGGCTAAAACCACGAATCCTTCCAACAACTCTAACTTTTCCAAAAACACTAGAGCATAGTTTCGTTTGATCTTTCGGCGTTGCAGCCATCGAGACTGTAAATTCCCACTCAAATTACAATTTCAATAGCAACAGGAAACCCTAACTATCTCAATTCCCAAATTTATCGACCAAAATTCATCAAAATTATTCAGATTGCAAAAAAAAAAAAAAGAATAAATTAAATAGTATGCGTACAACGATCAAATTATAACAGATTTCATTAAATTCAATATAAAATAAATATTAAAAAATTTGAATTATGTTATCCTTTATCAGAGAGAGTTATGTACCAGTGTGGAATGAGATGAGTGGTGAGATCGGATGGTTGGAGAGATACGGAGAGTCGGCGAACGAGCGAATGCGGAAATAGCAGATGTGATTTGTGTGTTGAAGAAGATGTTGAGAGTAGCCGTTGGGTTGGTTGGGTAAGGGGGGAGTATTTGAATTTTTTTTTTCGCTCCTGTCTGAAGATTTTTCAACAATATTATCTACATGGGCTTTGCTCATGGCCCATGATTTACTACATTTAATTTCATTAATTTGAAGTTAATATTCAATATTCAATATTTACCTAAAAAATATTATCATTAAAATTTGGGAATGACATCTAACAAAACTGATAGTTTCACTTTTAACTGATTCTATAAGATTATAAGTAATATTAAATGCTCTGAAATCTATTTATATAGGCACATCAGCGTCACATCATTTTTCTCTCGCTTAATTTTTCTCTTTTATCTTTCTTATGTTGAAAATATTTGTCCTTAACATTTTCTTTCGTATTTTATATTTGAATTAAAATACAAACTTAATCTTAAAAAGACAAAAAAAGAAAAAAGGAAAGAAAACGGGCAAGCGAATGCCCGAAAAGCTCGTTTTGGTTGGCATGGTGATGTAGCTAGTTAGCTCACTTGCCATGTAGGGGTGTCCAGAAAACAAAGAAATAGTAGTCAATTTAGTTCAAGATTTGGAGGGTTCTACAAACACTAAAATATTTTGGTTTAAAAGTTTGAGTTATGAGTTTAAAGTTGTAGCTTTTATTTAGTCGAAAATTTCGATTTATATTGCGTGAAATGTTTGACAAAGTAGTTATACAGTTAGTAAAAAATGTAAAAATTATATAAAAGGACAAATTATTTAAAATTGATATAGAAAACTTAATTACATAAGGGTAACTAAAGAGGTTGTATACTAGTGACTCGTTGATCTAAAGGTCTTGAGTTCAAGTTTTATAATAGACAAAAGTCAAAATAAACATTTGGTATGATGTAATACTTTTTACGGTTAGCTTTTTGTTTCAAACATATATTTTTTCCGAAATAAGACTTTTTTGAAAAAACTAAAAGCTAAAAGTACATTCCTTATCATTAGAAACATATAATTACTGCAAACACATATAATAGTTGAGTGATAATTTTATCTTTGTTTTTCATATAGACTTTTAAATAATAATAAGGAATACTAATTAAATTAAGGATAAAAAGGGTAAAATTAATATGTTATGGGTTATTCTAATATGTGTCCAGAAGATACATGTTTATCGATGTAAATTTTGTTTAAAAATGAATATTTTAGTTTAGTTAATGCCTCTAACATGTGTTCTATGGACACATATTAGAAAAATCCATAAATACGCTGAACCCTATAAGTTTAACAAGTGTTTGGATTTCTGTTTTCAAACTCTAAGTGATTATTGCAACTTGAACTTAAATAATAAAAAGTTGGATAATCAAGTGTTTAGAGTTAGAGATAGACTTATTATTACACATTACTCTATAGATTAAATTGCGTGGGTGCATTGCTAATCGTGCCGTTTTTTGGGCTTTTGCCTTATTGGGCCGTTTACCCGGTATCTTATTGGGCCCAATTTTTACTGGCCTGTTTAAATAGGAAGATACGTGTAGTGTTTCTTTTATTCTGTTACACGTGTCTTCATCCGGGCTTCATTCGTTCTTTTACGTTATCCGAAGCACACGGTGACGTTTTGTCGCCATATCTATCAAAGCTTCTCGCCGCCGTTATTCGCCGGATTCGTGATCCTGACACCGTCGTCCGTACTGCCTGCGTCGTTGCTACCGGCTCAATCGCGGCTCACGTAACGAAACCGCCGTTTTCTTCCATTGCTTTTGGTGTAAGTTCGTTTAATTCCGATATTCGATTTGGATTTTCTATGTTTTTACTTTTTAAATTAGTTTAATTTTTCTGTCAATAGATTAAGGGTAAGAAACCTTCTTGGAAGATCGGTTCATCATTTTCCCTTAAGAAGCCGGTGAAAATCGTACCGAAAGTCCAGGTTGACGATGATTTGGATCTTATTGACGAGGACAGACTCTTATCTGAAGAGGACTTGAAGAAACCGCAGCTCCCACCTGGTAAATGCCATAAATTGGTTTTTTTTTAATAGAATATGATTTGTTTCTGATTGCGTACTCTAAAACGATATTCGCAGCTGATTGTGGAGTTGAAAGCACGAGAAAAGCTTGCAAAAACTGCAGTTGTGGGCGTGCTGAAGAAGAAGAGAAAGTGAAAAAACTGGGAATCACTATGGACCAGTTGGAAAACCCTAAATCGGCTTGTGGTAGTGTAAGTCGTCTTTTGTTGTATAAAGAATTAATGAAAAAACAAAAAATTATAAGTACCTAATTTTTTTCCCGCCTACCCAATAATATATTACTTAAACTCTTGATGTTGAAATGCGGTGTGGATTAGGGGATGCATTTAGGTGTGGCACATGTCCTTACAAGGGTCTTCGTCCTTTCAAGCTCGGCCAAAAGGTATAAAAAACTGCTATAAGTCAAATGTATCCCGTTCTTTAAAGATTACGGAGTGAGTTTAAAGAGTCGTAACTTTTGATGGGTTTTGTAGGTGAGCTTATCGGAAAACTTCCTTGCTGATGACATCTAAAGGTCTGATAATGTCCAAAAAATATACACGAGACTGAATTAATGAAACGCATGTAACCAAGAGCTGGTTGAAGCCATGACACATGTTATGTTTCTTTTCTATGTTCTCTGGATTTGACCTAAGTTTTTTGGTTCATACCATATGTACTTCGATAAAGTAAACGGTCTAGCTTAAATCGTTTTTGGTTAAGAACACAAACCATATTGGCTGGAATCAGTTGTAACGTATAAGCTTTTGAACAGACTTAGTGGTTTGTTTTTTGTAGGTTAGGGAGACGATGAATCAGATGATTGAAGCTTGGAATGCTATTCCAGATTTACCAGAGGAGATATCTGCAACGCGAGATTCACAGTCTTTTAAAGGTATGAAATATTTTTTAAATCTGAAGTTTCATTGTAGAAATGTATAATTTGACGCTTAGGATTTGACTATATAATTCTCCTTTTAATTTGATTCATATGGAGAGTTAAATTCTATATTTTAAATGCAGAAATAAAAGAATGAGAGTGGTTTTCTTAATGAGGGGAGGGAGTGATTATTTATTGTTTTAATAAATTTCTGGAAACGAGTTCGAGTTACAAAGTTGTGAGATGCTTTGGAAATCTCTCAGGTTCAGACCATGAGATTGGAATCAGAATTTATAATGACATGTGCTTATTTCGTTTAGGTTGCTCTTCTTAATTCAAGCTATACTGCTGGTTTGACATCATATATCAAGATCGCAAGAGAACTATTAGCAGATTCAAAAGCGGGAAAGAATCCATTGGATGGCTTCATACCTTCTGTAAACTGATATCATACCTTATTAAGAACTCTTTCGGGGCAAAATAATTCCATTATTCACATACTTCATTTTTTGTAAGTCCCATCAGGTGAAGTTTTGATATTTGGTGACGATACCTTTATCAAATATGAGGAAACTGGTGTCAAGCAAGTACAAAATGCCGCCTTTGTTCTTGTAGCAGGAGGGCTTGGAGAACGTCTTGGATACAATGGAATAAAGGTTATGAAACTTTGTTTAATGATATTTTAATTTATGTTTCGGTAATATTTCTTCCATTTTACAGGTTGCACTTCCCATGGAAACGACTACAGGAACGTGTTTCTTACAACATTACATTGAATCCATCTTATGCTTATCTGAAGCTAGCTGTAAACTAACTCAAGGTTGTTTATATTCTTATAGGGGTCAGTAAAAATTGGTCAATTAAAGTCAAGTATGTCCATGACAGCAGTTGTTTTGAATTGTAGGTGAAAACCGAAGAGAGGTACCTTTTGTACTAATGATTTCAGACGACACACACGAACGCACATTACAACTCTTGCAATCAAATGCTTATTTTGGGATGAACTCTACACAAGTTAAACTTTTAAAACAGGAAAAAGTTGTGTGTTTGGCTAATAACGATGCTAGGCTTGCTGTAGAACCAAAAAATAAATACAGAATACAGGTGAATCTTCCAAATTATATAAAAATAAATGTTTTTATTGTTTATTAAATCCGTCCTTTCTCGTATTAGACAAAATCTCATGGTCATGGTGATGTTCATTCACTTCTTTATTCAAGTGGCCTTCTTAAAGAATGGTATATAGTGCCTACTCTTGCTCTATGAGTTTAAATTATCTTATTTATTAATCATTTATTTCGAGATTATTACTTTGCTGAATCAATCGTGTTTAGGAAAGTTTGAGATAAATGGGCTTCTATTCAAGGTTCATCAGTATGATTTTTATGTTTTAATTTCAATACGTTTACATCAAGACTTTTGATGTTGATTTATTTTTTGATGTTTATTTATTCAGGCAATTCCTGCAGCGTTGGGAGTTAGTGCCATTAAAGGGTACCATGTAAATTCTCTTTCTGTTCCACGCAAACCCATGGTACTTTCTGTTAATCTCGATATGTATTACAATCATGTAGTTGCAATATTAATATCAATATTAATTTCAGGACGGGAAATGGTGATTAATGTGGAATACAATCAATTCGATCCCTTGCTTAGAGCAATAGGTCATCCTGATGGTGATGCCAACTGTGAAACGGGATATTCTCCATACCACCTGGAAACATAAACCAGGTATGGTCACTTTTCGCACGAACCCGTATTTTCAGTTTAAATTTATAATTAAATACTCAATCAAATACCTTTTTGATTTCAGCAAAAAAGAGTTGCAGAGAGCAACGGACATCCGGGTATTAATTTGGATCAGGGACTTGTCTTTGATCCGCAATCAGCCTCTTCAAATTGAAACCCAAAAGGGCCAATTTGTTTGATCTCCTCGAGGTAATTTACCAGTAATGCGTATTAATTATGTTGAAATAACTACCTGTAATTAAATGGAATAACTTAATTCAAAAGACAAACCAACGGAAACTATGACAGGGCCAACAGATTCAGAAGATATTGCGGCAGAAATTCCTCTTGCACACAGCACCACTAAACGTAAATCATCGGAAACAATAGGTACACAACCCTTATAATAAACAATAACTACAACAAATCTAACAAAATATGTTAGCATTTTTGCAGACAAACTGCAAAACGTCAACCCAACAAAACGTGAGCGATACCCAGAATAAAACAGGCAACAACTACTCTTCACGCCCATCTGATGACTTGCATCTTTGTAACACCAACTAAGAGCCTAGGTAGATTACTACCCCCGTATAGCTTTTGTAACAGTAAGTAGATAAAACTACTGCCACCTCTAATCTTTTGTAAACAACATCGACTACAACCGTATCTTTTGTATTAACCTCAACTATCAACGCAGACTGTCGAACTCGTGCAACGCACGAGTTCTTACTAGTACTTAATTATTTGTCAAACATGTGTTCTATGGACACATATTAGAAAAATCCATAAATACGCTGAACCCTATAAGTTTAACAAGTGTTTGGATTTCTGTTTTCAAACTCTAAGTGATTATTGCAACTTGAACTTAAATAATAAAAAGTTGGATAATCAAGTGTTTAGAGTTAGAGATAGACTTATTATTACACATACTTAATTATTTGTCAAACTGATTGTTGCAACTTCAAGATAAAATCAACAATCAGTATCTAATGTTTCTTTAGTACTCCGCTCGCACCTTATGAGAAATCAAAGATTATGGACTCGGGGGAATCATGGTTATGTAAGTCTAGCTTTTTAAGGTTCCAAAAGAGTAACGAGAAAACTTACTCATCTGAAGTCTCATATATATCGAGTCTGTTATATATTGCATAGCTCGTATACGTAAATGTGGTTTAGTACATAAACAATAGTATTTGGCTTATTACAGCTCATAAGCTAAACCAAAAAACTTCTGCACATGCATTTTATCTATGTTCCCATGTTCAACCAACATCTACAAGTTTTTCCAGCTAAGTAACAGATTCTTTAAGAATGAAAGGCATGAAGCATGTGGTACTCCTTTTTTTTCATTACAACAGTCTGCCCGAGCTTTTCATATACATTGAATCAGTACCCGTACGACTTATAAATGAATATATATTATCGACAAACAAAGGGTGGAACATAGCTACTTGATAATAATTATTACAGTAGTTGAATCTTGTGAAGTGTCATCAATTGTTATGCCCTCTTGTCTCTTGCATTGACTTACGCAAGAACCAACACGTTCATGTGCAATATATGTGCTTTCAAACGTAGATTTATCTTTGGTTATCGTAGAACCTTAAGTTATCTTAGTTGAAAGCACAAGTAGGATGGAAATTTTGGTATGATTGTCAAACGAGAAAAATCATTTCCTCACACAAAAAGGATTAAGCATACCTAAATCCGCTAACCAGTAAACTGATGATGTGTGGTCGGTTTATGATAATATAAACTTTTGAAGTACGATGTATACGAAATAAATAAGAATAAATTTGAATACATTTTCAATAACTTAACCCTAAAACGCTTCTAGACGGAAGAGCCACCATTAAAAAAGTAACACTTTACCTTTAAACCTCCACATTTCTTGCCTTATGCTTCCCATCTGCTTCAAATGTTGACCTTGCAGAAAAATCCAAACAAAAAAAAGGAATCTGCAAGTCAAAGCATTTACATTCTTTGCCTATATAACGGTTGAACTTACAACTAGATGCTTGTCCCCCAATCTTGGCTTCCTATATTAAACAAATTAGATCAGATTATTTTATGTACACCGTTGCATATAAATAAGAAAATGGCTTTTGAATGACAACAAATGTTCTATGATCGCTATTTACGTTACCCTTTACATATGCATCATCTAATTGGATTGTTATTGGTCGCCTATTTCGAACCTCCTTTGAATCCTATAACAAACTAATTGCGGAATAACTAGTTTGAGTAAGTAAACGGTGAAGAACAGCAGATATAATCAAATGATTGATTCTATTAAGCTTACGTGTTTGATTACAATCAGTCAATCACGAATAGAACCTAAACAATCGATTACAACACTTTAACACTCAAAAACAAAGAGTTACGTTCACTAAACCCTAGCTCACGTAACTAATCTCGCTATGAATGCTCTGACAACTTTCAACAACCGCATTTATGATCCCGAGGCTGCTATTTATAGGCAGCACGGAATCCCAGACGAGTTACGCTCACGTAACTATCTGGGAGTTAGTTACGTGCGTAACTCTCCTAGTTACGCATGTAACTCACTAGTTACGTGACGTAACTCAGTTACTTGACGTAACTGTTTTCGTAAATGCGTTTGGACTTTACAACTCGATCTAATTACATTCTAACTCTACGACACGTTCAAATGAATACAAATACAGACAATAATGTTCCAACAAACTCCCCCTTGGATGTAGCTTGTATTCTTCAAAATTGTCTTGAACTTTTTGGTGTCGAGAGATCGAGAGTTGGTCCTTTAAACTTCATAGAGACTTGTACGGTGTAAAGTTTGCAACCGATAACTTGCGAATCTTTCTCACAGCTAATCTTCATCATTAAGCAACGCGGCTCCATGAATATCAGCTTCGAGTCCTTGACTTCCAAGAAGTGCTAGACTCTTCAAGATCCGATCCTTAACTTTGTAAAACAGCAGATATAATCAAATGATTGATTCTATTAAGCTTACGTGTTTGATTACAATCAGTCAATCACGAATAGAACCTAAACAATCGATTACAACACTTTAACACTCAAAAACAAAGAGTTACGTTCACTAAACCCTAGCTCACGTAACTAATCTCGCTATGAATGCTCTGACAACTTTCAACAACCGCATTTATGATCCCGAGGCTGCTATTTATAGGCAGCACGGAATCCCAGACGAGTTACGCTCACGTAACTATCTGGGAGTTAGTTACGTGCGTAACTCTCCTAGTTACGCACGTAACTCACTAGTTACGTGACGTAACTCAGTTACTTGACGTAACTGTTTTCGTAAATGCGTTTGGACTTTACAACTCGATCTAATTACATTCTAACTCTACGACACGTTCAAATGAATACAAATACAGACAATAATGTTCCAACAAACTCCCCCTTGGATGTAGCTTGTATTCTTCAAAATTGTCTTGAACTTTTTGGTGTCGAGAGATCGAGAGTTGGTCCTTTAAACTTCATAGAGACTTGTACGGTGTAAAGTTTGCAACCGATAACTTGCGAATCTTTCTCACAGCTAATCTTCATCATTAAGCAACGCGGCTCCATGAATATCAGCTTCGAGTCCTTGACTTCCAAGAAGTGCTAGACTCTTCAAGATCCGATCCTTAACTTTGTAAAACCTGGCTTACAAAGACAAACTGACCAAAGTGTTTTTGTTCTTTAAACTGACAAAATTTCTCATTTTTCAGAAAACACGTGATAAAACCTTTTAACCATAAACGATACGTGACAACGAAGAAAATAAACATAGAAATAAAATATTTTTGGAGTTTTGTTTGTTTTCTTAACCTAAAACCGAAACTCTTTTTGTGGTTTTCAACTATAAGCTATTCACACTACTTTAACAACCTACAAAAGGGAAAATCTTTTTGGATAGGGATTAGCTTGCTTTTAGGATCATATCGCAGAAGTCGAATCACAAGAATCAGCCGATTATTAGTATATTTGTCCTCTTAAATACAACATATATATCATACAAAAAATCTTCCGATTATTTAAATTACAACTGTTTATATGGATCCCACTTATATTTACACTTAGCTAAATCCGAACTTCCCTCAAAGCGTCATCAAACTTCCAGTATTTATTTAGGAAACCCGTCACCTTATTCCTATTTTATTAACTACTCTAAGTATTGAAAATGCATACTTATAGTATAAAGTTTAAGCACTTGTGCATTTTTCATAATTAAAGAAGCTCTTTTTTTTTTCTTCTTTTTTTTATTTTTATATATATATTTTTTTATAAGCTTAAGAAGCTTTATTGACTCGTGAACTCCTCCCTCTGTCTTTGCCGTTTATCAAGTAAGCATCAAGAGTTACGGAATTCTTATTTGACTCTACTCTCCCCTTTATACTAACTGCAAGGAAACTATGATTTCGCAACCTTATAGAATCCATGAGCGCCTCAAGGATACGAGTTTTACTTAGCTCCTCAACCTTTATACTAACTGCAGGAAACTATGATTTCGCAACCTTATAGAATCCTGGAGCGCCTCAAGGTGTTTAGGAGTTATTAATAAAAAACTCTTTGAGTTTTAGAAAAAACGATTTATTATATTTTTGATTTTCTCTCAATTTTTCTTTTCCTCGCTTTTTCTATTACTCTCAGATACTTATTTATATATATATAATCCTATGGTGACAGATTCCAGGCACACCGAAAGTTTTCAGCTTATCACTGAGATGAACAAACTTAACCGTGTTACCCATTAGAAACAGGTTCGGAAAATTGTTTATATGATATTGGCCGTACCTACTAATACATCGAACAAACACTTATGATTCTAATTTTTAAAATCTGCGATGTACTATCATTTCCTAAGGTTTTCACAAACTTTCTCCCCCTCTTTTTATGTTTTTCTGAAGTTTATTGTTTTTAAAACTATACATTTCCTAAAAACTTAAAAAGAAAAGTTTCGAAGTCACGATCAAAGATTTAGGTTTTTATCATTTGGACACTTGACACTCAATTGAGATTATTATGCTTTGACTCAATGAGATTCAAAAACTTTAGACTCATCCGAGATTATTTAACTTTAGACTCGATGAGTTTCAAAACTTTAGACTCTTTTGAAAAGAGTTTTGCATTTAAGCAAAACAGTTTTTTGTTCGAGTTCGCAACTGTTATATGTTGCGAAGTCTTAACACTTTAAACTTACCAAATTAGGTAAGAAAACTTACCTTCTCGGTTGAGAAGGAAATCTTTAAACTCACTTGAGAGGAATTTCTGATTTCTGTCATAACGATGAAGGCATATGATCGATTGATCGTATGTAAGCTCACGTGATCCTTCATGTTCCTTTACACTGCTAAGCAGAAGAAAACTTTCTCAAAACTGACCCGTAATTGTACTACCCTTATCTCCAGCGAATACAACGATACCCCATCTATAGGTAAGAAACCCGTAAGAAGGGAGATGTTGTCTGTCGTGTGCCCTGAACAACCACTGATGACATACTACGTATTATCTACAGTTCACTTTGGTCGTTCCTGCATATCTTAGAAGAAAGGTTAGTTTGTAACGGGGACCCAAGCCTTAACCGACTTGGGTCTCCCACTTTCATCGGTAATGATCACATCAACCAATTTATGGTCTTTCTGATAATCAGTAGTGGTTGATGTGTCATCCTGATGTTCGAGCGACTCTTTATCATCTTTAACAGTCTTAGTCAATTTCGATTTTGGATCGGTTTTGACCTTTACAGAAGGAGAATCAACCTTTGATTTGTTTGGTTGATTCTTCCTTTGAGGAACAGACTTAACGTTTGAAGTTGTTCTTGACTCTTTACGTTTCAAAATTAAGCTTTTCAAACGAGGACAAACCTTGGCAATGTGTCCCTCACATCGACAATAATAGCAGGTTCGAGGGTCAGTTGAATTAACCTAGGGAACCTGAGAAGTTGGAATCTTCTTTTGATTGTCGTTTCGTGGTGGTATTACCTTGGTTGATTTAGCTTTAGACACTTTAGGAGAGAAACTTGTAGGCTTAGAAGAAGAAGCCACTCCCTTAGTGAAGATCTTAGACATAGGGGTTTGGACAGTGAGAGTAGGTTTGTTGTCCTCAACTTTCCCTTTACCCTTAGTCTTTGACTTTGTGGACTTTGACTCAAAATCGGACTGTTTAAGAGTCCGTTTTCCTTCATGCACATGAAGTTGTTCAAACTTCTTGTCCATCTTAGTGATAAGACGGCTCTCGAGGCGCTGAAAGACCTTCTCAAAAAGACTCTCTTGGTGGTCAGTTAATTGGACGTCTTTTAAGTCATTAAGGTCTTTAGACTTGTGGTCTGGGCGTTTTAAAATCACTTTAGACTCATTTTCACTGACACTTGCTTCTGGACTAGTTTCTTCGGCTTTTGGAGCCTCAGAGGTCAAAGAAGAAGATTGAGCTACATCTGCGGACGTACCATCGACCGGGACTGGGGTGAAATGTTGTGGAGGAGTGATGTGTAAAATCGAGTCTTAAATTTAACCGACTATTTCACGCAATTACACACTTATAGGCAGTGGACCTATTCGTATGTAATATAGTTTAATAGTAAGTATAGGTTCGTTCGCAGGGACTAATTTGTTTTTATATTCGAATAAATAATACTAAGAGTATTTGGGGTTTTTTTTATCGTAACAAAGCTTGCAAGTAATTAATAAAAATAATGATTAATTAAAATCGAGCGAAAAGTAATTGATTAAATCAAATAAAGAAAGATTACACTTGTTTGACACTTCACCTATTTTCCGTTAATTTTACGAGATCGATTGTTGTTTTCAACTTCTAAGATATAATAAAAGTCCTTCCGAATCTTTTACTAACTTTAATTATTGCTACTTACACCGTTCCTTCCGAATACAGTTAATAAATATTAATAATCAAGCAATAAGTATCAAGCCTGTTTTTAGTGATTTAACCTTATAGAGTTTCCTTCCGAATAACTCCTCTAATTATCAAGTCCTTCCGAATCTTAATACTTAGACCTACTCACTTAAATTTAATTACCTAAGTTGTTATTACTAAGTCCTTCCGAATCTTAATAATTTTAAATCGATTATAGACCGACCGATTATTTCATAAAACTTATCTAACCTATCTAGATTTCTTCCGAATACCTAGAATGTTGATTAAACAAATTAGATATAAACAACTATGATAACATATTAAAATTTAAGCAAATAAGGATCGACGGTTAAACACAAAAACATAAAACAACCGAAAACGTTAAATAAACATTAAATAGGATCCGTTGTTCAAACAAGCGTAAAGAGAGTTTAGCTACTCATAACGTGGTCTGAAAAAGTAATTAAAGTGTTAGAAAACATGTTGGAAAAATAATGCAAAATAAGAAAAGAACAAACGGAGAAAGTCGCCTAACGTGTCGTGATCGCCGATTGCCGAAAATATGATCTTCCGTGTCTTGAACCTTGCTTCTAAACTTAATAA
>CAJVGC010000589.1:51401271-51424885 GCA_910822075.1 Senecio squalidus | reverse complement strand
GTTGCGAACTCGGACAAAAACCGTTTTGCTTAAATGCAAAACTCTTTTCAAAAGAGTCTAAAGTTTTGAAACTCATCGAGTCTAAAGTTAAATAATCTCGGATGAGTCTAAAGTTTAATAATCTCATTGAGTCAAAGTTTAAATAATCTCAATTGAGTGTCAAGGGTCCAAATGATAAAAACCTAAATCTTTGATCGTGACTTCGAAACTTTTCTTTTTAAGTTTTTAGGACGTGTATAGTTATAAAAATAATAAATTTAAGAAAAACATAAAAAGAGGGGGAGAAAGATTGTGAAAACCTTAGGAAATGATAGTACATCGCGGATTTTAAAATTTAGAATCATAAGTGTTTGTTCGATGTATTAGTAGGTACGGCCAATATCATATAAACAATTTTCCGAACCTGTTTCTAATGGGTAACACGGTTAAGTTTGTTCATCTCAATGACAAGCTGAAAACTTTCGGTGTGCCTGGAATCTGTCACCATAGGATTATATATATAAATAAGTATCTGAGAGTAATAGAAAAAGCGAGGAAAAGAAAAATTGAGAGAAAATCAAAAAATATAATAAATCGTTTTTCTAAAACTCAAAGAGTTTTCTATTAATGTAATTATTAAAAACTCAAAAATTCCTTGAGGCGCCCCTGGATTCTATAAGGTTGCGAAATCATAGTTTCCTTGCGGTTAGTATAAAGGTGAAGAGTTATAAATAATTACAGTAAAACTCGTATCCTTGAGGCGCTCTTGGATTCTATAAGGTTGCGAAATCATAGTTTCCTTGCAGTTAGTATAAAGGGGAGAGTAGAGTCAAATAAGAATTCCGTAACTCTTGATGCTAACTTGATAAACGGCAAAGACAGAGGGAGGGTTCACGAGTCTATAAAGCTTTTTAAGCTCAAAAAAATAAAAAATAAAAAGAAAGCAAAGCTTCTTTAATTATGAAAAATGCATAAGTGCTTAAACTTTATACTATATGTATGCTTTTTCAATATTTAGAGTAGTTACTAAATAGGAATAAGGTGACGGGTTTCCTAAATAAATACTGGAAGTTTGATGACGCTTTGAGTTCGGATTTAGCTAAGTGTAAATATAAGTGGGATCCATATAAACAGTTGTAATCTAAATAATCGGAAGATTTTTTATATGATATATATGTTGTATTTAAGAGGACAAATATACTAATAATCGGCTGATTCTTGTGATTCGACTTCTGCGATATGATCCTAAAAGCAAACTAATCCCTATCCAAAAGATTTGCCTTTTTGTAGGTTGCTAAAGTAGTGTGAATAGCTTATAGTTAAAAAACCACAAAAAGAGTTTCGGTTTTAGGTTAAGAAAACAAACAAAAATCAAAAATATTTTATTTCTATGTTTATTTTCTTCGTTGTCACGTATCGTTCATGGTTAAAAGGTTTTATCACGTGTTTTCTGAAAAATGAGAAATTTTGTCAGTTTAAAGAACAAAACACGTATTTGGTCAGTTTGTCTTTGTAAGCCAGGTTTTACAAAGTTAAGGATCGGATCTTGAAGAGTTTAGCACTTCTTGGAAGTCAAGGACTCGAAGCTGATTTTCATGGAGCCGCGTTGCTTAATGATGAAGATTGGCTGTCTGAAAAGATTCGCAAGATAACGGTTGCAAACTTTACACCGTACAAGTCTCTATGGAGTTTAAAGGACCAACTCTCGATCTCTCGACACCAAAAGTTCAAGACAATTTTGAAGAATACAAGCTACATCCAAGGGGGAGTTTGTTGGAGCATTATTGTCTGTATTTGTATTCATTTGAACGTGTCGTAGAGTTAGTATGTAATTAGATCGAGTTGTAAAGTCCAAACGCATTTACGAACAAGTTACGTTCAAGTAACTGAGTTACACTCACGTAACTCTGAGTTACGCACGTAACTTGAAGAGTTACGCACGTAACTCTCTTCCAAAGAGTTACGTGAGCGTAACTCTTCTAGGGTTTCGGGCCACCTATAAATAGCAGCCTCGAAATCATAAATGCGGGTTGTTGAACATTGTCAGAGCTGTCAAATCAAGGAGAGTTACGTGAGCTAGGGTTTAGGTCACGAAACTAGTGTTCTTGTGTGTTAAAGTCTTGTAATCGAGTGTTTAGGTTCTATTCGTGATTGTAAACAAACACGTAAGCTTAATAGAATCAATCATTTGATTATATCTGCTGTTCTTCACCGTTTTACTTAGAGTTATTGTCTATTCCGCATTCAATAGCTTTTAGGGTTCAAAGGAGGTCCGAAGTAGGCGACCAACAAAAACCTTAAAATTATTCTACCCCCATATTTACATCAAATTGAATTAAACGTAAAGGGATAACAACCCAAATCCCCCGGGAAACTCCAAGTTTGCGACACTTGTTGTGGATCAATAGACGAGCAGTTGATTGAATATCGAAAAAAATGTCTTGGTTAATGACCTTTAGCCTGTCTTCCTCTTTTGCAAACACAATAGAATTTCTCCATTTCCATATGCTCCATAAAGCGACAAAGATAACCCCTTGCTACAATATTGGGGATTCGGGTGTACAAAGTCGCATTTGATTAAGCAATCCAGATTTAGATTAGCCGAGTTCGTTAACAAAATCTTCCACCAAGCGAAAATCTTATGCCAAATAGGTAGAACCTTAGAACATTCAATAAGTAAATGGTCGTTTGAGTCTTGACAGAACAAATTTGGGAAATGGGGCAATCGATTTAAACAAGCTCGCCAGATAAACATATTAACTACTAGTTAATCTCTTATCGTAGATGACAAAAATATTTTCACTACTAGTTAATACATCAACTTAACAAAAGTTTGGTACATAATTATCAATTGTTTTTGAGTTTATGACGAATTGAAAATGATAACTTTTTCAAAAGTTAGTAAACATATAGTCATTTACATTATAGTTATTTGGTTTTGAAAATGAGAAATTAAACCCCCAAATGTAGATATATTTCATATCCATCAAATATAATGGGTTTATAAACTCATTTCCAAACCCCCAAATGTAGACATATTTCATATCCATCAAGTATAATGGGTTTATAAACTCATTTCCAAACACATACCAATAGTCATTTGCTTTAGCAAACAAAACACCGCAAGTGACTAAAAGTTAAAGATAACGATATTGCTAAACAAGGTTAAATAGTTAAAGCTGTAATTTAATGAAGTTCGAAGACCGTTAAAAGAAGTAACATTGATGGGCTCATCTGTATATTTAATAGAAAGTAAAAAGGTTAATAACGGTTTAAATTTCAAAGTATCATCGACCATTATTAACCGTTAAAAGAAGTAACATTGAACACTCGTAACAACTTTAAGATTTAAATACCAATTGTTTTAAGTTTAAGGTTTAAAATAATAATTGATCATTTAACAGTTAAGATTAAAACTTCAAAACATTCAGAAAAAGGTTGAATGATTAGAAGGACAATTGATTAAGGGTTAAGGTTAAGATCACTATCAAAAATAATTAAAAAACTAAATTAAACATTTAATTTTTGAATATCAACAATGGTAAGATTTTTCTTAAGACAAGTGGACTAATATAAAATAATAGAATTTATTGAATTTTTCCATCAATTGTGCAACGCATTTTTTTTTTAAAATATGTGAGCTTTTTAAGAGCAACTGTAATGCTATCAACTTTACAAAATTTATAGTATCTTGACGTCATGCTACATCATATTTCTATAAATCATTATTTTCTATAAACTTACTTTTTTACTCCTATAAACTTACAAAAGTTTATAAAAAGAACTAAACCTTTTTATTTATTTGTTATTTTATAAAGTTTATGATTTAATCTTAATGTAAGACACACATATATTTATCTCTCATAAGTTTATATGGATGGACTTCTCCATCTCTCCTCCATATAAACTTAGTCAAGTAATAGAAAGATGTATGGTATGGATTCAACCTACGCGTCAACTCAACGTGAACTCTAAGTTTGTCATGGGTCATTTGAGTATTTATAATGATTTTATTATATTAAATTTTAGATTTTTCAAATCATACGTTGAGTTATTTCATATTGGTGACAATAGGTCTTTGATGAATTTTATATTTATTTTTTATTTGTTTAAGTGTTACAGCCTTAAAGAAGAAATTAAGAATTTCACATTATGGTTCTAACTCTTTTGTTAGTGTAATATGGTTGTATCATATATGTATCCCTACCCAAATTATCGTCTTTTGTATATCAACATTCAACGTTTTAATTTGGTATAATTTTTCTATACATGCAATCCATAATCCGTTTACTATTAAAAAAAATGCATACAAAAAATATAGAAAACTAAAAGTAATTTTGTATGCAAATTATCATTAACAATGTAAAATAACATCAAATGAACTGTCAAATATTATTTTATTTCGTTTATACACATTTGGATTAATTTTATTTAAATATGTTTAAAAAAACAACTCCCTATATATTTTCATATATAAATAATATTTAAGAATTTAAATATTATTGTCAAAACTATTTTCATTTAAACGTGGTTAAAATTTAAAGGGTTATACATGTATTTAAAATGAAAGGGCTATAAAGAAAAATATTAATTAATGATGTCATATGACATCATCATTTTGATCTAATGGTTTAAAATTAATCTTGAAACCCATCTAACGGCCATACTTTGCAATGTGTCATGTCATATAAGTGAAAGTTTTTTAATAACATTTCCCTTTATTTTTTATAAAACCGTAAATCGAATATGTATCAAAACTAGTAAAACATACATGAGAGGAGACAAAGGTAATAAGAACTTATAATTATTTCACCACTAAACTATCGAAGAAAAACGATTCAAGTTTTTAAAAACAAGAAAACTTAAAACAATAAGTAGTAGAACGCAAAAGAACCCCTAAGTCCATAACTAATGTTAGAAACATATACTCTTCCTTTATTTTCCCCGATAAAGGTTAACAGATGGTTTGGGAGGGTGATTGTGACAAAGCATCGAATCTACTAGATATAGTTTTAAATTTATAGAAAAATTGGTATTGGTTGAATTTAGACGACATCCTCAACTTTGTCAATAGTTTTAAGACATGTAGGCTCTCTTAAAAGGGTGTAACACGTTTTTAATCATATATGATGATATATGATTATAAAGTGTAATTAATTATAAGTTATTTGAGATCGAAATAATACAATAAGTTAAGTTCGATTATGAATAAAACCGTGCATCTTGTTTAGGCTCAATATCCAGGTCAAGAGAGTTGACCCGCGTGTAGGGAGAAAGGGCAGCGACAATATCAATATATTTAGTTCATCAATTTTTTGCATTGAACACTATATGCCATTTTTAAATTATTTTAAATAGAGATTTCTTTATACTTAAAAATAAATATCTTTAATAATAAAGTAATTACAACGACACATCTTTACCAATTTTGTTTACAATTTTTTAATAAAAGTATTTAAAACATCATGCATGGGATATTTAAATTTATTTAGTTAGTAAATATAATTAAGCGTGAGAGTGTAATAATAATAAACAAATAATAAAAGCAGCCCATTTAAATGACCTTAGACAATGGGAGAGAAATCTATATCCTAAATACCTCTCAAACGAAGAATTGAAAGGAAAGGAAAATAAATAAATTTATTAAGGTAGTTTATTTTTTCCATTATTTAAAAGCTGTATATTTTGGAAAGGATATTGAATAATATAAATTTGCCTTTATAAATGAGAATTTATATAAATCATTCACATCCAGAATTCCATTGCTAATAATTCTCTACTTATGGGGAGAAGAAAGGCATACACATTAACAGAAAATGTAGTATTTAGCACTGAATTCTATAAATGGGTTGCCAAACAATCTTTACCGGTTGAGGCTGCCATTACGACCGTCACTGAAGCTGTCAAATGTGCCATTGTAGGTTATTTTGCTGATTGTACTCTTAACGGCGTCCCATCTACTTTTGATCCACAGGTATATAGTGTTGGTTTTCTAAGAAGTAATTAGTCCCTAAATGGTGTTTTAAAGAATAAGAATTAGTTTTTCTTTGTATGACAATAGGGTTTAAGCAGGGTAGCAATTCTGGTTGAGTTTGGGTTGATGGTTTCGGGTTAGTAGGTTGGCGCATTGACTCAAGCCGAATCTAACCTATTATGATAATCAGGTTATCGGGTTCGGTATAGCAGGTTGTCAGACTCAACCCGAACTTAACCCGAGTAACACGTTTATTATATATGTTAGTGGCTTTGAGTGTTGGTTTCAAGTTAAACGGGTTGGTCTCGGATCAATCACGTCAAAATGACTATAATTTATGAATAAGTGTAGCTATCTATATTCTACCTTTGCAACTACTAACTTTTAAAAAAAATAATATATAACTTTCGAAAGAAAAATATGTAAGAAAATTTAATATCATTTAGATTAAAACAAAGTGTAATTTTAGTTAAATATGGTAGAAGATATACTAAATGTTGTACATTATTATTTATAAAAAAATAGTTTATAAAAGTTTTCGGATTGTCAGGTCGATCCATTAAATCAAATGACCACCCCGAACCTAACCCGAAAATAATTCGGTTTAGCGTGTTGGCGGATCGGAATTATAAAACCTAACCTGTTAATTTTCGTGTCAGTTTTAGATCAAGTTTCGTGTCTTTTCGAATATTGTCACCCCTAAGTTTAAGGTTTAGGGTGCATACCTAGATTAGTTACTATAAAAGTAGTCGCCTCTGCAAGCGTAGCTGGTAATCAAATATTTCTAAAGATGGGGTATTTGGGAAACGTAGGGTATTATGTATCTATCTATGTCACTATATAAAAGATATTGAACTTTTTGATTTTAAAAGCTAATTTTGAAGGAGACAAAATTTAGTCATTCATTTCACGAATAATTTAAACCATTTAAATTTTGAATAAAAAATATAAATGAATTTAATAAATAAGTTTGTAATTTATAAATAGTTTAATAAATTATTTAAATAGAAATCTATATATAATCTTTAATTACCACTTAATCAATGTACAAACTATTTTAATAATAAAAAAAACTAAGAGCATCTTAAATGGTAGCTTTATAAAAAACTTTATAAAAACATGAAGAGGTCTAAGACTTAAACATACAGAGTGTGAAAAGATTAATGATGACATGTCTTTGAAGATGTTTAAGTTTATAAGTTTTTTCAAAATCATCATTTAGTATAAACTTATTTAATGATAATTGGAATTTCTTGCATTCTTAAACTTTTAAAAGGTTTATATCACAGTAGAGTGTATTTTATAAAATGAAAAGATTCACTATTTAATGAAATTGCATGACATGGCTAAAATAAAAAGTTTTTAAAAACTGTCATTGTGGATACCCTAAAAACACTCAGCTTTGTAGAGAAAAGTTAAAAAAAATTATATTTCTATACATTATAGATACATAGCAATGAAAAATGAATATTTCATTTAGGACACCTTATACTCTTTTTGTTATATTATTGATTATTATCGTGCTTAATATTTTCGTGTTTAACTATCGGTCATTGTCTATTTTCAATTCACTACCGTCGCATACTACGGGTACACACCTAGTTTAATTAATGAAATTATAGAGTTGATATTTAAAACTAGAAGAGTTATATATTAAAATTCAATGATTAAGATTAATTTAAAAAAATAAAGGATCAAATTGTTTACATAAGTTATTTAATTTATAAAGTATTATAGATTATTCACAAAACGTTTACGTTTCTGGAAATTAAAAGCTGAACAATTTCTTAATCGCCCAAAACCCCTAAGGTTTGAATAATCATGCACCACATGTAACAGTAGATTATTACCGTTATTAAAAATATATTTTGCGTTGGCAATGATGTGTTTTGACATTTTGAGATGTTATATATATATCTACAGAGTTTTCCTGTTCCATGGGGGTTCCAGCCATTGGTACACGCATGCTTAGGAGGAGGTCCCTTCGTAATGGCTCGTAATTTTGCTCTTGTGGCGGGTTCCCATACATGCATATCTTGTGTCACAAACAGAATAAAAGGCAAAGAGGACATCAAGACAGAGTAAGCTTATCCAATCTCATATATATTGTAAAGTGCTACATGTCTCCTTATAAGCTTCAAATAGGTATCCAAATGACCAAACACGGGTTGATTTCTTTTCTTTTCGAACAGCGAAGAATGTACATAAAAAACCTAGCAAGACATTAGGAGAAAAGTGTTAGAATACCACTCCATCTAATTAACCGAAAATTTCATATACTAGTTGATTTCTTGACTTTGATGTTTTGGTTGACATATCATAACGACATTGTCGGTGACAATTTGAAACTACATGTATTTTATTCGTATGATTTTTTGCTTATCAATGTATGTTATTGCAGAATGGTGGCAGGTTTTACTTCGGGGGTCGTGTTATCATTGGCTAATGGTATGAGGGGTCCTAATGTGATATCAGTTGGTGTTATATATGCTGTTGCGAATGCCGGTTTTTTCAAGGTGACAACTTTTTTCTCCTTCCACCTTTCCTAGAAAGATGCTAGATGTGATATATATGTGACTTATATGTTTTCTTATACTAATGATTATGTTACTAATTATGTTTTATAAAAATCTTGTCAAAAGTGTATCTAATCAACCCACCTTTTTCAACTGGTAATACAGATTCTGGAGGCAAAGGAGAAAAGCTCACAAAAGGATTTAGCACGGTTACACGCTGAAGATGTATGGTATTATAAAACGAGATCCATGTTATCTAGACTTGGTCTTAGCCGTTATGAAAAGAACTTTAAAAATGGTTTATTATATGACGGGACTTTACCATTACTTACCGAGAGGCAAGTAGTAACAAATAATTCCGTTTTATGTTCAGTATTGTTTTGTTTTGTGTATAACATAATGGGTTTATTGATTCTTGAGGCATATATTAATCATGTAGTGCTCTACAAGATGCGGGGATCCCTATTGGACCAAGTCTGATTATTCTTGATCACATTAAAAGGTTTGAATCTTGTTCTTCCTTTAAAACCTATATATTTTTTTTAAAAACAACTATTCCATTACACTATGTTAACATTGTTGTTCGTTGCCGGTTTTAAACCCTTGACCTTTACATCAACAGACTACTCACATATTGTCAGACTAAAAGCCGTTTGATTTTAAAAGATAATATATTACTGTTTAAAGATAGTTGGACTTGGTCTTTTACTTCGTGCTACTGTGCTTGTAGGGAGCTACGAGGTGAAGAAACAAGATAAAGGTTGAGGAGTGAATTTTGCTAAACATATTTGGCTATTAATACTTCAAATGTGGATTATACATTATCACATCTGATTTGTTGATTAAGATATACTCTTCCTTGAACAAAAGGGTACAAGAGGAGTATTGATCTCTAAGTTTTGGTCTTATAACAATCACTCTCTCTTTTTAAAATACCTTTTTTTATTATTCTTTTTAGAGATGGTTTTGTGATATTGTTGAAATATTGTTTTTCTTATGATTCAAGTTCTTAAAATACCTTTATCAAATCAATTAACACAAACATGAATATTATATTGTGATGATTAACAGAACATTCTAAAACGATAAATGTTATGAGAGGGGGTTAAGTGGGTTTATCGGTTTTGCAATTGAGATGACAAAAATATTGGTTGGGTTGGGCCAAACAAATAGTTCCCATCATGCACTTTACTACTTTGGACCCAAAAATATTGCTGTGAACTTCATTAGGTTTGGACAAACTAACCAAATTAATCCCTAAGGGTCCGGCTTAACGAATTTTAAACACTTTTGTGTTTTAAATTGGTTCAAAAGTTCAAACACTTTAAAGGTATGGAGGAGAAAGTTTGGAGGATCAAAAGAATTGAGATCAACATATAGAAGAGCGTACATAGTTCCAAGTACTTATTCTAAGCACTAAAATACGACACTTTTTCCCCTTCATCCGTCATATAGAAGAGTGTACATAGTTCCAAGTAGTTATTCAAAACATGCCAATTAAGAATTTTATAGTTGTTGCATAGTCTATTAAGTAGAATGCCATTTTTACCTTCTTACAAAAAGTAATATCAAATCGGAAAAATAAAATGTTTTAGAGTAATAAAGGCAGTGGTTAATTTGACAAAAAAATTTATTATTCATAAAGGTAGAGAACTTAATAAAAGTTGGCAAATATGCCAATTCTTTACTCACCACATATTCGTTCTTCATTAGTAGATAAGGTTATATGTTTGTTACAATCAAAGATAAAGTGTGTACTTTCTCTCATAATAAATGCTCTCAAGATTTACACATTTTCCATATTGATAGAAAGAGGAAAAGCTAGTTTTGTTGTACATTATGTTTAAAAAAAGCATCCGCGAATTTCCCACGGTGGATGTTGGGATAGGATAGTTACTATGTTAGGACGAACCATGCCTTCGTCCAGTCAACCACCGAAAGGGATAAAACATAGAAAATCAGGAGTCACGGAGGGACGAATGGCAGCATTAATTACGGACAAGACAACTGATGACAGCATTTAATGAAGAAGAGCGTGGGAGACAAGACGCCGTCCACGCGCCTCTGCATTTAATAACCATCACAGTCAGTTGACTGAAGTGGAGGAAAGGTAGCCACGTCGTTGACACATATGAGGGGACAGATGGGGCGGACCGGTCCTAAGATATTATCCGGAGGGTAATGACCGAAGACTTACTATATAAGGGGGAGTCCAAGGAATTGAAGAGGGTCGGCTAATTCTTGTAACACACCTAGTACTAATCATTTAACTGATTGTAGTAGGAACATTCTTTGTATTCAATATTCAATCATTTATATCATTAAATGTTTGGTCAATCTATTTAACATTACATCAGGTTCTTCACTATTATCCCCACCCTTCGTCTGGAGCCGCACGAAGGGTCTAGAGTGGTAAAATTTACTTTAACATTGGCGCCATCCGTGGGACCCTGTCGTTTATCAACGATAGATTCTGGAAAAACACGGGGAAAATGCCTTTAGATCAGCAGAAGGAAAACCCCACCTGGACAGTTATCCAAGAATCTGTTGGAGACACAGGGCCACCCCCGACATTCACCTCAGAAGCGGACGAACTAGCAAGCCTAGGTACACTTAAATCTCATCATCTTTGCATACCCAGTAAAGATGTCAGTCGGAGAAGGAAGGAGATGTTCGTGACACCCTCGAAAGAGATCGAGCCAAGAAAATACACACGCCGGATTGAAGACGCAGAGAGGGGAACATTACAGGATAACAGGACCAACCGGAATGTTCACATGATAAGGAAAGACCTGCTATCCCTAAAAAGAAAAGAGCCCGATCCTGCATGGATGAACCAGGAAATAGCCTTTCCCCCCAAAAGCGAATGTTGCCCTACCTGGGATCCCATCATAGTGGAAGGACAAATAGGTGACATCATCGTCCCAAAAGTATACGTAGACACGGGGAGCTCCACGGAGGTTATTTACGAGCACTTCTTTCGACAACTGGGGAAGTCTATCCAAACACGCATTAGAAGGTCTGAATCAGCACTCCAAGGTTTCAGTAACGAGATGATGTGGCCGCTGGGAGAGATAACACTCCCTCTAACCCTAGGAAAGTATCCACGTGTGAGGACCGAATGGATGAACTTCGCGGTGATTCAGGCACCGGCCCCCTTCGATATCATCCTAGGAAGACCAGGATTATACCAGTTAGGAGCCGTTCCTTCCCCGTTCCATGGGCTGGTGAAGTTCCCCACTGCCCATGGCGTCGCAACAGTTCGTACCAAAAGACAGGGAAAGAGGTGGTGCGCCACGGCTGAAAGAACAGATAAATCACCAGCGATACACCATGATCCGAAGGACAAACTCGTCATCAACCCAAAATACCCGGAACAGACCATAGCCATAGGATCACACTTATCCAGACCTTGTAAGGAAAAATTATTCACACTGCTCTACAACAACATGGATGTATTTGCATGGACACCGTCTGATATGACAGGGGTACCAAGGAGCATTGCCGAACACCGGTTAAAAACTTATCCCAGTGTGGAGCCGGTAAAACAGAAAAAGAGGGGAATGGCCCCGGAGCGTAACCAAGTCATAAAAGAGGAGGTGAATAAGTTAACGGAGGCGGGAATCCTACGAGAAGCGAGATACCAGACATGGGTGGCAAATCCAGTTCTTGTGGAGAAAAGTGACCACTCCTGGAGAATGTGTATTGATTTCAAGAATATCAACAAAGCTTGCCCAAAAGACAACTACCCACTACCGGAAATAGATTGGAAGATCGATTCTCTAATGGGATACAAATACAAATGCTTCCTGGACGCCTACAAGGGCTATCATCAGATACAAATGGCACCTGAAGATGAGGATAAGACGGCCTTTTATACGGATTTTGGCATATTCTGTTACAGGAAAATGCCCTTTGGATTGAAAAATGCTGGAGCCACCTATCAAAGGTTGATCGACAAAACCTTTGAAGCCCAAATTGGTAGAAATCTGGAGGCATATGTTGATGATCTCGTCATTAAGAGTCATAAGGAGGAAGACATGATTGGTGACATTGAGGAGACCTTTCAAAAGCTGAGAAGTATCAACATGAAACTAAACCCTAGGAAATGTACGTTCGGCGTGGTGGAGGGGAAGTTCCTGGGACATGTGATAACCGAAAGGGGTATCAAGGCCTGTCCTGACAAGGTAAAAGCGATTACCGAAATGAAATCCCCGGCGACGTTGGGAGAGGTCCAATGCCTCAACGGCAGGCTGGTGGGCTTGAGCCGATACCTCTCAAAATCGGCCGAACGGTCACTCCCTTTTTTCAAAGCGCTAAAGAAAAGCATTAATGTGACTGATTTTATTTGGACGGCTGAGGCCGAAGATACCTTACAAGATCAAAAAGATCCTTGGAAATGGATCCTATGAATTGGAAGGGACGGAAGGAAAAGCCATCCCACGAACGTGGCATGGAGGCCTGCTGAGAAAATGTTACGTCTAGTATAGTAAAAGGAAATTTCCTTTATTATGATGTAATGATTGTAACCCCAGATATTACATAAAATATATACCGACTCTCGAAAAGAGACGGAGATTTTCACATCCACTAGTCTGAACGTATATCCTAGTGAAGATACAAAAAAAAAAAAAAAAAAAAAAAAAAGAGTCTAAGTGCTCTTCTGGGAGGGACGCTTCCCAGCTCAATAAACAAACACATATATAAAAGAAAAAGTATAAAGGAGGAAAGAAGTAATCAACAGGAAAATTAAAAGGAAAATGCGTACATTGACGCCACTACGATTAAAAGTCATGATTATACAAACAGAATTCCAAGGGACCAAATGCCCCCCATCACAAAAACAAATTTAAACATTACACCAACTAACAGAGGTTATTCAGCAAGGGGAGCCGCTGGTTCGATCTTCAATAAGTCCTCCACCGAAAGATTAACATCCTGGCCAAGGGCTCCCAGATAAGGAAAGGAGAGATGCTTCAAACGGTCAAGGGCCTCATCTAATTTGGCATCAGCCGCCTGATCAAAGTTAGGAGTACCGGACATGGGAAAACTCCTTTGCGCCTGCCGAAAGCCATTACGTACTCCAGAAGCATACCCAGCATTGGTATACAGAGTAGCAATTTCTCCGTACGGGGCGTTAAATTCGTGACTTTGATGGAGCTTCTCGACAAAGGCCTTCACTCCATCCGTAAGTAACCATGCCACCTTCCCATCCAACTCATCCTTCTCAATTGAAAGCTGCTCACACTTACCCCCTAAGGCAGAATTTTCGGCCACAAGCCTTTGGTTTTCACGCTCAAGAGCAGCCTTCTCAACAATCAAGCTTTCAACCATGGCCTCCGCCGCAGCCTTTTCACCATCAAAAGCTGCCCTATCGGCCGCCAACCTTTCACCAGCTAAACTTACCTCAGTCCTCCCAGACAACAGTTCCTCATTCTGGGTTTCCAAACTTTTCACTTTTTCAGTTAGTCCCTCCCATTCAGCAAGAGGCAACGACTTCATCCCAGGATCTACAGGTGGTAAAGGCTGAACCCTCACAAGATCACTATTGGTACGCTCCAAGTCACGAAGGTGCCTCTGAAGGCCTCTAACTTTCCTCTGAGCCTTGAAAGACTTTTCCAGCCAGAGACTGGCCCTTCGGAGCTGAGCTCTAACACGTCTCCGGAGTTTGACACTCTCTTCCTCCGACTTCTTAACTTTCGCCTTCGCAGCTGACAAACGCCCATCTTTCTTAACAAGCGACCTCTCAAACTTGGCAACGGTACCACTGGAAGCCTGGTAACGTCCACGGACTTCCGTACCAGCCACTGCCAATTGGGCAAGCAACACGTTATAATTATTAATCAAGGTCTCCTCCGGGAGACTCCTCCAGCGATGAGCCTCAACTGGGGTAGCAAAATGGTCCAGCATATCTTGACAAACCTCGGGATCACTCATCCCGCTACCACACTTGGCTCTCCACCCGGCCACATAAAGATTTGATAAGGGATCATCCCTGTCATCTGTTGAATGAGGAGTAAAGGAGCCTCCGGCTTCGGTCAATATAGCCCCCCTAGGAACACTTTCCCCCTCATCTACGTTCTTCCCCCGGTCACTGAGAGGGGCAGGTTCCTACGCTCTAGGCCCACCGGAAGAAGAGATAGCAAGGGGATGAGAACCGGAAGCATGGAGAATGGGTGGAGCATCTAGAGAAGGCGTGGCACTGTGAGAAAGGGCCTCTGCACAAAAGATAAAAAGGTTAGGGTCAAAAAAAAAAAAAAACTCTTTAGGGATACCATCGGCAGGAACAAGTTTCCCTCGTTTAATCTTCAGAAGGCCGGTACTTTTAACCCGCTGTCTCTTACGTGTTGATGGCGGAACTGACGTACCTTGAGAACCAACCACCAAAGTCACCGGGAATCAAGGTTTGGATCTTTACAGAGGGGGGCACGAAATCTCCAACCCCTCGCTCCAAGATACCCTTTGCATTTTCCCCTAAAGCAATCAAAGGGAAAGATACCCCAGCCAAGGTCTCCAGTTTCAAGTACTCCAACAAAGAAATGGCTATACACATTGAAAGGAAAATTTTTAAAAAAAAAAAAAAAAAAAAAAAAAAAAAAAAAAAACAGAGAGGAGTAATATAAAGAGACGTGTAGAAAGGAAGACTCACGGTGACCACGCAGGTGAATGGAGGGGTCCATGTTCAGGGAAGGCCAGTTCCGGCTCAACCCACCCAGCACTAGCACCGACTCGTCATGACTTCGGGCATGGATCTTGTTCAGAGAAATCAATCTGCAACGTTCTACCTCCACATCAGTGAGAGGAGGAGCGGGGTCGGAAATAGAACCAGACGAAGCAATCCGCCAGGGAAGGAATATAGGGGCCACAGATCTATCAAGCCAAATGAACCTATCCTTCCACTGCTTTAAACTGGTGGGAACAAAACTAAAACACTCCCATTCCTTGTCACCCACCTTCTGACGGCGTTCCACAGTAAACCAATCCCCCGACCGAAGCAATTTGAAAAAACTCCTCCACAAATTTAGGGTTGCAGGAAACCCTAGGGCATGACATAGTAACTCAAAATTAGTCACCCTCAAAGCCGCTAAGGGATTAAATTGCGCGGGACTCAACTGATAATATTCAATGACGGATAGAAAGAAGCGAGTGAAAGGGATACGAACGTTGGCCGCATCAAAAAAACGAGTATACATCGCTATAGAGTCCTCAGGACAATCAGCAACGTTGGTTTCTGCCGCGGGATTGCGAGCCCGCCACTCCGCTTTCAACCCGTAATCCTTTATGAGAGCGACGAATGGGGCGTGTTTTAGGCTGCAGCGTGAAGTAAGCATATCACCTTTAGTCATATTGAAAGGATGGGAAAAAACTAAACAGCGCGCAATGGTGTTTGAAGAAGAAGAAAAGGGGAAATGACAGTTGGTGTTAAGAGAAAAAAGAGAGAATAATGTTTGATTTCAGAAAGTAGGAAGGGAAAATAAAATAAAATTACCAAGGAATATTTATAGGAAGATCGATAATCAAGTCACTTCCCCCGTCAAATCAGAAGAATTAATAACCAACAGGCAATAATTACTATCTAAATGCAAGTGGAAGCGTCAGACAATCATAGTCTAGGGAAGATTCGATCAGAAATAGGCCTTAACTTTCTCACTCACTTCCCTAGGCTAGGGGGGGAGATGTTGGGATAGGATAGTTACTATGTTAGGACGAACCATGCCTTCGTCCAGTCAACCACCGAAAGGGATAAAACATAGAAAATCAGGAGTCACGGAGGGACGAATGGCAGCATTAATTACGGACAAGACAACTGATGACAGCATTTAATGAAGAAGAGCGTGGGAGACAAGACGCCGTCCACGCGCCTCTGCATTTAATAACCATCACAGTCAGTTGACTGAAGTGGAGGAAAGGTAGCCACGTCGTTGACACATATGAGGGGACAGATGGGGCGGACCGGTCCTAAGATATTATCCGGAGGGTAATGACCGAAGAATTACTATATAAGGGGGAGTCCAAGGAATTGAAGAGGGTCGGCTAATTCTTGTAACACACCTAGTACTAATCATTTAACTGATTGTAGTAGGAACATTCTTTGTATTCAATATTCAATCATTTATATCATTAAATGTTTGGTCAATCTATTTAACATTACATCAGGTTCTTCACTATTATCCCCACCCTTCGTCTGGAGCCGCACGAAGGGTCTAGAGTGGTAAAATTTACTTTAACAGTGGACAACGTACCGACAGAATGGATATAAATCTCGAGGTCTATATTTACATACATATACTCAAAATATATAATTAAATTTTATGGCTAATCGTCGGCGCCAAAATGATAACAACCCTCCTCCTACCGTCGGCAATAGCTCCTCCACCCGCCACCCTGTTTACTACGGCATCCGATGCCGAGCTGGAAAATGGGTATCTGAAATACGTGAGCAAAACAAGACCACACGTATATGGCTAGGTACATATCCAACACCTGAGATGGCAGCTGCAGCTTATGACGTCGCAGCATTGGCACTCCGAGGACAGTATGCGGTACTAAACTTTCCTGACTCGGTTCCTTCTAATACGCTTCCCGTGAATCCCACGGCTGATGATATCCGTGCCGCGGCAGCAAGGGCAGCTGTCGGTCAAGCTCTGACTGCTGAAAGTAGTGGTGGAAGCCATACCATGATCGAAACCTCCCCTAATATGGTTGAAGGAGTGCTGTTAAGTCAGTCGATCGACGGTGAAGATAGCTCCGGTGAAGCATGAATATTTGAATATCTTCTCCATATGCCTATGGGTATTAATATTATAGATCCTACATAACCTTCGGGTTACAATAAATATTTGACGAAATCGTAGGTGAATGTAACTCGCCAAGTTGAATTAAAGATTGGTAATGTTTGTTTTAAAATTACGTCAATGTACTTGCAAGTTAATGTAACATATCCTACGTCTTGCACTTGATATGTTTTATATATAAGTGAAAAATTTGTTGGTTGATCGTTCAATTCTATTTCAATGGGGCTTAAGGATTTTAATTTGAGTTGCTTAAATGAGTGATGATAAAGATCGAGGTGTAATGGAACACCTAAAATGGACCTTTTCCAGTCAATATATCTAGGTACACATTTTAAGTCTATTAATCTTTTACTCAATTTATTAATATATATTTTAAAGCGTGACTTTTATTTGAATGTTGACCTCGAAAGATTTTTTAGTCGACCTCTCGTTGCTTCCCATCATAACTACGGACATGTTTCAATTGGGGATTTTCTTTCAATTGGAACAAGATCAATCTTCTCTCTCGCAAAACAAGGTTTGTATGTTTTCAACATTACAATCCGGAATACCTTCAAGGTTGCAGTTAGCTTCATATATACTTTTGCCATTTCAGAATTACCTTAATAATTAAGGAATATTTACAACGTCAATTGTGGGTACAAATTGTGACAACGACATGAGGGTTGAATGATGCAGACATATAATGAAGTCTTTCCTTCGCCTCTGGGTACCTGAATTACACGTATGTTTAAGAATAAAATGATGCCGACATAAAAGTTTACATGTTACTTCATCTATTGTCAACTTGTTTTATAATAAAATCTTATGTGAGTTTATATGATGGGCATAGCCTTGAAAATGGTCCTAAAAATTGGTATACAAGTTTTGTGATGTGGATATTGTGCCCCATGTCTGATCTTGGTAACTATTAGAGTAGCGAAATTGGACTTGTAAGATTTTAGAAACACCATAAGAGAAATAGATTTTAGTGACGAACATTTTTGTTTACTAATAGCTTTATTTGGTCACCATAGAAAAAGTGATAACAAAATTTGGTCACTAAACCAAATTATTGACCAAAAAATAACCTTATTTCGACTATAAATAAATTAATGACGACCTATAGTGACGAAAAGTGATTATCTCAAAATATGTCACCAATATTATTAGTGACCAAATATTTCGTCACTAATAATGTTAGTGACCAAATATTGATCACTAATAATATTAATGACCGAATTTGAGTAGTAACTAGAAATTTTTTTTCTTGTAGTAAAAGTAGATGGATTTAATCATTTTTTGTTTTTTCATTTTTTTTTTTTTTTTTGAAACGGCAACTCCTGCGGGCCAGTAATGGTTCCATTACTAGCCACCCCTCAATGTCCACCAAAGAGGAAACCCCGGGCCAGTAATGGTTCCATTACTAGCCACCCCTCAATGCCCACCAAAGAGGAAACCCTCTGGAGAGACTCGAACTCGAGACCTCTCCTTCACCAGGAAAACCTCTTACCAACCAGGCAGAACCTGATGACATCTTACTGAATTAACTATATTGGGACTAATCGAAGTTATATTTTATATGCGTTGAAACTCTTTACATGGAACTTCGTACTTTTACAGTTCTACGTGTAGTCCATCAAAATCAAAATGGACAAAAAAAAAAACCAAATGCACCAAACAAATATATATGCCTCTTTCAAAACAATAGTGAAAACAAAGACATTTAGATCACGACCTTATCTACCTTGATGAAACCTAACAAAAAATATGGTGGAATCGATATGTGAAAAAGCTCCAAAGCCCATGAATAAGCATCACCAAAAGAAACTGCAATTTTTCCAAACATTTCATCAAACATGTTAAGTGCATCCCAAATTTTTGTTTATCTAAACAAACATTTTCAACGTCATAAATGTAATCTCGAGTTCATTGTGATTCTCAAAAACTTACTTTTTGAAACAATAAAAAACCCAATTTGAGCAACTTGTTTAAAATGAACACACACTTAAAATTAATATCAAGACAAATCACATATAATAAAAATAAATGATTGAACAAGAAACTAGCTTAAAATATTATGATAATGAAAGAAAAAATGTAAGAAGAGTAAAAAAGCCCATTAAGCAAAAAATAAAATAAAAAAAGGAAACAGGCCCTAACGATCACAGGAGCTATGAGCCTATGAGTTCATATTCATATTCATATACTAATCACAATACGCATAAAATTTCTCATGATTCTTGGATGTATATTTTAAGTTTTAAACAAATATTTGATTTGAATAATGTTAAAAATAAACCTCAGTATTAAAAAAATCTATATTTCAGTGTAGGGATTGGGCAAAATACCGAAATTCCGGAATCGTATTGGTATCGAACTTAGGGGTGTTAAAAAAATCGACATGACCTTGACCCGAACCGACCCGAACCCGATTTGTCAATTTAGGGTCGGGTCTAGTCGGGTATAATGTGTCAGTCGGGTCTTTCGGGTCAACCCAAGTCCACCCGAAATATATTTAGGGTCGGGTTAGGGTTTAGTTTGTTAAGAAAATCGGGTTCGGGTTAGACCCGAATAACCCAGTGATCTTTAACCTTCGATTACTTTCTCCTTCGCTCCTTAGAATTCTTCTCAACTGCAGTACACATGTTGATGTTTTCTGGTTACTGCAGATCCGTTGGCGTTTGAGATTTAAGAAGTAATTGTTGATGTTAATTGATTTTGATTTGTGTTTCTTTTTTTTGGTGACCGTTAATTTCTTCAGATTCAAACACCATTAAATTAAAGATCGGGATCTAAAACTGAAAAAGAATAAGTAAAGTTTTTGTTTATTTGTAGGGTTGAATTTTCTTTCCCTTTTTTTTTTTCTTCTTTCTTTCGTTCCTCGTGCCATCACTCCACAACACCCCAAAATTAGTTTCATTTTGGGTCTTTAAGCCACCCCCAGCCCATGTGTTTAAAATGTTGTTAGTAATTTATTCTAACTTTTTATTTATAGTCTAAATCCGATTCGAGTTAGACCCGACCCGATAAGACCCGAATCCAAAAACCCGACTCGAATCCGAAAACCCGAATTCTTATTAGGGTCAGGTTACGGTCAATTTTTTTATGACAAAAACCCGACTTGACCCGACCCGAAATACCATTGTTAGGGTCAGATCAACCCGAATTACACCCCTAACCGAACCGGTACCATACCAGTACTGGTATCAACCGAATACAAACGCTACGGTATTCAGTACCACATATTCCTAAAGTTCGGTATTCGGTACCAATGGTATGAGTATTTTTACCGGGTTTTTAGATATTTTGTATGGTACCGTACCGACCGGTACTGAACCCGTTTTTTCGGTACGGTATTCGGTACCAAAAAGATATCTAAAATAAAACCGGTTCGGTACATGACTTGTACCACGCTCACCTCTTCAGTGTTAGTTACTTTAATCGGTCACTATAATTTGTCGAATATAACAAATTCAGTCCTTGTGTCTTTCTTGATGTTCTTGTGCTTTCAAACCTACTACTCAACGTATGGGGAATTGTTGGAGTATATATAGATATACTCCAAAAGTGACTTCTCGCCCAAATTGCTTCGGATCTGTTCGCTCCGGAAGCTCACCGAAGGAGCCAACCGAAGCTACTTGGATCTCAAATAAAGGTGACGACATCAAACCGCCAAAGGAAGACACGCCAGATGTCACGTGGCCACCTGACATAAAGTACTGGGACAGGCGGCCAAAAGGACGGCGCCACGTGAAGTAGCAGGAAAAGTATTAGAACCTCCTTATTACCCCGCTGGATAATAGGGAGACGCCGAATATGCTACTCTTGGACTGGATATTTAAAGGAAGGAAGCCAGAGGGAGCCGAAAGGAGGTCCAGCCTATTATCCAAGGGATAGTGGGCCAAAGCACAGGTAGTATAAAAGGAGCCAGACCCATTTCAGAAAAGGGATCTGATCCTTAACATTTCTAAATCAAGAACATTCTCTTTGAATGCTCTTAATTATTCTCTCACTATACAAACTACATTTAATATCTAATCATCCTAATAAATAACCTTGAATTCTCATGACGAACACTGATTCTCTCGCCCGAGCCTTATCGGGGGGATCTCCCCGATAAGCTTAGACGTTTTCTTGGTGTTTCAGATCACAGTTAGAAGATTACTCGAAGATTGTTCGTGGTATAAAGTCCCCGAGGATTTTTACTTCAACATTTGGCGCCATCCGTGGGACCACGACTTAGCGACAGTTGGAGCGAGAACATAGAGGCATGGATACCCCCCTGTCTTCAGGAATATCCACGGCAGTGCCCGCTGTTCAGCCATCAACTAACGCTGTGGAAACACCACGATCTCAACCACATCCAACAACACCATATCAGCCACTATTACACTACCCCATGCCACCTCCATCATCGTCTTTATTAAACCCCATAACGCAGGCGGCGGGGTCTCAGGACGATGAGGTAATCACACCAGAGTTTGTCGTAAAAAACTTTGGGCGATTACGGGGGTTGATGAATACCTATGCCCAAAGAGAAAGGTTGCGGGGAGTAAATGTTGAACTCTCATACGGGGACGCGAATGAAACTGGTGCAACCAATGACTCGGCCACCCCATCCCCAAGAAGAGCGAATCAAGTGGAAAGAAGAGAAGAGCATGGGAGTCCGTTACAAGGACGAAATCTCTTCGGAAGAGCTGACCAAATGATCTTCACCCAGATGCCGGGTACAGGGTCAAGTCAGAGGGAAGGCACCATATTCCCCCCACCGCAAACAGGCTACATGCCTCCGCGGCCTACACTTCCACCCCCCAGGGTGTTTTTCGATTTGCCTGGTTTCGGCACCACGACACATGCAAGGGGCTGAAATGCCATATTTCTCGTCAGGACACCCAGCTCCGGTGTCCCAACCTCAGGTGTCAGTAGAGTACAACCCTAACATCTGGGCATTACCTCCGGAACATACTCAGATGCTGACCTCAAGACTTGAGGCCGAAGATCTAGCAAAGCCATACCATCGACAGAAGGAAGCGAAATTTATCAAGAAAATTGCAGAATTCAAATTCCCCCCAAAAATTAAAATGCCCTCGAATGTAAAGATGTATGACGGAACCCAAGACCCGGACGATCATCTCAGCATTTTTGCCGGGGCTGCCGAAGTAGAACAGTGGTCCATGCCGGTATGGTGTCACATGTTCGTACAGACTTTGATAGGGGCAGCCAGGTTATGGTTCGATAGCCTCCAGCCGGCAAGTGTTAGCGGATTTGAGGAATTACAGCAGAAGTTCAGGATCAACTTCATGCAGCAAAAAAGGTATGAAAAAGACCCCGTGGAAATCCACAACATAAAGCAAAGAGAGGACGAGACCCTCCGAAGGTTCATGGAGAGGTTCAATAGGGAAAGCCTTCAAATCAAGGGAGCAACGGAAGGAATGAGAGTCTCAGGCTTCATGCATGCAATTAAAAATAAACAGCTCATTGAAAGATTAAACAATCAAATTCCCATAACGGTGGAAGAAATGATGGAGAGGGTGCAAGACTTCATCAGAGGAAAAGAAGCAGCTTCCCTAACGGACGAAGGGAACTCAAGAAGAACAACACGAGAAGACAGGCGAAACAATTGGAAAGGAGGGAGTAGGCGAGACACCCCTGTTTCACGGAATGAAAGATCTCCTCCGAAGCAGAGGACCTTTACTCCGCATGTACATCCCTACTCTCCAGATGGCTTGCCCAAAAACATTTTCCAGCTCCTGTCCAAAACTCCTTGTGAGATACTTTCTACAGAGCCCGTCTGCCAAAAATTTCCCATTCCTCCGCCGATGGCGGGAAACCCAGAAAAGAAGAATGCCGACCGATACTGCGAGTTCCATCAAGGCAATGGCCACAACACTAACGACTGTTTCCAGCTCAAAAAACATATCGAAGAAGCTGTGCGATCTGGTCAGTTGCGTCATCTCCTAACAGAAATAAGAGCAGGGGCCAAACAAGGGGGAAAGAATACTCGGCAGGATAGCCGAGGGGGGCAGAAGGGAAAAACCAAGGAAGTTCACATGGTCAATTACCAAAGTGTAGAGACTCGCCAAGAGTTAGACGAAAGAAGAAGGAAAAGGCCGGAGGTCTTCAACTGGATGAACCAACCAATAGCCTTTCCGCCATTGAGTGAATATTGTCCCTCACAAGACGCTATTGTTATAGAAGGGAGGTTCGGAAACTATCCTGTGCCGAAGGTATACGTGGATACTGGCAGTTCAACAGAAGTAATATATGAACAATACTTCCGAAAACTCAAACTCGGAACCCAAGCCGGACTCCGGAAAACCAGGGCGCAGCTGCAGCTTCACGGGAGAAGTATCGTGCCCAATAGGGGA